>JAVIAB010000117.1:15327485-15927485 GCA_032433765.1 Megaustenia siamemsis
TATAACAACAATCGTACAATATTTGGGAAGTATGCAAAGATGTATGTGGAACTCATCACATAAATATCTTACGCCTCTTGCAATCATACGTGTATGTTACCACTACTTATCAGCGAGAGAAACTAAGATCGAACTTAAACTTTAGAAAACAGACTAATTGCCTTCAGAAATAACTGCCGCTGGAGTCTCTTAAATATAAACTGGTGATATATCAATTGAGACTAGGAGGTACGACGCCCGACAACAACAGAGCTGAAATCTGTAAGTGAGTCAAACTCATAGCTGATGGCTTCTGCCATATCGGTAAATAAGAACCACCCAGACTCTACAAGTTTACACACATTTTCCATATCAATGAAAATTGTTTTCCTATATGTGCATTTTAGTGCAGACCAAGACTAACATGGACGAGTAAGATCAAAAGATGGACAGAATCTATGACAGCCTGCACCATCTAAGCAAGAAACAGAGGTAGCCAACCTTCGTTGCGGAGAAGGCACACGATGATGATGATGATGATATTTGCATTTTTAGTCTAATCTGCTCCATCTCTCCGCGGTGATTACAAACAGGCTAACTACAATCTAGTCTGGCCAAATGGATCGAAGTGGGACGGCAGCCAGGTTGGCCTACTCAAAAATAGCATGTTATGCATGTCGATGGGCGCAAGACAAGGCCTCGCTGTATAAAATAGTTACACTTGCTACATTATGTGCAGCTTTGGTCAGAGGGAAATTAATTATGTGGAGACTGCATCCAAACTCGCATTTTGAGAATGAAATTAAAAAAATAAATAAACAACAATGATATGCTTACAAATTATATACAAAGATAATAGAACATGACGATTTCTGTTTCTGAACCTCAACAGGAATACAAAAAAAACAAAAGTAACAAATATAGAAGGGCTGAAATATATTTGAAAAAAGGAGAAGAATGGAAACAACAATTAATTTAAATCATCATCATCATGTGCCATACCGATTGTCGTAAGCGATCATGTTCTTCCACAATTTTTTATCCACAGTAAGTAAAGTAAAGAGCCCCCGTCACGCCAAGTGGCTTATAGGGAATATGGTGTTAGTGACCATAAATTTTACAGACCTTCGGCACGTGATTTTTGGGGTAATGTGGTCGGTATTACGCCCGTGCCGCTTTACTTTCCCAGAAAAAAAATCCGGTACCCATTAAAGGCTGGGTGAACCCGGAAGCCGTCGGTTGGGATCGAACCCTACCTCTTGTCCTTTGTAGTCCAGTTCACTAAACCACTGAGCTATCGCGGCTCCCATATGGTGTTAGTGACCATACATTTTACAGACCCTCGGACAATTGATTTTTGGGGTAATGTGGTCGGTATTACACCCGTGCCGCTATACTTTCCCATTAAAAAATGCGGTGGCCATTAAAGGCTGGGTGAACCGGAAGCCGTCGGTTGGGATCGAACCCTCTTGTCCTTTTAGTCCAGTTTCACTAACCACTAAAGCTATCGCGGCTCCTCTATCCCCAGAGCTTCGTATCAATTCTGTTGTTGGCTGTTTTCCATGCCATGACACCAAGCTATCTATTATCTTCTCAATTTGTCGTCCGCGATATCTCTTTCCCTGTATTTTGCCATTTGTAACAAAGTATTCAAAATTTCCTCTTCTCGTGATGTTCAAAAAATGTCGATTGTTTCTTTCTTATATTTTTCAGGAGTTCTGTTTTGGTGTTGGCCTCATTGAGAATTTTCTCGCTGTTTTTTTTTAGTTGTCAGGAAAATTCCACTTTCTTCTGAGAAATCCCATCTCTGCGCCTCTAATCGTCTTTTAATTTGTCTGCTGTCCATGATTCAATTCCATAGGTCAAAATTTGGCTTATACAGCTATTATTTAAATCAAAATTAATTTTTTAATATAAACCTAAATATAGCAACACCACTGTCTAAACTACATAAAAGTTGTGTCAAAGTAGAAGTACTATGCTAAACAATATCAATGGTTACATATATATGTATGTATATATGTATATAATATTATATATATTTATATATATTATATATATATATATATATATATATATAATATATATATGTATATTTGTCTGTGTGTACAATATACATCGTACATACATATCCATACATGTATAATGTTTTCTATCGCGGGAGATAACTCGATGTGTCATGGTAGGTCACTCAAGAACGAACATATCGTTTACTGTGAACATATCGTTTACTGTGAATGAGTAGCTCTTCTAAGAAGGCAATCACGTCCGCATAATAATGTGATGTAGCTTGATTAAGAGACTGATGGTCATTGTCCCTGACCATGGTAGCTCTAACGACACCCATGTTGCTGGCACAGTCTCATTCTCTTGTGACGAAGACAGTCGATTCGTTCTGGAGAAGCGCCTCATATCTCGCTTTGGTTCATTAAACCCAAGTGGAATTAACTCTTTAATTCTTTTATATAGTTATAATTCATGTTCTTTTCTTTATAGTTAATTTTGCTCGTTTCGGGATTTTTTTTTTTGGGGGGGGGGGGGGGGGGGGGGGTGGGGGGTCTGGTGAGGAGAAAGACATCGGTCTCTGAACATGAATGTCACGGGTTCAAATCCCACCACAGACAGTGGGAATTTTTTTTTCAAAAATTGAATCTGTTGTTTCTTTGTAGCGTAATCCTCCGTGGTCTATGGCTAGTGACATCTAACCCTCTCAGAGAAACAGCGGGAAAAAACCAAACAGAAGGCCACTCGTGCATTCGCAGACGTTAAAGAACCTGTGGCAGTTTCAAGTCGAAAAAAAATGGGCTAAAAATGGCTGCTTGTTTCATTTCGTCTTGTTGCTATACGATGTCCCAGTTTGTGTATATTCTCTTTATGACGTTATTTCCTTGTCTCTGGCCACATCTTAGGTTTCTTCTTCCATTTTTTTCTCAGTTTTCTTTTTTGCGTCCGGTTTTCCTACTCGGTTTCCTGTTTGGATTCGGTTAAAGACCTTGTCGAACGAACCTTGGTTCTTTGTTTGGTCTTGTCTATTCTTTCTTGCTTTCTTCTTTCTTTCTTTCTTTCTTTCTTTCTTTCTTTCTATCTTTCTTTCTTGCTTTCTTTCTTGCTTTCTTTCTTCTTTCTTTCTTTCTTTCTTTCTTTTTCTTTTTCTTTCTTTCTTTCTTTCTTTCTTTCTTTCTTTCTTTCTTCTTTCTTTCTTTTCTTGCTTTCTTTCTTTCTTTCTTTCTTTATTTCTTTCTTTCTTTCTTCTTTCTTTCTTTCTTTCCGCGCCCTTCGGCGTCGATAGGAGATATGGTTCACGGTTTCTTGCTCTTCTATTGGCCTCTTCTTCGTTATACCTCCGAGTGTTTTCTAACATACCGTTTATCCACATTGGTGTTCTCGCATCGTTTGTTAGTAACTCGTTGTGTTAGATTTAATTCTTTGTGTCTTAACTTGCTGCTTAATGTATTCATTAGCAGGTTCCGTTACTAGTCTTTTTCGTAACTCTTTATTTCTGATCTTATTTATACTATTGTTCCTGTCATGCGTCTGACACATATTTTTTTCTGTTGGTTATTTTTCCTAAAAGCTCTTGAGTCTACGGTTCATGTCTGACGCTGGTAGCACAACGTTGGGATATATATATATAACCCAGGGCTAAAACTAAGAATAGCAAAATGTATGTCTTTTCAACATTCTATATGGTGCAGAAACATGGGCATTAGAAAACAGAACAGAGAATTGAAGCCTTTGAAATGTTGATATTAGAAGCATAGGAAGAATTGGATGGAAAGAAAGAAAACAAGCGATGAAGTCTTAAAACAATTAAAAATAAAAAGAGACTACTAAACACAATTGAAATAAGACAAATGAGATTTTTTGGGCCATGTTAAAAGACACAACAGCCTACTAAAAGTAATCTTGGAATGGAAACACACGGTAAAAGAGGCAGAGGCAGAGCAAGTCTAACATGGACGAGTAACATCAAAAGATTGACAAGTCAGCCTGTGACAACCTGCACTGTCAAAGCAAGAGACAGAGCAGAATGGCGCTCCATGGTAGCCAACCTTCGTTGCGGAGATAGCACTCGATATATATATATATATATATATATATATATATATATATATATATATATATATATATATATATAAGAGAATGGCTGGCAGAAGGTCAACAACAGAAATGATATTAACTGTCGAGATCGAAAGTTGTGGAGAGACATGATCACCTACGCCAGCAGCCCGGTACTTCATTGATTGAGCACTATACAATACAATCTTCATCCCACGTTGTGCTACGAATGCCATGCCTGGACCCTAGATGCAAGAACAATAAGAAAAATAACCTCTACTGAGATGAAATGTGTTAAACGAATGACATGAAACAGTCTGAGGGATAAGATCAGAAATGAAGCACTGAGAAAAAACAACTAGGAATAGCCCCCGCCATAGAATATATAAAGAAACAACAGATAAATGGGTTGGCCACGTGACAAGGCAGAAAGATCAAAACACAACACAACGAGCCTTCAATAAACGTTGTGAGAATACCAGACCCAAGGGTCGACCACGAAAGAGATGGATCGATGGAATATTAGAAGCACTAGGAAACATAACAGCAGCAGAGGCGAACAGAAGAGCAAAAGACCGCAAATTATATCTCCACTCGACGCTGAAAGGCAGATGAGGAAGGAAAAAAGATCCTATTTTTCATTTTTTTTATCATATGAGGAGGTGATTCTGTCAGGTTTGAGCTACCATGATGTCATTTTGTGGTTTCGTCAGCTTTTGACACCGGTTTGTAGTCTTTCATTACAATTTTTACCTCCTTTATTTTTTTTTTTTATTTTAATGTTGTTATATATTGGGATTACTGGAACTCTACGATCTTGGACATTTACTTGGATTCTGCGAAATGAGATACACAGGATCAGAGGAGATGTATTCTAATAAACATAAAATAATCTATTCTGGAGGTACTGAACACCAAAGAGGAGTAGGTATCATCTTGGATGCAGAAAAGAACAAGAATAGTGGAAGGCTTTTACCAAATATATGACAGAGTCCTTTTAGTGAAATTGGATGGAAAGCAATAGACATAAATCTTATTAAAGTTTATGCACCAACAGCAGACAGTCTAGAGGAAACAATTGATACATTTTACAACGAGTTAATAAATGAGACACTTCATAAATGCAAACCACATGAAACACCATAGTTCTAGGAGATTTTAACGCAAAAAGTAGGAAAGGAAAGAGTTGAGGAAGTAGTTGGTCATTATGGCTTAGGCGAGAGGAATGAAAGAGGTGAGAAACTTATTGACTGGCAAGAACACACAACATGATGATAGGAAACACCTCGTTTAAGAACAACATCCAAGATGTCTGCGGACATGGAAAAGCCCAGGAGACAACGCACGTAATCAAATTTATTACATAATGATAAGCAATAGATTTAGAACAGTCCTGGTGTGTGTGAAAACTAGACCAGGGGCAGATTGCAATAGTGATCATGTACCAGTTGTGGGAAAGCTTAGAGTGAAATTAAAAACAACAAAACGAGCCTCAGTTAACATCAAGTTAAAGATTTACTCAAATCAGACAAGAAGCTGTAAGACAAATATAAAATCACAATTCAGAACAGGTACAATGCAATAGAGAAAATACAAAGCATTGATGAACAGTGGGAAATGCTAAAAGAATCAATACAACAAACATCAAAAGAGTTCATACCACCAGTGAGGACAAATTCAAGAAAGAAATTGATGACAGATGACATTTTGCACCTAATGGATACAAAAAGAAGAAATAAACAAAACAAAATACAAAAAAGAAATAAAGAAAACAAAGATGAGTATAAGAGATTAAATAAAGAAATTGTAATAAAATGCAATGAAGCAAAAGAAGCATGGCTAAAAGAGAGATGCAAAGAGATTGAAATGCAACAAAAAATGCTAAAGCTATATACAAATAATTGAAGAATTAACAGGAAGAAAAGCGCAATAAAAAACTGGATGTTTAAGAACAAAGGAAGGAGAACTGTTGGTTGATCAAGAAAGCATAGGGAACGATGGACAGAATACATTAAAGATCTTTATAATGATGAACGAACGGAAGTAAATATTAAGGATAATGGAGAAGGACCAGAAATACTCAGAGAAGAAGTAGATGACGCCTTGCGCAATATGAAAGCAGGCAAAGCTCCTGGACCAGATAATATAACAAAAAGAAGAGATTGAAGCCATGGGTGATTTTGGAATAGAAATAATAACAAATATTGAATGATATCTACAACAGCGGATATATACCAGACGACATGCTCAAATCAATATCATATAGCCTTACCAAAGAAATCGGGTGCGATTGAATGTGATGATCATCGCACAATAAGCCTTATGAGTCACATGACTAAGATATTACTAAGAATCATCATGCGGAGGGTGCGAAACAAAATCAGTCCAGAAATTAGCGATGAACAGTGTCGTTTTGTTAGAGATAAAGGAACAAGCAATGCCATTTATATCATGAGATCTTTAGTAGAAAGCGCCATAGAGGTGAAAACAGATCTATACCTATGTTTCATAGATTACACCAAGGCATTTGACAAAGTAAAGCACCAAGAAATAATCAAAATTTTAGAAAGCATAAATATAGACAGCAAAGATCTAAGCATAATAAAGAGCATGTACTTGCAACAAACAGCGGCCATAAGAACTGGAAACCAATTGAGAATGTTTCAACAAATAAAACAAGATGTTAGACAAGGTTGTGTGCTGTCACCAGATTTGTTTAATATTTATAGTGAGATTATTTTAAGATCCGTAAGGGGCATGCCTGGAATAACAATTGGAGGTCATAATATAAATAATCTAAGTATGCTGATGATACAGTCTTAATCGCTAAGAGTGAAAATGAGTTACAAGAAATGTTGGACATTATAGTGAAAGAAAGCAAAAATAAAGGACTTAGCCTTAATAGCAAAAAGACAGCGGTAATGGTAACAACATAGAAAAATACATCACCTCAGTGTAAAATAAAGACAAGTGGAACAATATTAAAGCAGGTAAATGAATATTAAATATTTGGGAACTTTGTTAACCTCAGACGGAGATGTACAAAAGAGGTGAGATGCAGAATGGCTCAGGCAAAAGCAGCTTTCCAAAAATGAGGAAGATACTATGCAATCCATTTTGACAATAGAAACAACAAAAAGAGTTCTTAAATGTACGTAGAACCAGTCTTAACATATGGATGCGAATCCTGGACAATAGGACAACAGACAAGAAAATCACTGGAGTCTGTAGAAATGTGGTTTTACAGAAGAATGTTAAGAGTACCATGGACAGCTAAGAAGAGTAATGAAGATGTTCTGAGAGAGGTCAAAGCAAAAGAAAGCTAATTTCCAATATTAGAAGAAACAATCATCATTTTTGGCCATGTAATGAGAAGAGAACAACTGAATATATTGTAACAACTGGAAAAATTGAGGGACGAAGAGATAGAGGGAAGCAAAGAGAAAAAAATAACAGACAGCTTAAGAAAATGGCTTGGCAGAAGGTCAACAACAGAAATGATAAATAGCTGTCGAGATCGAAAGTTGTGGAGAGACATGATCACCTACGCCAGCAGGCCTGGTACTTGATGATGAATATATTATAAATATTAATTCTTTACTTTTTAAAATGTATTACTTTTTTTTCATTTGAAAGCAGTATTTGGTTGAAATGGAAACCGTCATGTTGTGCCGTCCATGTAAGCATTCGTTGTTTATTTATTTTATCATAGTGTAGACTTTTGATGAAATGATTGAAGTCAGGTGGCAAGTACTTTTATTTCTATCTTACCTCCCCTGACTATAACCGAGTGCATTTACATGTAAGTTGATTATATAATTTTGTACAAATGAATAAATCTTATACGTTTGTGTTAGAAAACTTGCAGTGGCTACGTCAATGTTCAGGTAAAAAACATAAGTTTACCATACATAATATGATATGGCCTTTGGTGTCTTGACAGACGGTGGATAGCAAGCAATCATGATAAGTCAGTAGTTTGGTAAAAATATTAGTGTCTTATGCTTGGATGCTGCTTTCCTGAAAAGCTTCTCTCGTGGTTGAATCTGCCAATATTGGACAGACTGATCCATCCGGAGAACGAACAAGATGTATTCGTGATGCCTAGCCTCGTCTTTTTCTCCTTCGCGCTTTTGTCTTCTGAATTTGATATCAGCACTGACCCGAAAGTTGCTGTACCCTTTTTTTAACAAAATCTTTATTCTCAATCTGCAACCAGATTTTCCAGGTTTCTTTCACTGGAGAATTCCTTAACGGAGCCCTGCAAACACTCTTATATCTCAACAATGGTCTGCCCTGTTTGTCTCTTTCCGTCCTTAAGTTCGCCATACAATATATTTTGGGAATAGGCGTACGAATGTTTACCGTTCTTCTTACATAACCCAGCCACCTTAGTCTACCACTCACTCCTAAGTGTTGCCATAGTAAAGTAAAGAGCTCCCGTCACGTCAAGTGGCGTATAGGAAATAGGGTTTTAGTGACTATACATTTTACAGACCTTCAGCACATGATTATTGGGCAATGTGGTCGTATTACGCCCGTGCCGCTTTACTTTCCCAGAAAAAAATCCGGTACCCATTTAAGGCTGGGTGAACCCACGAGCCGTCGGTTGGGATCGAACGTAGTCTTGTCCTTTGTAGTCCAGTTCACTAACCACTGAGCTATCGCGTAAATGTTGCCATATATGCATCAAAATGAATAAAAAAGATTTCCCCGTCAAGCATTCTTGTGGAAATCATCTGGTAAAAAGAAAACAAGGTAGACAAAGAGAATCGCTACGCAGAACAATTACTATAGTCCGTTCAGAATCGTTTGCCGAGATGTTATGATTTATAATTCAAAAAGTTCTTGATGATTTCACATGATTTTTGGCATACGTTATTAAATGTCCATGTCACGAGAACATATGTGTTACTCGATGTCTAGCTATAACGGTTTTCTTAAAGCAGCGAATTCCTTTGATCTTTGCCCATGTAACTATTATTTTGACCCTAATCAAAATGTTTTACAGTAATCTAGTGCAACGATGACCCATAGGCGTGTCCATAAAATTTTACTTGGTGGCAAGTATACAAATTTTAAATTATATATAGAACTTTTGTTCGTAGAGTCAATTTGATATAGTTCCATGCTCTTGGTGTGAGTTTCCCAAATGTTGTCGCTGCCTTTCAAATACGTACATTTAGTTCCTCATCTAAGGAAAGTGTGGCTGTAATAGTGGATCCAAGATAGCTGAACTTCTGTACTGACTCAAGCAGGCTTCCATTCAAAGTAATGGTTGTTGGTTTGCTTATAACATATTTTTGATTGCTTGGGTGGTCTTGAACAATAAACTGTTTAACAAATCACTAGGAAATTTTGCAAATCAACTATTTATCTGTAGACTTAATCAGAGTAATGATCATTCAGAATCAGACGAGTCAAATAGGTCGATTACTGCTTTCGGCTGAACAAACAACAACCATCATCCTTTTTCCAATATTCCTCTTCTTGTCGTAACACATGATCCTCACATTTTACCCAGTAGTCTTTATTATATTTGATAGAGCCTGATTTGTAAGTGTCTCAACATCGCATAATTTGAAAGTTTTATTTGTATATGCTACGTGTCCTTTAACTTTTGCCCAAACTAGTTCTATAGGATTTAAGTGTGCATGATATGGAGGTAGTCTCAAACATCTATGGCCGTATTCTTGAATTAACTTGTCTATTTTAAATATCTTTGTACGTTGTGTCTGTTTTACAAGGCTAAGCAATTCGGTTTCAAGTAGCTGTCGTTAACTTGTATGTGTTCTTTTATGAGCCACGTTTTGATTGCATCTTTTGTACTTGATGATGTTGGGATTCTATCTTCTACGTTAACTACGTTATGGTATGAAGCATTGTCCATTATCAGACAAGAAGGTCGATCTAATATTGGAAGGATACTTTTCTCGATCCAGTCTTTAAATATGTGCCCATTCATTTCGGAGTGGTAGTCTCTATTGTCTATGGATTTTGAAATGAAAACGAGATGAGCATTCTGCAACAACCCATTTATGTCTGCTACCTGCATGTGCAACCATCAAACGTTGCCCTTTACTGCTTGGTACTGATCTTTTAATACTTCCATCTGCTAACTGCCATTCTTTTCATTTGTATGATGAGCGTTGATCCAAGTTTCATCTAATAAACAATATCATAATCATTTTCGCGCATTTCCTTCACTTCACGTAAATACTTGCTTCTAAGAGCTACTAGATGTGGCTTCTCACAAATAATGTTTTTTCCACCAGCATACTTTCTAAAGGTGAAGCCTGCACTTCTTAATATTTTCCATAATGAAGTTTTTGATATTTCAATGTCGTTGTTAGTTTTCAGCCAAAGCTTCAACTTTCTAAGTGTCACTTCTTCGTTTATATCAAACATTCGACAGATTTCTCTTTTTACTAGGTCCTTATCAAAACTGTCTAACGTTTCTTTCCTTCCTTGCTTTCTTGCATTTGTTGGCAATAAATATCCGCTTCCTTTAACTATTCGATCAAATGAACGTTTACACAAACCTAAAATATGCATTGTTCTCTTCTCAGGTTTGATAAAGAACAATAAAGATGTCCCTTTTTACGCTCTCTGCAGAAGTATTGATAATCTTTATAGCAATGCTATGCTCAGTAAAAATTTTTGCCTTTATATTCATTCTCACATAGACTTGCAGAAGATAATATGGATAGTGCCGCCTCCTTTCTGTAAATATTGAGATTTGCCTCTGAATTATGACTCGAACTCGAGTCTACGGCCGTGATTTTGACGTCACATAATTTCCGGTTTCGGCTAAAATGTCATTTTGTGCTAAACGGGAAATTTCATATGTAACATTTCTTTATAAAAAATTTATAGTGGAAACATAACTATTTTAGGACGGTGCGCATTCAGCCGTGAAGGTCATGCCTATATGTTAAAGAATCAGCTGTGAGATGTAAGCATCTACATAATCCCGCCGGTGTTTATAATATCGATTAACTTTTTTAAATATAGGTTAAAATAAGGCATCTTTGAAACTGGATCACATTTCTTTGATAAAAAAATATTTTTATAGCGACATTAGTATTCTAAACCTAACTTGAAAAGATCAATGCAAATGAACAATAAGTTTTGAAAAAAAATAAATTAATATCTAGGCAAACGAATCTGAACGGACTATATATGTAGAAGCGTATCTACATAGTGCTTAATTGTGGGTGTTGTTCGTTATGTGTATTTGCAAACATGAATTCAATTGGTTACAATTAGTGTGGCCGTATTTCTCAATGATTTTGTCAACATGGTACACCTTTTTCTTATTCGTATTCTTCACAAGTTGTAACAATTCGGGTTTTAAATATGTGTCGTCAAATTTGACATTTTCATTCGCAAGCCATGTCCTAATTTGCTCTTTTGTATTTGATGCAGTAGGCACTTTGTCCCATCTTGAATTCCCTAAGGAAGTGCTGATATAGTAAAACAGTAACCTTTTCCATAGTTATAAATTTGCATTTCAAACTCATTGTAATTTAGATATAAATGTTGGTATTTAAAGTCAACAAATTGTCTACTGAGTCATCACAAAATTAATAAAGATACGCCTTCCCTTCGGTAATTATGCCCAGGCCGTGGTGCGTCATGTCGTTCAATAACAATTCAGTTTTGTGCACGGGATTTTCCTGAACTTAGTGTTTCTGCAATAGCCAAACTATTTTACGTGAACGACCGCACCAAATTAATGTATATATCCTAAAATGGTGTCAAATTCGAACAGGGTGAATTTAATATAGCCTAAAGAAGAAAACTTTTAAACTAGATCAAATTTCTCAGAGCAAAAAATATTTCTATAACGACATCAATATTATAAGATTACATGCAAAAGTTGAAAGCAAAATAACAAACGGTTATCACGTAAAGCTAATTCAAGTGTGGTTATGAATTTCTGAACGAACTATAGGGAATGTTCAACTTAAGAAATAACCGAGAACTACCAGCAGATCGCCAGTCCTGGAGAACTATGACTTGTGCTCTTTGTGCCGTCTTCGGCAAGAAAAGAAAATGAATATATGCTTATGGTCTTGCTGGAGAAACATGTCTGCCCCACACTGTATACTTGTTGGAGACATCAGTAAGTCGATTCATGTTGTGTCTAGAAGAAACATTCTTCAATTTCTCATAAAACTGGTGTTGAGGTCATCGTTATGTCACGTCACAGCGAAACGGTGCAGATGACATCAGAATGTCACTCCACTCACAGTTGTCTGTTTTCATCTAAAAGTAGCATTTTAGTTATAATCTTGGAAATTTATTTTGTTGTATTCATGGATGAAGCTTGTCATGAGCCTAGTACATTTCCCTCATTCTAAAAATTTATATTTTATGGGAGTGGTTTCAATTTGTGACACCACACACACGCACGCACAGACACACACAACTAAAATATTTTAGCTAAAGGAAATATTTATGAATGCTGTTTTAGAAGTTAGGCTACTTCTTCTTCTTCTACCTTTCAGCTCCCTGTGGAGCATAGGTCTTTAACAAACACTTTCCAAGCCGTTCTGTTTCTTGCCGTTCTTTTAAGATCGTTCCATGTCTTCCCCATCATCTTCATCTCTGCTTCTATCTGTCTTCTCCAAGAATTCTTTGCTCTTCCTCTTTGTCTCTTTTCCTGGGAATTAAAAAAAAAGGGGGGGGGGGCCTGTCGTGTAATACTTTCAGTTGGCTTCCGCAGTGTGCGTCCTATCCAGCGCCATCGTCTTCGCTGTATCTGTTTGTCCACTGGGTACTTCCTCATAGCTCTAAGTTAGTGATTTTGCCCTGCCATTTCCATACTTTCTTTATAATGTCATACATGTCAATTTTTAAAGTTCCCAACAAAATGGCAGACCCCGTCAACCTGGCGGCCATCTCCGTGCCCGGGCAATATATCCAGCTTAGGTTGTTAACGTAAAACACGTCGAGTAGTTACACCCACTATCTATTATAATTATGTTTCCGTCCTTCCGTATTGTTCTATCCACCGTAGAGAGATCCTTGGGTTACACCTACTAAGTTGATCTTGAAAAAGGATTTTTGATTGATAAAAATTGCTGACTTTTTTTACCCCTTTCCTTCCTCGTGTGTTTATCAGTGTCGATTGAAAAGACAATTTGCAGTCTTCTTCTGTTTTGTTGGACTCCTTTATGTCAAATTTCCTAGTATTTCTAGTATCCTATCAATCCAGATTTTTTGCCAGCACCCCATAGTGTGCTTTTATTTGTGTAGAGTTTATTGATAGCTGTGTGGGCTGTGTTAATTGTTTCTTGTTACGTAGCCAAGCCATGCACTGTTTCTTGTTACGTAGCCAAGCCATGCACTGTTTCTTGTTACGTAGCCAAGCCATGCACTGTTTCTTGTTACGTAGCCAAGCCATGCACTGTTTCTTGTTACGTAGCCAAGCCATGCACTGTTTCTTGATATAATAATCTCTACTGCGAGAGTAGCTCGTCCTCCTAAAGTAAATAGCCCCGTCACGCCAAGGCGACGTATAGGGAATATGGTATTAGTGACCATACTTTTTATAGACCTTCGGCACATGATTTTTGGGGTAATGTGGTCGGTATACGGTCACACCCGTGACGTTCTACTTTCCCAGAAAAAATGAGGTACCCATTTAAGGCTGGGTGAGCTCGGAAGCCGTTGGTTGGGATCGAACCCTACCTCTTGTCCTTCGTAGTCCAGTTCACTAACCACTGAGCTATCGCGGCTCCTCATGGTTGAAGAGTATTTTGTTGAAATATTATTATTCCCCTTTAGCAGTGTTTATATCTTGTGATACACATTTTCTCATTGATAAATTTTACAGACCTTCGGCACATAATTTTGGGGTAATGTGGTCGGCATTACGCCCGTGTCGATATACTTTCATAGAAAAGATCTAATACTCATTTAAGGCACGAAGTCATCGATCAGAATCGAACTCGACCTCTTGTCCTTTGTAGTCCAGTTCACTAACCAGTGAGCTATCGCGGCTCTCCTGTCTTCCTAGTTTTCACTTGTGCGTACCAAGCGAACTTCCATCAATCGTTTGATACATTTCACGGATGGCTTGTTTTGGTTCTATCGTATTTATTATCATTCATATTCCAAGGAAACACATCAAATATGCAGCTCTCATTTGTTCTTAGTTTTGCGTAACTTTGAACGAATGTCCAAATGATACGTTTTCCTCATCATTTCTTTTATGTCCCCATTGTTTCACCCATCTTATGTTACTTCTTTTTTCTTTCCTTCCTCAATTGCTTTTCAGCGTCGAGGGGAGATCATAGTTTACAGTCTTTTGCTCTTGTTGGCTTGTCCTCTGTTATATTTCCTAGTGCTTCTAATATTCCATTAATCTATCTTTTTCGTCGTAGACCCTTTCGTGTATTGTTCTCACAACTAAATAATTGTGCCTGCTATTTCTTTATGTAATCAATGGCGGAAATTACTCTTAGCTTTTTTCTCAGTTCTTCACTTTTTTAAGCTATCTCCCAGAAATTTCCTGAAACGTTCTAACACATTTCACGTTGGCAGTTGTTATTTTTATTATTTTTTTGTGTTACGATATTTCAAATGTTTGTGTTACGATATTTCAAATGTTTGTGTTACGATATTTCAAATGTTTGTGTTACGATATTTCAAGTGTTTGTGTTACGATACTTCAAATGTTTGTGTTACGATATTTCAAATGTTTGTGTTACGATATTTCAAATGTTTGTGTTACGATATTTCAAATGTTTGTGTTACGATATACAAGTGTATGATAATGCACTTGCTGCTCCTAGCATCCGGTTATTCATTTGATTTGTGTGGGATTTCTATCATTTTGTGCTATGATTTCTGTTTTTCTCGTTTGTTTGTTACTTGTTCACTTATTTGCTGTGTGTATTTGTGTTCCATCTCCCCATGAACATGTTGCTATGAATGGGCCAACAATAAAGAGTACATCCTTCGTAATCTAAATTCGTCAATAATGGAGAACATGTCTGCTCTTCTCATTTTGATAACACGTTTCAAGAAAGCAGATATTGTTTCAGCCGTATAGCACCAGAATGTGAAAGCTGTCAGCGACTCATAACTGACTGAATCATAATAAATGAACAAAAACAAATTAAGAACATACTCCACCTCCCAGTACTGGTCCTGTTAAAAGGAAAGTAGTACCCCAGTCACTTGGCGTATCGGGAATATGGTGTTAGTGACCATACATTTTACAGACCTTCGGCACATGACTTTTGGGGTAATGTGGTCGGTATTACGCCCGTGCCGCTTTACTCTCACAGAAGAAAATCCGGTACCCATTAAAGGCTAGGTGAACCGGAAGCCTTCGGTTGGGATCAAAACCCTACCTCTTGTTTTTTGTAGTCCAGTTCACTAACCACTGAGCTATCGCAGCTCCTGTGCTGGTCCTGGGAACAGACTAAATAATTCGGCTAAGAGGAAAGGCACCCCTGGACTAAAAAATATCGTCCCGAAGTCGGAGTGTTGGTCGAAATGTTGCAAAATATCGAGGCTTGCTGTAAACGACAAAACAACGTAAACGCCTATTTAACGTTTTTATAAGCGCGAACGACAAAACTGGGAGTAGTGGCCGGGTTGACGCAGAAGAAGCCGCGGCTATATCTGGTAATGTTCTAAATCGGGTACGTCACAAATGTTTAAGATAACTTGAAACATTGGAAAACTATCATGATTGTGTTACCTTGTGTTGAGAAAAGGACAGTATCAACATATGATATGCATCATCACGTCGCATGTCCTTTGCAGAACGTTGTATTCATTACAGCCAGTCAGAAGTCAGAAAGAATCTCACCGTCTCTAGCCAGATCTTCCATAGGACGTTGCATTCATTACAGCCGGTCAGAAAGAATCTCACCGTCTCTAGCCAGTTCTTCCATAGGACGTTGCATTCATTACAGCCGGTCAGAAAGAATCTCACCGTCTCTAGCCAGATCTTCCATAGGACGTTGCATTCATTACAGCCTGTCAGAAAGAATCTCACCGTCTCTAGCCAGATCTTCCATAGGACGTTGCATTCGTTACAGCAGGTCAGAAAGAATCTCCGTATCTGGTCAGATCTCCTATAGAATGTTGCATTCACCACAACCGGTCAGAAGGAATCGGTCTCTAGCCAGATCTCCCATAGAATTTTGCTTTAACCACAGCCCGTCTGAAAGAATCTTTTTCTCTAGCCATATCTCCATAGAACATTTGCATTCACCACGGCACGTCTGAAAAAATCTCTGTCTCTAGCCAAATCTCCCACTCTTCTGTTGTCAAATTCAAGGTATCTTTGATGTCTTGAAAAAAAACCACCTTCGTCTTTGTCTGCCTCTAATGCGTCCCCCAGGAAGCATGCTTTCCATTGCGATATTAGAAACACACATTTGAGGGAAGAAAAGACAATGGAAAAGTTGACATTAGATAGTTCCAGGTCATGGGTGTTTGTGGAAAGTTAGTACAGATTTGATGACGTTGAGTCAGGGAGTTGTGGTGAGTCGTAGTCAATCAGTAAAAGTTTAGTACTTGATGAGATAGCCGCCATAACCTGTATGCATATGATGTCTTGGTAAGAGACACACAGCTGGTAAAGACCTTGTTTCAGACCTTATGCGTTTGTTTGTTGGAGGAGAGGGCAGTCTCTAGAGACTGTCAAATCAGACTGGCTGACAAGATGATGATTGCTGTGGTGGATATGATACTGTTGATATAGAAGACCTAGCGTTGCATTAAATCTAGGATGAACAAGCTCTAATTTGTCCAGCAGAACTCTGCAAATAGCTTGTGTGACCGACTACATCACCGGAAGTTTCAAAGCTAACGGTTTGTGTAGAACCCTTGGGATTAAGTTAGTCATCTCACTCACTCACTCACTCACTCACTCACTCACTCACTCACTCACTCACTCACTCACTCACTCACTCACTCACTCACTCACTCACTCAATCTCACTCACTCACTCACTCTCTCTCACTCAGTCTCTCTCACTCACTCACTCTCTCTCACTCAGTCTCTCTCACTCACTCACTCTCTCTCACTCAGTCTCTCTCACTCACTCTCTCTCACTCACTCACTCTCTCTCACTCACTCTCTCTCACTCACTCACTCACTCACTCACTCACTCTCACTCACTCTCTCTCACTCAGTCTCTCTCACTCACTCACTCTCTCTCAATCACTCACTCTCTCTCTCACTCACTCACTCTCACTCACTCACTCTCTCTCACTCACTCTCTCTCACTCACTCACTCTCTCTCGCTCACTCACTCTCTCTCACTCACTCACTCTCTCTCACTCACTCTCTCTCATTCAACTCACTCTCTCTCACTTACTCTCCTCTCACTCTCTCTCTCTCACTCACTCACTCACTCACTCACTCTCTCACACTCACTCACTCTCTCTCACTCACTCACTCTCTCTCACTCACTCTCTCTCACTCACTCACTCACTCACTCTCACTCACTCTCTCTCACTCACTCTCCTCTCACTCACTCTCTCTCTCTCACATCACTCTCTCTCTCGCTCACCCATTCTCTCTCACTCTCTCTCGCTCACTCACCCACTCTCTCTCGCTCACTCACCCACTCTCTCTCGCTCACTCACTCTCTCTCTCACTTACTCTCCTCTCACTTACTCTCTCTCAGTCACTCTCTCTCTCACATCACATACTCTCTCGCTCACCCATTCTCTCTCGCTCACTCACCCACTCTCTCTCTCACTCTTTCTCACTCACCCACTCTCTCTCACTCACTCTCCTCGCTCTCTCTCTCACTCGCTCTCTCTCACTCTTTCACTGTCTCTTTCTCTCTCACTCATTCTCTCTCTCTCTCTCACCCCTATCTCACATCCATCCAGTAATTGCCTTATCGATAACTGGTCACATGTCGATGCGGACCTGCAAACAGTGACGACCCCGTCAGACCACACCGTTACAATAATCCCATTTGCTGCTTTTATTGGAAAGAAAAGATCATAAACGTGATACGTGAACGTGCCATTCTGATAGACAAATAATAGCAAGGCTGCCGTCATCAATGACATTATACCAAACCAATTCTAAAGGCCACACGTGGAATACAAGTCTTTTGACTCTGGAAGCAAACGAATGGCGCTGTCCACTAACCACTGTCTACGCTCACAAGTTGACAAGTTTCTCTCAATGTTGACCAGTAGAGCAACAAAAGAATTACGTTTGTATATTTATTTATTCTCGTTTTTATATATTCACCTCATTTTATATATTCATTATTCATCCCATCTTATATAGTCATTCATTATTCACCTCATCTTTATATCCATTATTCACTTCATCGTGTATAATAATTATTCACCACATCTTATATAGTCATTATTCACCTCATCTTTTATAGTCATTATTCGCCCTATCTTATATTTTTTTTAAAGTTGTAAAGTGCCCCAAGTGAAGTATAGGGAATATGGTATTAGTGATCATAATTTTTACAGACCTTCGGTACATGTTTTTTGGGTAATCCATATTATATGGTCAGTCATTATTCACCTCATCTTGTATAGTCATTGTTCACTTCATCTTATATACTCATTATTCACTTCATCTTATATACTCATTATTCACTTCATCTTATATACTCATTATTCACTTCATCTTATATACTAATTATTCACCTCATCTTATATACTCATTATTCACCTCATCTTATACTCATTATTCATTTCATCTTATATACTCATTATTCACTTCATCTTATATGCTCATTAGACATTTTAGACTTCATTTCCAAACATGGTGGAATGAGGTCACATTCGCTGGACCGCTGCAGAAGTTGCATTAGGGAGCTGATTAACTTCGGCTCTACGGTGTAATTTTCTGCGTCTGAGCTAATCAACTGATCCAGTTAGCAAAGTTCGCCGATGAAAGGTTGTACTCACCTCATTGTTCCTCATTGTCAAGTCAAAAGTTTGTGAATACGACCTTCCCCTGCCTAGCGATATATGCGAATTACGTCAACACATCGTGTGATGTTCCAAAACCGTCGATGTAATTGTATGACGCCAAGTTCTTGCATTGTACAACTCCTTGCTAAGCCCTGCTCAGTCTAGTCAGTAGTAGCTTTCACTTTAGAAATTGTGCAACAGCTTTTCGCGTGCTGTTGGCTGCTTTACTATAGTAACTGGGATATTGTGAGTGCAGCCATTGTTGTGTGAGCTACGTCATCAAGTTAGTTGCATAGCCCTAGGACGGTAGTACACTAATCAATGAATGATGGAGTAGGATTTCGTACATGACTTGTCAGCATCGGTGAAACTCTCGGATGTTCGTGATAGTTAGGAGCGTCTTATAGTCTGTTGTTTGATGTGTGATGGTGATGGTCTAATCACCAACTAATTACTACATCAAGCTTGGGCAGATGGTGCTCATAAACCTGGGAGGGCCGACCATCTAAGGCAGAATCCCCCTACAGAAAGACAATCTGCTGCCTTGCAGGAAGATTGTGGACAATCAAAGGCTAAGGAAAGCAAACCTGAATAAAATGCGGCTGAAATCGGATGCACTGGGCCACTGGCGCAGAACACAGTGCAACGTTTTCACAAGTAATCATATGCTCATTATTAACTTCATCTTATATACTCATTCACTTCATCTGATTACTATATATTCACTTCATCTTACATACTCATTATTCACTTCATCTTATGTACTAATTATTCACTTCGGAGGCAAAGGCGCGCCTCCCAGCACCAGAGCTGGAAGTTGTCAGCGAACCGCAGCTGATGGCTTGCGCCAGCATCGGTGAACCATAACCATCCAGACCCCGCTCCACCTCTCCGCGGTGCCTCTAGTAACAGACTAACCTGTCTAGTCTGACCAAGCGAGATGGGATCGAAGAGGGAAGACAACCCGGTACTCAAAAATGTCGTGCTGAAGTCGGATGTGTTGGGCCGAAAGGCGCAAATATAACAGTTATACTTCAAACCACAATACAACGCAGACACGCTCACTTAACGTCCTTTTAAGGGCGGATGACGAAGAGGAATTCTACAGTCTACGAATACTCTAGAATACTTCGTCATCGTGCGAACGTAAGCAGCAAGCATTATTCACTTCATCTTATATGCTCATTATTCACTTCATCTTACATACTCATTATTCACTTCATCTTATATACTCATTATTCACTTCATCTTATATGCTCATTATTCACTTCATCTTATATGCTCATTATTCACTTCATCTTATATGCTCATTATTCACTTCATTTACATACTCATTATTCACTTCATCTTATATGCTCATTATTCACTTCATCTTATATGTTCATTATTCACTTCATCTTATATACTCATTTTTCACTTCATCTTACATACTCATTATTCACTTCATCTTATATGCTCATTATTCGCTTCATCTTATATGCTCATTATTCACTTCATCTTATATACTCATTATTCACTTCATCTTATATACTCATTATTCACTTCATCACCATTAAATAATTACAAAGTGCTGCCTGACGTGGGTTAGCAACATTAAACGCATAGGTTTTTTTTTTTTATATAAAATTATTTCAGAGATAATTTAATTCAGTCAACATGGATTTAGCGAACTTAAATACCATAGGGAAACATAGGAATAAAGTTAGCGGTACTTACGTTATTACTTTGTTCATGCAAAACATGGACATTCAATGAGAGGTCAAAAAAGTAATGATAACAAAAATGATAATATCAAGAAAGAATATTATTTTGGTTATTTGATTATGGAAGGCCCCGGTATCACTGCAAACGAATTAAAATCCATAATTGCTCAACCGCCCGTGCCAACGTAATCATCCGAATCTCATCTCCCAAACAAAGAAAGGTAACTGTAGTCCCCATCAAAGCAGTCTCAGCACACGCCAAAAGACATAAGGCGAAACCGCGCAGAAAGTGAACACAGCCAACTGTTCCCTGTCATACGATATCATCATTCATCGAAAGCAATTGGAACATCTAAACATGATCAAAAACGGATGAGATACACAGCTCACGGTGTGCACAGAGTACTTAACTCAGTGGCTCCTGCAACAAGCCGGACTTTGGAAATGAGGAAACTGCAAGAAGGAACACTTTTCATGCATAGCCTTCAATTGTTCCCGCCGCTATCCACCATATACGGAAGTTCACGTCCTCTTGAAAATGATGATTGTCGTAATTTTTAAAAAAATGTAGAGCGCTTGATGATGTTAGGCTATCGTTGCTGACTCCAATTCCGAACATATAGACACACAGTTAGTTATCAGATTATCCCCGTCGCACATCAAACAACAGACCGTAAGATTAGCGTACGACCGGTCTAGAGTCTAGGGATATACAATGAACCATAACGATGAACGTAGCACACAAAAAATGTCGTACACACAATTTCGCTTCCTTTCGATTTCAGATTATTTGGTAAAAGCAGCCTAAGACGAACAAAACACGGTGCAAATTCCGTAAAGAGATAAAACTGCGGCTGATGAAGTAGTTTACATTGATAAGTAACATGGAAATAACTTGCGAAGAAAGAATGTACAAGTGGGAACGTCAACTGGGATGTTTTCAAACAAGAACATAACCTCATGAATAACATAATATGAGAGTTGAGCGTTTCTCAGAGCATGATAAAAGGAGAACAAGACAGAGTAGTTAGTACCATGAGGGAAAGATAGACAAGACTTGGGGAAGACCAAGAGAGGAATATTTAGTTGGGTTATCCAGATAGTGCACTAAACAAACTTGACTAGACCAATAGAGGAATATATAGTTCGGGTTATCCAGATAGTGCACTAAACAAACTTGACTAGACCAATAGAGGAATATTTAGTCAGTTATCCAGATAGTGCACTAAATAAACTTGACTAGACCAAGAGAGGAATATTTAGTCAGTTATCCAGATAGTGCACTAAATAAACTTGACTAGACCAAGAGAGGAATATATAGTCGGGTTATCCAGATAGTGCACTAAACAAACTTGACTAGACCAATAGAGGAATATTTAGTCAGTTATCCAGATAGTGCACTAAATAAACTTGACTAGACCAAGAGAGGAATATTTAGTCAGTTATCCAGATAGTGCACTAAACAAACTTGACTAGACAATAGAGGAATATATAGTCGGGTTATCCAGATAGTGCACTAAACAAACTTGACTAGACCAATAGAGGAATATTTAGTCAGTTATCCAGATAGTGCACTAAATAAACTTGACTAGACCAAGAGAGGAATATTTAGTCAGTTATCCAGATAGTGCACTAAATAAACTTGACTAGACCAAGAGAGAATATTTAGTCAGTTATCCAGATAGTGCACTAAATAAACTTGACTAGACCAAGAGAGGAATATTTAGTCAGTTATCCAGATAGTGCACTAAATAAACTTGACTAGACCAAGAGAGGAATATTTAGTCAGTTATCCAGATAGTGCACTAAACAAACTTGACTAGAACAAGAGAGGAATATTTAGTCTGGTTACTCTATTCTATACACACCATCCCCTGCACCCTCTCGTCAGACCCCAGTAATGAGAAAATATACCGTAAATGTCAAATAGAGCAGAGATTTAAAATTTAAGCATAGAATTCAAATATACCAGATATGTCAAATTTAGCAGAGATGTCAAATAGAGAAGATACACGGAAGTCGGATGTGTTGGGCCGAAAGGCGCAAATATCACAGTTTTCTGCGAACCACAACACGACGCATACAACCCAACTTAAAGTCTTTTCAATGGCGGATGTACGAAGAGGTGTACTCATTATTCCTCGGGCGCACGCAAGCAAAAAGAGCAGAGATGTCAAATAGGGCAAAGGCGCCTCACAGCGGCAGAGATGGAAACTATGAGCAAGTAGAAATCGAAGAGGGAAGACAACCCGGTACTCAAAAATAAACATACAGAAGTCAGTTGTGTTGGGCCGAAACACACAAAATACTCAGTAAATAAAGGTAAAGTACGAGACTTGAACCGGCGTCATAGCACGCGAGTTTTCACCCATATATACTCGACCGCCTGTCCAGAAATGTTCGGACACTTCTGGATAGTGTCGCTTCAAGCATCGACACTCCCTATGCGAGGTGGCATTCCTCACTTTCCCAGAGTACCACTCTGGTACTTATTTCTGCCAGCGGCTGGGTCGACAGCGGGTTTTTTTTCCAACCAGGAGTACAATTCCCACTATTTCCAGCGGGGAACGAACATGGGTTGTCAGAACGTCGGTAGCCCAGTCGAGTGGTTTAGGCTACCTAGGTCCCCAAATATATAAATATCACAGTTCTACTGCAAACTACAACACAACGTATCTACACCCACCTAACGTCTTTCTAAGACGAATGATGAAGAGGATATCAATTCCTCTAGTAGTCATTATTCCTGTGTGTTACCGGGGCCTCATTATGAGGGATGTAAAGAATAGTGACACTGTGACCTTCCAGGCATGTCGTAAGAGGCGACTAAGGAGGTTGATCGATGGCTTGACAAGTTGTCATTGTAAAAAGTATTGTTATGGAAACAGCGCCATATATTTTAGAGCAGTGATCTCTGCAATATGTGCCACTTTGGCACGCAAGGTTTCTGTTTTTAAGATTGTGGCTCTGCCCTATGTGCCGTCTTCGGCTCGAAGGACGATAGATAGATAGTAGTCATTGGATAAAATGCCCTTCGCGCCATGCTAGGTGTATGGGAAAGATGATATTAGTGATATTTTTGGGGATGGGGGTCTCTATCACGCTAGGCCGCACTTACTTCCAGGAAAATCTCTGGTACCCATTTTAGAGGATGAGGGAATTCAAGAGCCTTGTCCGAAAAATATGTCCGCCTTTTCTGAGATTCGAAACCCGGATCCTTCTTATCAGGAGGCGAGGACACTCAGGAAAATGAAGTATTTGTACACAAATGAAGTAATAGTACAAAATGAAGTAATAGTACAAAAATGAAGTATTTGTACAAAAATGAAGTAATAGTACAAAAATGAAGTAATAGTACAAAAATGAAGTAATAGTACAAAAATGAAGTAATAGTACAAAAATGTAGTAATAGTACAAAAATGTAGTAATAGTACAAAAATGTAGTAATAGTACAAAAATGTAGCAAGTCAAGGAGTAGAAGGCATGACTTGCCCTGGGCACACACAACACATTTCACAGCTGTTTGTATTCATTTTATAGTGACATTTTAGTTCTAATCTTGGAAATTTAACAAAATTCATGAATGAAGAAGCTCTGAGGCTGGTTACATTCCGCTTATTCTTAAAAGTGATATTTTATAGAAGTGGCTTCAATTTTTGACACCAGACATTAAACGTGAAATCTTTTAGCTGAAGTCCACGTTTATCTGTAAATGATATTTTAGTAGTTTAATCTCGTAATAAAAAGATCAAATATTGGCACGATTGAATGGGATATAATATTATATTTTAAACACTAAAGTTTAAAATATTAAAATACAGCTTAATCTTAACACTTGGAATGTATAAGAAGCAGGAAGTGGTTTCCATATCACCTTCATGTGATGGCCACGGTAGCCTATGTATGCTTACGCAGAATAAAAGGATGGAAATAAAAAAAAAAAACAAGTAAAGTACTCCGTCACGCCAAGTGACGTATAGGGAAATATGGTGTTAGTGACCCTATATTCTACAGACCTTTAACACATGATTGTTGGGGTAATGTGGTCGGTATTACGCCCGTGCTGCTTTACTTTCCCAGAAAAAAATCCGGTGCCCATTTAAAGCTGGGTGAACCCGGAAGCCGTCGGTTGGGATCGACCCTACCCCTAGTCCTTTGTAATACAGTTCACTAACCACTGCGCTATCGCGGCTCCAAAAGGATGGAAATGGCAGGACAAAATCACTAACATAGAATTATGGAAATATACCAGTCAAATAGGGAGCCGCGATAGCTTAGTGAACGGACTACAAAGGACAAGCGGTAGAGTTCGAGCCCAACCGACGGCTTCCGGGTTCACACAGCCTTAAATGGGTACCGGATTTTTTCTGGGAAAGTAAAGCGGCACGGGCGTAATACCGACCACATTACCCCAAAAATCATGTCCCAAAGGTCTGTAAAATATATGGTCACTAACACCATATTCCCTATACGCCACTTGGCGTGACGGGGGTACTTTACTTTTTTTTTTTCTACCAGTCAAATACCAGTGGATAAAGAGATACAGCGAAGACGATGATGCTGGATAGGACACACCGCAGAAGCCAACTGAGAGTATTACACAACAGACCTTTTTTGGAATCTCCAGGGGAAAAGACAAAGAGGAAGACCAAGAAATTCTTGGAGAAGTCAGACAGAAGTAGAGATAAGATGATGGGATGACATGGAATGATCTTAAAAGAATGGCAAGAAACAGAACGACTTGGAAAGTATTTGTTGAAGACCTATGCTCCACAGGGAACTGAAAGGTAGAAGAAGAAGAAGTTAGAATATGTATTTGGAAACCCCATGTTCAGCGCCCTCTAGACTTGATTTAACTCGGCATCAGTCATCGACAACATCGTTGCTTTAGACTGGCAATTGGAATGAAAAAATTGAGCTGTGGTAAAGCTGACATAAGGGAAACATGAAAGTAAGCATAAAGTTGTACAGTTTGAAAGGGCTACATTGAAGATCTAACGTTACTACCTGAAATTGTGTGAGACATAGACAATGTGCACAAAGACATTGCAAAAAAAAAAAAGAAGTTACAAGTTCAACCACGCAAATAACAGATAACATTTTTGTTAAAAGGTGCTACGATAGCTCAGTGGTTATTGTGAACTCTGCTCTACTAATACACCCAGCCTTAAATGGTTGCGGATTTCTTTTTCCTGGAACAGTAACGCGGCGCGGGCGTTATACTGACCACACTATCCCATTAATACTATGTGCCATCATCATTGAGTGCCGTCTCCGCATAGAAGGTTGGCCACCATGGAGCGCCATTCCACTCTGTCTCTTGCTTTGATGGTGCAGATGGTCATAGGTTGACTTGTCCATCTTTTGATGTTACTCGTCCATGTTAATAGCAATACTAAAAAAAAAGAAGAAAAAAGTGGTATGGTGACAGCTTTACGTGGTAATGGACGAAACAAAAGTCACTGACGTTTGTTTCGTCCATTACCACGTAAAGCTGTCCCTATACCACTTTTTGCTTCTTTTTTTAGTATTGCTATTATCATCAGCTTTACAGCAGCTTCGCATCTTGGTGCATCTTGATGCCTTTACCTCTACTCGTCCATGTTAAACTTGATCTGCCTCTATTACCTTGTATTTTCCCTTCCAATATTACTTTTAGTAAGCTGTTGTGTCTTTTATTAGATCGATCTTGCCCACTAATCAATTCACATTAGACTCACTAGATCATCCCCAAATATATGAACTTATTTCCAATGTGCAAATATTTCGTCTCTAATCTTAATACGTGTAAAGAAAACTGTGATCAGTTCAAGACACAGTGTCTAACAACCTATACACAGTGTCAAACAACCTATACACATTGTCAAACAACCTATACACAGTGTCTAACAACCTATACACAGTGTCAAACAACCTATACACAGTGTCTAACAACCTATACACAGTGTCAAACAACCTATACACAGTGTCTAACAACCTATACACAGTGTCTAACAACCTATACACAGTGTCAAACAACCTATACACAGTGTCTAACAACCTATACACAGTGTCGAGAAATGAAAAAAAAAATAGAAGAAAAATGGTGTGGTTAAAGCTTTTCCCAAATTTGAACGACGTTTCGGCTCAATAGGCCTTCAGCAGGTACAAAACATACAATACACACACACACATATATGTTAAAATAAAAAAAAAATTAATAACTTATAAAATAATTTAAAATAATTTAGAACTAGATTGAGAAATAGGAATAAAAATGTCTTCCTGTATATTCTTTTTTTTTTATTTTTGTACGAATCGACATTTTAATTCTTATTTTTATTTCTCATTCTAGATCCAAATTTTTTAAAATTATTATATATTTTTTTTTATTTTAACATATATGTGTGTGTCTTGTAATATTTGTTCCTGCTGAAGGCCTATTGAGCCGAAACGCCTTTCAATTTGTGTTGTCCATTAATTACGTAAAGCTTTAACCGTACAATTTGTTCTATATTGTTTTTTTTTCATTTCTCCTCACAATTAGCTTTACCGCAGCTTCACATGTATATGCATTTCTTTGCCTTGATCCTACTATACACCGTGTCCTGACACCAGTAAACGCCGTATGTGTCTTCCAACTATATAAGATGTCAAGACAATTACAGCTGAAAAGACTATGACAATAAAACGAATTTCAGAGAATGGGAGCTGATGAGGTGACCAGGAACAGGTTGATGATGTACCTCGGAGTTAAGTTGGATCGCAACCTGTGTTTTAGGGACAACTTTGACCATGTGATAGCAAAATCCCGCAAAGGATTAGCCGCCTTAAAGGTCATGACAGCTGCCATAATCGAGCAGAGGTTATTTACCCTTATATTCCAGGGATTATTATTTACCCTTATATTCCAGGGATTATTATTTACCCTTATATTCCAGGGATTATTATTTACCCTTATATTCCAGGGATTAGTCCTCGCACCAATCGCGTATACCCTAGTAATTCTTATTGTCAGTACGACACCATATTGACAGGCTGGAGAAAATACAGAATTAAGCTATGCGTATTATCTTGGGTTACGGGGGACACTCCCTGTGTAGCAATGAGGTATTTCTTGACTTTCCAACCATGAATGACAGGATCAAGATCTGGAGGGCACGAGCATACCTGAAGATAAGTGCAATAAAGAGCATCCATTGCGTCACGAGCTCAACACAGGGAAGGGTGACAGGCTAAATAGAGGCAAATCATGGGTGGGCCGAGCAGGAGATGTCATCAAACAGGTTTGTGGGCTTACCAATTTCAACGCTGTCGAGGAGTGGATAACAGTGCCTGCGTCATTCAAAGGGACATTCTCGTGTATTGTCACACTCGACACGAAATGTAGGGAACAGAACTCAGAGTCGTGGTCATTGCGGAGGTCAACGGTCTCAACTGGAATAACACCGATGAGAAAGATGCAGTCATCTATATAGACGGATCTGTAGCATGACGATGGAAGTGATGGCAGTAACAAAGGCATTCATCTTGTTGGAGTCACAAGACTACACCCACGCCTGTATACTGAGGGACTCGATGAGCATGATAAGAAAAGTGGAGACTGGTTTTGTACGTATGCAATGGGTAGAGTCATTGCTGCGGTCAAAAATACGTAAGGTCACCTTTGTCTACGACCCAGGACATGCGGGAGTACGGGAAATGAAAGAGTGAACAGGTTGGCTAGCTGCGCTATTGTTGAGGACGGTCAACCAATGGATCGGGCGGACATCATCAGTGCCCTCCGGAAGTGGGAAGGACACAGGACTTCGACAACCATGAGTCCAAGTCACTCCTTCGGGTGAAAGAGATGGGAGTTAAGATGGGCACAGCCAGAAACGAGAAACTTAGTGGGCGTGTAAGAAGTCTAATCAACCAACACAGAACTGGAGTCGTCAGTCGTTGGACACTGCGAGAAGTGGACACTAAGAGGGGATCTGAGCACCTATGGACATGTTCGGAATGCAATGATGATGACCCACAAATAACTCAATCATTACTAAATTGATAGACATAACTAAATTGATACGGCAGGATGACCGACTATAAATCTCTCTGACCGGGAAGTCAGGTGAGAAGACGGAAAGGAAGAGTTCTAAAGGACACCTCCCCATATTTTTAGAACCCTTCCTTTCCGTCTTCTCACCTGACTTCCCTGTCAGAGAGATTTATAGTCGCCTGCCGTATCAATTTAGTCCATTTGGAGACTGACCCAGCTCAGGAACACAGGGAAGTGACCATTTTTTATTTTTTTTCCCCTCTCTTTAGTATCTAGCATATTATCGCCATGTAGTTAGATTTGTTAATATATCGTTATATATAATTTTTGTGTTTGTTGTTCGTCTAGATGAAGGCCGAAACGTCGACTTTTGTTTCGTCCATTACCACGTAAAGCTGTCACCATACCACTTTTTCTTCCCTTTTTTTAGTATTGCTATTATCATCAGCTTTACAGCAGCTTCGCATCTCTACGCATCTTGGTACCTTTACTTCTACAGCTACAGATGCGTTGTCACAAAACACCCGACTTCAGCATGGCAATTTTTTCAAACAGGGACTTCCTTCTCGATTCCCGCTCTTTCAGCCAGAACTGGCTAGTTTGTTACCAGAGCTACCGCAAGGAGCGGGAGTTGCATCCTTATTATCTGTTGACGCTGGTCCTGACGCAAGCAATGACCAATAGGTCACTGACCTGTTTCAGCCAAGATTATCTCTCCTACCGTGACCGATCGAAGCGTTGACTAAGCGAAAGCAGGTGATGAGTCACACTAAGCTTTTGTATCACCCCCCCCCCACACACACACACACACACACACACACAAACCCTAGCCAGTGGCGTATCTTCGGGTGAGACGTGAAGTTAGGATGCGCTCTTAAGAGCGCTCATTTTAAAAAGGAACAAAATAGTAATACTAAACAGGGTCAGCTTAGTTTAGGGTGACCATTTTTTTCCCATTGTTTTCGGGGACATTTGTCATATTTTTACATTTCAGAGGATTTTTTGCTTATTTCTGAGACTGTCCCACAAAATCGGGGACGAACGATATATGTGTGTGTGTGTGTGTGTGTGTGTGTGTGTGTGTGTGTGTGTGTGCGTGCGTGCGCGCGCGCACATACATATACATATTTATTTATAATATGTGTGGGTAGGTGTGTGCGCAAGAAATTTTGCAGATGCAAAAATAAAATAGCTTTAATTTCATAATAATTGTTTATTTGCTGTTTGATTTTATTTTTGTTAATATTCACGGTACTTATGCGATACACGCACTTAATGAAATTACAATAGTTAGTTTTGTTTCTCAATTAAAAAAAAAAGTTTAAAATAAAAAAAATTTAAACAACATATAGATATCAATTGCAATATTAAAGTAATGTTTACAGAGCCTTATTTCTACTGAAGAGGTTGTTGCCTCGGCGTGGTAATTGTTTTTTGAGTGTATCTTTCTCAAGATCTCATGATTTGAAGCAAGTTTTTCACTGAAGCTTTCACACGATAAATTAATGTTAGTTTTTACTGTTAACATGGCTTGCACCGTGCTCACATTAATCCGTGATTTCTCTACGGACCAGACGTAGTTCATTTGAGAAAATAGTCTTTCTACGGATGCATTGCTGCCAGGTAAGCACATAAAAAGTTCAAGAATTCTCTTCACATTAGCATGTGGTACATTATTTTCTTTCAAGTACCTGAGTACTTCATTCCATTTTCTACATGGGGGCTTGTTACTGAACCACTCACATTCTTTTTGCAACAGATGGCCTCGCAAATAAGTAAATTCATCAAAGAGCTCATCACGATTGACGTTTACAACTTCGTGACACTTTGAAGATATCTGTTCTACTGCATTATCAAAATGTTTCCTTTCAGGCACATTATCCAAGAGAAGGCAGCTCAGTTGTGACAAGTCCTCATTGTGCTTGTTCCAAGACTGCAAGTAATGTACAGCAGTATTATAGAATTCTTTACTTATTTGGAAATACCTTTCATTTGGATGTCACCACTTTCTACTAAATCAGTTAGCAAACTCTTTACCATGTGTGGGATGAAATTTTCATCGCGTCGAGTTTCTAATTATATAATGAGATTGTTCACAGCTTGTGCTGATTATGTTGCACTCTTGTCGTCGCCTTCAATCGCCTTAATTGTTTCATGGAAGAGTGATGCGTGAGAATGAGCAAGCTGAGCCAAAGCTCTGATTCACTGTTTTCAAAGAATTGTTTCAATGTTGTAGGACAGTGTGTTTCTGACAAGAAGAAAGATCTCACTGACTGATAGTTTCAATATTCTTTCCAAGGCTGGAAGTAATGACAACCACCTTATATTCGAATAACCTAATAACTGCTTAAACTCCTGTCCAGCAATTCACATAAGTCTTTTAGGCGTTCTACACGAACCGTGTCAATGTGAAAGTATCCAAATATTTTTGTTACAATCACTTCCATATCCATAGGCATGGAATCAAACGCTGTTTTTGCACAATTATGAATTATGTGTGCGTTGCAACCAAGACCCATTATGTGTCTGTTTAACTTGGACTTTATTTTAGTTATGACATTATCTCTCCCTTTCCTCAACAAGCCTCCAAAGTTTGTATTTGTATTGTCTGCTGAGAGTCCAACAATCTTTTGTTTAAGTCAAAATTATCAATTGCTTTCAACAATTGTTCAGATATTATGTTGGACGTTTCTCCTGGGATATCTATGAAAGCAATCAGTTTGGTCTTTACTGGAGTTTCCAGCTCATAAGCCTGAAAATAACTAACTAAAATAGGAAGTAGCTTAACATGTTTATGATTAGATGTATCGCAAGACAATGTTACGAAGCTGACATATTTGAGGTCACTTTTTAGTTCATCAATAGCCCAAGGAGCAAAAATATTGGTAATTATGGATTCACACTTTGTTCTTGCACAGGAAAATTGTTTCGTTGAAAATTTCTTTTGTGAATTGTTGTACAGTCCATACTGCGGAAACTATGATTATGAAGTACAGTATGATATGCGAAGGTTCCTTCATGAACAGCTAGAGTGTATTCATCTTTTGAGGGTTCTGTTTTACAAAAATAATTTGTCATACACCCAGACTGAGACTTACAAAGCAGCGCATCCTTATGCTGTTTTACCTGTAGATGATCAGTGATCAGTTATTGATGTCCTTCCACCACTTGCTATAGAAAAATTTGAACTACATATATTACATTTCTCTAGCGTTCCATCCTCTAAAATTGCTTGTATAATAAATGGAAATTCAGCTTTCAGCGAATCACTAAAATGACACTTACGTTTTTTGGAAAGCATTGTTTTTATGCAACAGACGTCCACTGATCACAAATAGAAAACACGACTGCGTGTACTGTCATTACACTCGGACTGATTTGAAAATTGGCCAGGAAAGATACTTTGGCGGGAGATGTCCAGAAAGGTAGGGGGAGGGAGAGAGTGTCTGCTTTTTTAAAAATTAAACCCATCCCAATAGAAGTCAGTGGCTGGAATAGAAGTGACGTAGACCCGCGCTTCAAGAGTTCAAAGAGTTATCTCCGACACAACGCGTCGAAGTCTTCTCTTTTATCTCTTGCTAATGCCGCTCAGTCTGGGATAAAGAAACACAACTCAGCAACGTCCTGAGTCCTAGTGATTATTTTAAAAGAGGGCAGATTCCGTGTATGAACATTTATTTATTCACTGAAATCGGGGACAACTTGAAATAGTTAAAATAGTTTGTTGTGAAGTATAACCACTATTGAAAATCCTAAATTTGTAAAAGAACACGCGATGTTTTGGCTGAAAGAAAGCTCTGTGCATATAATACACATGCACACATACTCTCTCCCTCATTCTTTCTCTTATAGTACAATGCTCAACATATAATTTATGCATAATATACACATATAATGTCCATATAATCCTTGTGCACACTCGTGCGCGCGATATAACGACACGCGATTATTAATATTGATTAATATATCCCCTATGGTCCCAATACTCTTTGGACTCAAGCAGTTTTATCTCATTCGTTGATGAAAACCTACCATTCCCCCTAACTAAAATATTGTCTTTCTACGTTGACAGATAACGACAACACAAATCACAGATTATTTTAAACCAACAATCTATTTAGGTTAATCAAAACCCAATTATTCATCAAACATTGCGTAATTCTTCTCAACAAAAACACACGCAACAGTTGAACAAGGGCGATGATCAATATTATCTTTTTTACACGATGACCCCTAGCTACAGCTGTTGTTGTATCTCTCCTCCATCTTTCTGGCCCGCGTCAATAATTTCAGACATCGGGTTGTTGCCTCTGTGCCTAAATTGTGTGCTTTAATATATATCTTCGCCATGCACGACGTATCACACACACTCTAGAACTGTATACGTGCAAGCAACGTGCACTCACTCACAGAATACGTGGGTGCGTCTGCTATCATAAACTTCATTGATTTCGTTATTTATGAATTAATAGTAATAATGTTATACAAATGTGTGTGTAGCCACGAAGCATGGTCTACCGCACTGTTTGTGAATTCTGTAGTGTAAAGTTTTAATTAAATGAACAAAACAGTAGCAAAATGATTAATCAATGGCAGAATAAAGTAAACATGGTACAGAATGAGTAAAATAAATAAGAAACAACTTGTGTATAATAAGGTTTATATAATAATGTTACTATATATACACATATTGATTGGTATGCTTTAAGTTAAGATATACGTCAATACTAATAAGTTAAATCACGGTGTAGAGGAGTGAGTCTTACACTTCACTGATGGAACCACAACATTTGGATGTGAATGGGATGCTGCGGCAGCTCTCTCTTGATGTTATTACCGTCCCAGCTCAATAGCTATAAATGGCTTCTTGCTTTGTTTTTACTTTCATCGGTTCAAAAATGATAATATCGACACAGCGGTAGAGTCGATAATGATAATTATTATGTAATTTGTAATGTTGCATTATTGATAAATTGTATTCATGAGACTTGGAGTTAATATTATCGGCAATGATTTATTGTGAGTACTTTTCTTGTGTTTGACAGTAGCGCTTGGTTTGTGTCTAGTATGTGGCTATTGGATGATCTCTGTTACTGACAACGGCATTGTTAGTTGCTGACTTTTAAACTTGCACCGCTAAATCTATAGACATACTACACTTACATGCTTGCACACGTACATACATACAACATACATGCTACATACTAATCTTTCACGTCTATGAAATTATTGAAATGTCCAAGTGTGCATTTATATATATATATATATATGTCATTATTAACAATTGTGATGTAGGCCAGACGTTATAGTTTAGCCATTATCATTTATCTCAAATGAAAATAGCCATGCAACAGGCTGTTAGCGGGACTGTGATTGTTATTATTGGTCTGCAACGGTAGATGAGCGCAGCAGCTTGACTACATACCTGAAGTAACACGCTACTGACCTCTCTCACATATGAACACATAGTCACGAGACGCAAGGCACTCGTTCTATAGTTCTCCAATTTTCTTTATGAAGATTTCTATAAATCTCAATATGAGTGTGTTCCTTGTTGCATATCAGAAAATTATTTGCGTATAGTTGAACAATAACGAACGTTGTTATGTGTGCATAAGTAAATATTTATTATTTATCTGAAAACGGAAAAAATACAAAGATCTCTCACTAAACTGATGTATTACAAATTGTGTGTTTTTGGAAGAAAGCAATACTAAAGTATTAGGTCTAATTCGTAAAAATAAGGGTTACTTTCTTAATAGTCAATTATAATGTGTTGATAATAAAGTGGTGAAAATTATCCATGTTGTTTATTTGTTTGTTTGCGTAATTGATTTATAGGTTTTATCTATTTTAGTTCATATCTCCGCTCATAATCATCTAATGACTCACTTTAGAACATGTCGTATATCTATAAATGAAATAATTTTGATTGCTTACTATACTTGTATAAATGAACCTTGTTTCGCAATTATTAGATTGATAATATAATCATATAATTTGTTAATTTTTTTATTTAGAAAAACGCAACAAATTCATCATGTATTAAACAGTCATAAATTGACAATGCAATCATTTATTATATTGATTTTGTTTGCGTATCTCAAGTTGACTCATAGACCATTCATATTTTTTTTCCCACTTCAGTTTCCTATAGTGACTGTTTTACAGATGAATGTGGCAACACTGTAAAATAAAGATTTTTACATTTCTTCTGCACATTAAAACTAACTGCTTTAAATTTAACTGTTTATTTTGGATTTGGCATCTATACAGTAACCATGAGTGAAGAAAAGGAAATCAACATTCAAAAACTGGAGGAAGAAGACATTTCTGAGATTGTTTTAGTATACACAAATGATAAATGTGGGGACAATGAAGAAATATCCAGTATTGATCAGTTCACTGAAGCTACTCAGGCTTTTGAACAGCATTTTGATATTAAAGAAAATATTGATGATCATGTTGAATCATATAATGATGAAAACCTGACAGCTGCAGGTGAAGACAATCAAGAAAGCAGCTTCTGCAGCAATGAAAATTTAGATTTAGGGAAAATTTCATCTACTTCAACTCCAGCTATGTCAGGGGAGGCAGCTGTAGTGTCACACAGTGAAATAGATACAGTTTCTCTTCAGGAGAATATATCTTCAGCAGCAGAAACCTGCGGTGGCATTGAATCAGCAGGACACCATGACAACATGTCAGAAGTCTCCTGTGGATGCAGTTATGACGATGACAGAGAATGTAATCATGTTTCCTTTGTAACAGCTCAGACTAGAGAAAATCTTATGATACCTGGTTTAATTCGAGTGCCTATTGTTGGACATGAAACCATGGAAGCACGCTCAAAGTTTACGGTTAGTTTTTTGTTAATTAAATATCATTCTTATAATCTGATTGAGTTTTGTCCTTTGTTTATAACAACTTTTCTCTACTTTAATTAATCCTTGACCATACAATGAAGGGTGCATCTGGTTAGATTTTTTCCTTTTATCGCTTCGATCAAAGTTCTCTACCAAGCAGCTTTTGATGAATCTTTGAAAATGGAATTAATTACAAGAGTTCTTAATTTTTATGTAGAGCCAGGTTTGACAATATATTATCATCAACATCATAATACTGTACATGTATGAAATATGTTTGTTTGTTATTTCCCCATTTTCTTTGGAATTGGTGAAAGACTAATAGTTTGTATATGCAGTTTTACTATTGAGTTGGTGAAAGACCAATAATTTTGTATACACAGTTTTCCTGAGCTGTGAAGTTGGTGATACAAACATCTGATACTGCTTCTTTAATAAATGAGAACTATCACTTCAAACAGTTTTAAATGTGGGACAATGTTCAGTCTTTTGTCCTGAAAATGAGGATGGTGTAATATTAATAGGAGAACACACAGCAGGAATACACACCCAAATATTTATTTCAACTCCATTGCTTCAGTTTTTTTTCAATATCCTCTTATGATGTGATTATTCTATAATGTGTGGTTTCTAAGAAGGGAACATTTTTAATGTTTAATTAATCAAATGCTAAAAATAGATTACTTACTTAAAAAAATTGTAGGCAACAAATTTCAGGCCAAAATTGAGGCATGCAACTATATTAAGATCTTTTTTTTAAATGAGGGGTCAAACAATTGTGCAATTTCTATAAGAATAGATAATTTTGTTCAGTGGATATTTATAATAATAAAATTGTTGTTTGGTTCATTATTCAGACCCGGAAAGCATCCACTTCAGCCTTTTGAAATTTACAAGTTTTGAAAAAAATAATAAATGTCTACTTTATGATATACTTCATCAAGCATTTAAATTTAGTTACACCCCACTACTGGCACCTGCTACTAGCTTTACCACATCACTGCATTTATTTGTCTGTTCCCTTTTAAAGTGAAACAAGTTTGTACTAATATGAAACAAAATCTTCACAAGTTCATCTTTAACAGATGCATGACATTTTTAATCCCCTGTATAATGCTTCACAGGTTTTCAAGATTCACGTAATGGTTGATGATGATGATGTTGGTTGGTTCATTTTTCGAAGATACTCTGACTTTGTTCACCTCAATGATCAGGTAGAATCTGCTGTTCATGTTTATGAAATACACATCTACTTTGTTTTATAATTCAATTCAAATTCACATAATTTCAAATGTAATAAGCAAAGTCCCTGAGCCAGAATACAATTCTATCTATTGTCCTTTCGAGCCGAAGACGGCACATAGGGCAGAACCACAATCTCAAAAACAGAAACCTTACGTGCCAAAATAGCACATATTGCAGAGATCACTGCTTCTAAAATCTATGGTTCTGTTTCCATAACAATACTTTTTACAGAATACAATTAGGGGCAGAAAAAAACTCAAATTATTTGATTAACAAATGAGTATCCATCTTCTCTTTGTGGAGTTTGAGTTAACCTAAGTTGTACAAGTTGGGTGTACTGTCCAGGGCACACTGGTTTACAGAGCTATAACATAGCAAATAAGCTTGCTAGCAGCTCTGGCACTGAGTGTGTCCTTACTCTGAGCAAAGAGGACATCATCAAATTTATTCTTCATTCCTTAAGAGAAGAGGAGAATAACAGGCGGGACAATCATGTATATATTGAGATACTAATGAGTCTAAAGGTGGAAAAGGGATCTGTTAATCCAGAGTGCTTAGTGGGAAAAGCAGATGTATTTAAAATTAATACCTTATGTTAACAATCAGCCTGCATATGCTTAAAAAAAGAACATGGACGCGTGGTGGAGAGTATATGAAGATGCTCCGACTGCAGTAAAACTGATTCCATGAATAGAATTGAAAAGAAATGAATAGGTGATATGCCAATATCTATTTTTCTTTCATTATTGGCACATTTATAGATGATATGGCCAGTATTATGCCAGTCTGACCTACTTTTCTGTTGTAACATCCTGTACCAATTTTTAGGGGGAAATGTTAACCTTGAGACTGAATTGTTCAAAACAAAAATTGCTTATGTTTGTGCTTTGAACCCAGACACACCAGATCAGTAGATGATCACACTAACCATCTTGCTATGACATCATTAAAGTATTTGAATAAGAAGTGATTTGTTGATTACTCTTTCATCTAAAGTTTGATTTGTGCAGCAAAATACTGTGTCAAATTTGTTCTATTGACCTGTTACATTTAAAGAAATATTGGTCATTGTTCTGCCTTTTATCCTTTCTTTGTGAAGTTTAAAACTGTTTTGTCTTTCTCAAACTTTTCACACCTGAGATGTAATGATATGCATATTGTGTGGGCATATGTTTACCACAGCCTACATTAGATAAGCCTGATGGCAGAAAGGGAACTCAGGAGAACCCTAATTGTGTGACCTATTTAGTTATAGACGCCTCTGCCTTCAACTAATCATTAAAAAAAAGTAAAGTACCCCTGTCATGCCAAGTGGCCTATAGGGGATATGGTGTTAGTGACCATAAATTTTACAGACCTTCGGCACATGATTTTTGGGGTAATGTGGTCAGTATTATGCCCATGCCGTTTTACTTTCCCAGAAACAAATCCGGTACCCATTAAAGGCTGGGTGAACCGGAAGCCGTCTGTTGGGTTCAAACCCTACCTCTTGTCCTTTGTAGTCCAGTTCACTAACCACTGAGCTATCATGGCTCCCCACTAATCATAACCATGACTATAAATCACTCATAAATGTCCCAATGGTTATGGAAAAATGTGAGCACTAATACATTTTTTTCTTTAGGTCATATGGCATAACAGGTACCAACCACCTTCACTTTTTCTTAAGCGCACAGCTGAAACTATGAAAATTGTGGTGTATTGTTAGAATTTGTTTCCTGAAATTGACAATATTTATTCATGTTTAAAATATATCTTGATGATATTTATCTCATTTTTCTGAAGAATGATTGTGTTTGCGTTTGGAGAATAAAGGTCACATACACTAGTTCAGCATATGGTTTAGAGGTCAAAGATTTTATTTCTCTCCTTTCCCCAACCCATAGAAAAAGACATTCATATTCTTCCTCTTTCTTCTAATTCCTTGCAACTTTCAAAGGAGCACAGGTCTTTAACAAATAATGTTTCAAGCAATCTTGTTTGGTGAGCAATAGTAACATAGAGGTAACACGATGGTTTGGTGATAAATGAATGTGAGAATGCAGCTTGATGCTCTTTAGTTAACTCGATTCACAAAGAGAATGAGTACCTGGCTCATTTGGGGAGAGGGGGGGAGTAACCCTAACATTAAAATGGTGTGGTTTATTTTGAGATTTAATATTTCACTCCCCAACAAAATGTGCTGTATAACATTATTTATTTGTTTGGTGCCATTTCTTTAAGATCTGATAAAGGCTTTTGCTGAAATGTAGTTAGTCTCATCCCTCTACAGGCTGAGCTGCTTCACACCATTTTATGTTTATCTTACATTGTTTTCTGCAGCTCTTCTCATGGCCCCACATAGTATTTAATATTTTATATATTTTATATTTGATGTCAGGTCGGGTAATTTTACCTGCTACTGTAAGTAGTAAACAGTACAACCTGTGGCTGCCCTGCTGCCTTGCAGGTGAGCTCGGGAGAGTAAAAGGGTAAGGGAGGGTACCCCGAAGTATAACAACCCCACTGCCTTGTGAGTGAGACATTTTCGTCAAAGGCTAGTGAAGCCAACTGTAAACAAACCGATGGAAGGCAACAGAAAACCACCGTCGTAACTTTTTTGTACAATCATGAATCACCACATTTCCAATTTTAGGAAGAAACAATCATCATTTTTTGGCTATGTAATGAGAAGGGAACAGCTGGAATATATTGTAACAACTGGGAAAATTGAGGGACAAAGAGATAGAGGGAAGCAAAGAGAAAAAATACCAGACAGCTTAAGAGAATGGCTTGGCAGAAGGTCAACAACAGAAATGATAAATAACTGTCGAGATCGAAAGTTGTGGAGAGGCATGATCACCTACGCCAGCAGGCCCGGTACTTGATGATAATGATGATGATGATATTTGTGCTTATTCCAATTCATGTCTTCCCCATATTTTTCATCTCTGCTTCCATCTCTCTTCTCTAAGTATTTTTTACCTCTCCTTTTATCTCCCCCTTGGTGTGTGTAAAAACACACTTGTTGTCTAAACTCAAAGTTGACTTCTTCACTGTGTATCCTATCCAATGCCATCATCTTTGTTTAATGTTGTAATTTTGTATTTAGATTATATGAGGTTACAGTTACTTATTCTTTATTCAATTTGTGAGTTATAGAATATATAAGGAAACAACAGATAAAATGGTTTGGCCACATGACAAGGCAGAAAGATCAAAACACTACATAATGAGCCTTCAACAAACATTGTGAGAACACCAGACCCAAGGATCGACCACGAAAAAGATGGATCGATGGAATATTAGAAGCACTAGGAAACATAACAGCAGCAGAGGTGAACAGAAGAGCAAAAGACAGCAAATTATATCTCCCCTCGACGCTGAAAGGGAGATGAGGAAGGAAAGAGAAAGAGGAAGAAGAATTTGTGAGTATAACTTTTCAAGACAAAAAGAATGCATTTTTAGTTCACAATTTAAAATATTGTTTTCTTAGCTGAAAATGATGTTTCCAAGCTTCCGCTTTATTCTGCCACCAAAGCGCTGGTTTAAAAGCAACTTTGACATAGATTTTCTTGAAGAGAGACAACAAGGTCTACAGTCTTTTGTGGATAATATTACAGGTCATCGGGACATATGTAAATGGTTTGTTCTGTTCTCATTAATTTGTTTTATTCCATTGTCCTTATTTACTTGTTTGACTGTTTTTAACACTGCTAATTGTTTATATATTTAAGACATATTTATACTTCCTTTTTTTTGTTCTTATGTGTTAACAGAGCAAATACTCTTCTTTATCATCAACCCTTAAAAGGATGTTGAGTGGGAGTAGATGTGTTGTTAGTTGTTACTTGTCATGATAGCTGTGAGTGGGAGTAGATGTGTTGTTAGTTGTCATGATAGCTGTGAGTGGGAGTAGATGTGTTATTAGTTGTCATGATAGCTGTGAGTGGGAGTAGATGTGTTGTTAGTTGTCATGATAGTTGTGAGTGGGAGTAGATATGTTGTTAGTTGTCATGATAGCTATGAGTAGGAGTGGATGTGTTGTTAGTTGTCATGATAGCTGTGAGTGGGAGTGGATGTGTTGTTAGTTGTCATGATAGTTGTGAGTAGGAATAGATGTGTTGTTATTTGTCATGATAGCTGTGAGTGGGAGTGGATGTGTTGTTAGTTGTCATGATAGTTGTGAGTAGGAGTGATGTGTTGTTGGTTGTCATGATAGTTGTGAGTGTGAGTGGATGTGTTGTTATTTGTCATGATAGCTGTGAGTGGGAGTAGATATGTTGTTAGTTGTCAAGATAGCTGTGAGTGGGAGTAGATGTGTTGTTATTTGTCATGATAGCTGCGAGTGGGAGTAGATATGTTGTTAGTTGTCATGATAGTTGTGAGTAGGAGTAGATGTGTTGTTATTTGTCATGATAGCTATGTGTGGGAACAGATGTGTTGAGTTGCTTGTTGCCACAATAGCTATGCCTTTCAGTCTGAACATCCATTTTAAGCCTAGCATTTTTAGCTACAGAGTTGTCATCCTTCTTTGATCCCTACTTTGCAGAACAAACTGGAAGTGAGAGTTGCAAATAAATGACATGGAGGGTCCAATATATTTACTTCTGTAGCATGCATAGACTATCATTTTCTACCTCAGAACAGGGTGCTGCAGACTTCTAAGCCACCTTCACCATAGAACAATCTAAACTGACAAATGTCATTGCAGAATTGGGGCCTAGACTTCTTGAGTCATGCAACAACTTTGCTAAGCCTCAAATGCCTGGACCAATGACATGAACAAACATACAAAAATGTGGGGACAATATTATAACATGGAGAGGCCAACAAATTTTGTTGGAGCTAAGCTTCTTGAAAGTGACGAGTAAGAGAGATCCTTACTCGCTTTGCCAGAATGAGTAGTCTTTTCCACAGGCACTGCTATGAGGTCGAGTATGATCTAGATCAGCTGTGTTGTTTCAGAATCCTGACACATGCCATCAACTGTGAGTTGGCCAGATGATGGTGGAAACCTAGACACCCATCCCCACAACTATTTATACAATAAATTATTATAAGTTGCTAAAAGGGTTCTCAGATGGTAATAACCTCAGATGGTAGATGTACAACAGAGGTGAGATGGTAGATGTGCAACAGAGGTGAGATAGTAGATGTACAAAAGAGGTAAAATACAGAATCATGACAGGCAAAATCAGTTTTCTAAAAATTGAGGAAAATACTGTGCAATCCATTTTTGACAATAGAAACAAGAAAAAGAGTTCTTGAATGTTATGTAGAGCTTGTCCTAACATATGGATGTGAATCACAGACAATAGGACAACAGACAAGAAAATCACTGGAGTCTGTAGAAATGTGGTTTTACAGAAGAATGTTGAGAATACCATGGACAGCTAAGAAGAGTAATGAAAATGTTCTGAAAGAGGTCAAAGCAAAAAGAGAGCTAATTTCCAATATTAGGAAGAAACAATCATAATTTTTTGGCCATGTAATGAGAGGAGAACAACTGGAATATATTGTAACAACTGGAAAAATTGAGGGATGAAGAGATAGAGGGAAGCAAAGAGCAAAAATACCAGACAGCTTAAGAGAATGGCTTGGCCAAAGGTCAACAACAGAAATGATAAATAACTGTCAAGATCGAAAGTTGTGGAGAGACATGATCACCTATGCCAGTAGGCCCGGTACTTGATGATGATGATGATGATGATTTCTTTATTTATTTGACATTTTCTGGAAAAGAATATTTACTTTAACTAGTGAATGATTGTTTCTTTATTTCACTTTCAGCAAACCAGTCAGGGACTTTTTTTGTTTTGATGATCCTCCTGGTCCTCATGACAGTCTAGAGGAGAGCAGAGTATGTATATAGCTAGCTGCCATTTCCTGTTATATTTTAGGAGAGCAGAGTATGTATATAGCTAGCTGCCATTTCATGTTATATTTTAGGAGAGCAGAGTATGTATATAGCTAGCTGCCATTTCATGTTATATTTTAGGAGAGCAGAGTATGTATATAGCTAGCTGCCATTTCATGTTATATTTTAGGAGAGCAGAGTATGTATATAGCTAGCTGCCATTTCATGTTATATTTTAGGAGAGCAGAGTATGTATATAGCTAACTGCCATTTCATGTTATATTTTAGGAGAGCAGAGTATGTATATAGCTAACTGCCATTTCATGTTATATTTTAGGAGAGCAAAGTATGTATATAGCTAGCTGCCATTTCATGTTATATTTTAGGAGAGCAGAGTATGTATATAGCTAGCTGCCATTTCATGTTATATTTTAGGAGAGCAAAGTATGTATATAGCTAACTGCCATTTCATGTTATATTTTAGGAGAACAGAGTTTGTACATAGCTAGCTGCCATTTCATGTTATATTTTAGGAGAACAGAGTATGTATATAGCTAGCTGCCATTTCATGTTATATTTTAGGAGGACAGAATGTGTACATAGCTAGTTGCCATTTCATGTTATATTTTAGGAGGACAGAGTATGTACATAGCTAGTTGCTATTTCATCTTATATGCCAGTCTTTAGTTTGTGTGGTCATATCTGCAGTTTAGTTTCCATGATGAAGTTGACAGTTCTAGTAAAAAATATTTGGAATATGATGTTAGTACCTCAGCCACCTTAGCTCAATGGTTAGTGAACTGGACTACAAAGGACAAGAGGTCGGGTTTGATTCTGATCGATGGCTTCTGGGTTCACCCAACCTTAAATGATTACCAGATTTTTTTTTCTTGGAAAGTGAAGTGGCATAGGTGTAATATCAATCACATTACCCCAAAAATCATGTTCCGAAGGTCTGTAAAAATTATGGTCACTAACACCAGATTCCCTATACACCACTTGGTGTGATGGGTTTCTTTACCTTACTGATGAGCCCTACTTTCCCAGAAAGAAATCTCTCACCTATTTCCTGGAATCGGGAGAAACCCAAAGCCATGTTGAGCTGACACAACAAAAATGTACAACATCCAGTATTTGAACCTGAACCATTCTGGTCTGCAGTGGGCATCCTGACCATTTAGTCCTCACTGCTCTCTTTCTCTATGGAATGAGGAACAATAGAGAAGGTAAATAGAATCAACTCTAACACATACTCAACTTATACATAAGTACACAACCTGTATGCAAGTACACAACCTGTATGCAAGTACACAACTTGTACGCAAGTACACTATACAATATTAATTTTCCGACAGAAACCTGTCAGCAGACTCAGGGAAAGGGATAAATAAAATAAAAATAGTTCTTTGAGATTTAAAGGTACAGTTAAAGTTAGGAAAGAGCTGATACAGTTAAAGTTAGGAAAGAGCTGATACAGTTAAAGTTAGGAAAGAGCTGATACAGTTAAAGTTAGGAAAGAGCTGATACAGTTAAAGTTAGGAAAGAGCTGATACAGTTAAAGTTAGGAAAGAGCTGATACAGTTAAAGTTAGGAAAGAGCTGATACAGTTAAAGTTAGAAAAGAGCTGATACAGTTAGAGTTAGGAAAGAGCTGATACAGTTAGAGTTAGGAAAGAGCTGATACAGTTAAACTTAGGAAAGATCTGATACAGTTAAAGTTAGGAAAGAGCTGATAGAGTTAAATTTAGAAAAGATCTGAGACAGTTAAAGTTAGGAAAGAGCTGATGCAGTTAAATTTAGGAAAGATCTGATACAGTTAAAGTTAAAGGAAAGATCTGATACAGTTAAAGTTAAAGGAAAGAACTGATACAGTTAAAGTTAGGAAAGATCCGATACAGTAAAAGTTAGGAAAGATCGGATAAAATTATACTTTATGTGTTTCCTGTGTGCTTTCAGGCTCAGTGTGAGTGCCTGGAAGAGATGGTCTACTTGCTTCGTAAAGAACTTGCTGAAAAGGATACAGAAATTGAACTTCTTAAAGAGGAGATGGATCTGTACAAGAACCAGGTGCAGCTTCTATCTAATCGCCTAAGGTAAGTCTTCTAGATGTTCATGTTTCGTTACATTATTAAACTGTAAAGATACAATTTATTGGCTATTTTGATTTATTATCACTATTGATTATAGATATACAACAAAAATGAAGTGCAAAATAGCTCAAACAAAGACTGTATTTTTTTAAAAATGTTAAATATTGTGCAACCTCTTTGACAATGGATATCATCTGTGTTATAGAGAGCCAGTCTTGACACATGGATGCTAATCCTGGACAATTGGATAACAGGCAGGAAAATTCTTGGAGGTTACAGGAATGTGGTTTAACAGAAAAGTGTTGAGAATATCATGGACAGCTAACAAAGAGTAATGAGGACACACTTAAAGAGGCCAAAGCAGAAGAAAGCTAATTTCTAACTTCAGGAGAAAACATATCATTTTTTTGGCTGCAATATTATGAGAAGGTAACAGCTGGAATGTGACAGCTGGAGCAATTGAGGGACAAAAAGATGAATGAAAGCAGAGAGAAAAGATACAAGACAGTTTAAGAGATAGTTTGGTAGGAAGTCAACAACAGAACTGATAACAGCTGTAGAGATAAAATTTTGTGGAGAGACATGATCACATATGCCAGTAGACATAGTACTTTATCATTTATTATGCAATGAGACATTCTTGTTCCCTCATTTAACAATCAATATTTTAGTAATTCTAACACTCTTTTCTAGCTGCTTATATATCATGGCATGCCGACTTTTTCATCAACCGTTCTCTCAATTTTCTTTTATCCATCCACCCATCCACCCATCCACCCACCCTCCCACCCACCCATCCACCCATCCACCCATCCATCCATCCATCCATCCATCAATCTATCTCACATATTGCAGAGATCACTGCTTCTAAAATCTATGGCTCTGTTTCCATAACAATACTTTTTATAATGACAGCTTGTCAAGCTATCAATCAACCTCCTTAGTAGCCTCTTACAACATACCTGGAAGGTCACAGTGTCACTATTCTCTACTCCCCTCACAATGAGTCCCTGGTAACACACGGGTTCAATTTCTCTTACTTTAAGTTTATTCTATTATCACTAAATTGCCCAGTCCCTCATTTATAAAGTACATCTGATATCATCTAGTATATATTATTTATTATTTTGGGAATATCATTGCTTTCTTTCTTCTACAGTTATTATACAATATTTCCTAATTTTCTTTCTTTGATTTGCTAATTCATAGGAAAACACAAATGTGTTTCAAATCTGCAAATTTTTGGGCACAGTAAAATAGAAATTATGGGCTGATACAGTATTTCAAAGTGTTAATATGAACAGTACTTTGATGAAGCATATTGTTCCAGCATCTTGGATGATCATTAATATCTTTTGTCAAACCTGAATAAAATGCTGGCTGAAATCGGATGCACTGGGCCACTGGCGCAGAACACAGTGCAACGTTTTAACGGGTGTTTAATCAGAATGGATCTGGCAGACTCTACTTGTGATGTTCTGCCTGTGGGGGCGATCAACACACTTAACCTGACAGCTGACTTCATGTGAGAGTCTGGAATCCTACTCTGATTGAGTCCTGATCGCAGAGAGTGAGATATCTTTTGTCACAAGCTAGAAGCTTTACAAATCAGACATTCCTTATAGGATACTATGTATCTCCTGGGTGAGTACTACTTCAAGCAGAGATCTCCAATTATCATCATCATCACTATCAAGTAGCACGTCTGCTGACATAGGTGATCATGTCTCTCCACAAATTTTATCTTTACAGTTGTTTATAATTATGTTGTTCAGTGTTGGCTTCCTACAAAATCATTCTCTTGAACTGTCGAGTATAATTTCTTTCTGCTTCCTTCTATCTCTTCTTCCTTCAGTTTTTTTGTGTTGTCACAATATATTCCAGCTGTTACCTTCTGATAACATGGCCTAAAAATTATTAGTGATTCCTCAATATGTTGGTAATGAGCTCTCTTTTTTTTTGCTTTGGCCTCTTTCAGAATGTCCTCATTCCTCTTTCAGCTGTCCAGATATTCTCAAGATTTTTCTGTCAAACCACATTTCTGTGGGCTCCAACTAATTTCTTGTCTGTTGTTTGCTTATTTTCAATTCATTTTTATTATTTTGCTTTAGGTAGTCATAATAAAACCTTGTGTGTCTAGATATGGGTTTTTGTTTTGTTTTTAGTTTTTATAAAACTTCTGACCATTTAATTGTATTTTTGTACTTGTCATCAGATACAGTTTTCTATCACTGAGATTTTTAAGCAAAGATAATCAGCCTATGTCCAGTATTCGCATCCAAATGTCAAAACTGGCTTCATTACAACATTGAACAACTCTTTATTATATTTCCATTGACAGCTGCATAATATTTTCTCATTCTTTGTTTTCACATCAAGGATTGCCTCTGAGGTATCTCTACAAGATTCCAGGATATTAGACAGTACTGGATATGTTATATTCTCAGAGTTTGCCAATGATAGTTCTTTAATAAACCTTTGACAGAAAAAAAAAATTAACAGTGAAAGACCAAACTAGGCACGACAAATGATGGTTGTTAAAAAATCTTATGAGAATAGTTTTGCTTAAGGTAGTAAGTTTCTGGTTTGGGCTCATGATAGATAACTTGTTGATCTCTGTTTACATTCTTTTATGCCAGAGGACTAAAAGAGGATTGACTAGTTGATTGATTGATTGAATGATATATTGAATGATATTGAAAAACACAAATATTTGCTTGCTTATTGAGTTATTGAGTTATTTGCGGGTCATCATCATTGCACTCCGAACATGTCCATAGGTGCTCAGATCCCCTCCTCAGCTATTCCCTCAGTGTCCAGCGACTGAGTACTCCAATTCTATATTTGCTTGCTTACATTCGTCCAATGACTAAAGGAGTACACCTCTTCGTCATCTGCCCTTAAAAGAACGTTAAGTGGGCGTGTCTGCGTTGTGTTGTGGTTTTCAATATAACTGTGATATTTGCACCTTTTAGGCCAACAAATCTGACATCAGCACAACATTTTTGAGTACCGGGTTGTCTTCCCTCATTGATCCCTACTCACTTGTCCAGACTAGACAGGTTAGTCTGTTACTGGAGGCACCACGGAGAGGTGGAGCAGGGTCTGGATGGTTCTGGCTCACCAATTCTGGTGCAAAGCATCAGTTGTGGGTCACTGACAACTTCCAGCTCTGCTGCTATGAGACACTCTTTTGCCTCCACACAAACATTTAACTTGAAACCATTTTTAATGTCTTTTTTAATTCTGTTTTTTTTTTTAATTTAAAGTGAGCTAAACAAAATGAATATAATGGACAAGTCTGTTACTGAGAGGCAAAGCTCCCTAGATGATAAACAGTGTGATACTGATGTCAACCTTGAACCTGAAGATATCGTGCTACCAAATACACAGGACTCTGCCACTGAGTCAATGTAAGAACACTCATGAGCAGTTTTAGCAGTCTGAAATGTTTATTAAACTTTAACATACAAAGACTTAAACATATGTGGATTATATAGACCATTGTGAATTTATGTGGATTTACATTTCAGGTCACATATGATGTGTTTTTTTCCTGAAGTTATAAGCTATGTTTTTTTATTATTATTATTAATTACAGATTGTTGTTAAGGGGGTTAAAATCCCATGGAATTTAATTTCAAAGGAGCTGACTATGATTACGTAAAGTTAAGTAAAAAGCACCAACTTATAAGGAATATGGTGTTATTGACAATAATTTGTATAGACCTTCAGCATATGATTTTAGGGGTAATGTGGTCAGTATTGCACCAGTACCACTTTACTTTCCCAGAAAAAAATCCTGTACTCATTTAAGGCTGGGTAAACCCTGAAGCCGTTGATCAGGATCGAACCCAACCTCTTGTCCTTTGTAGTCCAGTTCATTAACCACTGAGCTGCTATCAGAGCTCATAGTTATGTACTGAGTTAAGTGCTCTGTGCACAGTATGAGATGTGCGTTTCATCTGTTTTGATCGTGTTTCAATATTCCGATTGTTTACAATGAATGATGATATCATATGATGGAGAATAGATGGCTGTGTTCACTTTCTGTGGTTTTGCCTTATGTCTTTTGGCATGTGCTGAGACTGGTATGATGGGGACTACAGCTACCTTTCTTTGTTTGGGAGATGAAAAAGTAATTTGGATGATTCCACTGGCACGGGCGGTTGAGCAATTATGGATTTTAATTCGTTTGCAGTGATACCGGGGCCTTCCATAACCACACCCATATCACAGCTCCCACTATGTTTAAATGTTTGGCCATAAATATATGGCCTTTTGTGTTTTGACAGATGACAGGTAGCAAACATTCATGATAAGTTGTAAAATATTAGTGTCTTACACAGGATGCTGTCCCCCAAAACAGCTTTTCTCATGGAAAAAATCTGCCATTGCTTGACTGACTGATCCAACTGCAGTACAAACAAGGTGCATCTGTGGTGCCTGTAATGACATGATAAATTATCAAAATTCTTCTATGACCTTTGTTTCTTTTTTTATGGTTTTAAATATGTTAAATGCTACTCTTATCACCAAGATGAAATAATCATTATCATTTAAATGTGTGCCTATAGATATATGAGATATCATGTGAGAAGAAAAGCAGACAAATAAAAGCAGGTTCTGAAAATAAGAAATGCATTAGAATAACAGAGCATTCAAAATTGACAGATAAAATATTTTGAGGAAATATAAAGACAGAAGAAAATTCTATTGTCAGAGAAGAAGATAAAACTGGGGGGTAAGTAGGCGGCAGAATAACATTTGTATAGATTGGAGAGCTACATTAATAGGAGGTGTTGACAGAGAAAAGTTTTGCTGAATGTATGTACAAGAGGGAGCCACGATAGCTCAGTGTTTAGTGAACTGGACTACAAAGGACAAGAGGTAGGGTTTGATCCAACTGATGACTTCCAGGTTAACCCAGCTTTTAATGGGTACCCGATTTTTTTCTGGGAAAGTAAAGTAGCATGGGCGTAATACCGACCACATTACCCCAAAAATCATGTGCCGAAAGTCTGTAAAATGTATGGTCACTAACACCATATTCCCTATATACCACATTTGGGATGATGGGGGGCACTTTACTTTTTTTTATGTACAAGGCAGACAACAGTCAACATTTGTGGCTTATTGTAGCTGCTGATAGCACTTCGCTTGTTGATTCTTATACTTCAGGTTGGTTATACTAGATCTGATTTCAGGTATAATTATAATTATTTCATATTCTAATTTGTCGCATAATTTTGAAAACTGTTTTTTGTGGCTGTTTCATTTGTTTTATTATCATTCATTTTATTAGTTCTTATATTTTACTTAGTAAAAAGTAAAGTACCCCCGTCACGCCAAGTGGCGTATAGGGAAATATGGTGTTAGTGACCCTATATTTTACAGACCTTCAGCACATGGTTTTTTGAGGTCATGTGGTCGGTATTACACCCGTGCTGCTTTACTTTCCTAGAAAAAATCAGGTACCCATTTAAGGCTGGGTGAACCCGGAAGCCATCGGTTGGGATCGAACCCTACCCCTTGTCCTTTGTAGTCCAGTTCACTAACCACTGAGCTATCGCGGCTCCCTTATATTTTACTTGACCAAGTAAAACTTTTGTGTCTAGATATATATTTTTGTTTCGTTTTTAAGTTTATAAACTTATGACCATTTCATTATATTTTTTTTTTTACTAATCTTCAAATTAAGTTTTCTGTCTCTGAAATTTGTAAGCAATGGTGTCCAGTATTCACAACCAAATGTCAAAACTGTCTCCACACAACACTGAACAACTCCTTCCCCTATTTCCATTGACAAAAGTTGCATTTTTTCTCATTTTTTGTTTTCATATCAAAGTTTGCCTTTGAGATTGGGATCTCACTACATTTGGAGCAACCAAATCACTTAAACAGACAGCTGGCTTCATGAGAGAGTCTGGAATCCTACTCTGAAAGAGTCATGATTGCGGAAGAAGAAGAAGGAGAACAAGAAGATCTCACTACAAGATACCAGGAAATCAGAAGGTGCTGAATATGCCATGTTCTCAGAGTGCGTTCAAGAGCTCTCCCAATGATAGTTCTTTACTAAACCCCAGACAGCCAAAAGAAAAAAACTAGTGAAGGACCAAAAGATATATGGCAAAGTATGGTTGTTAAGAAACCTTACTAAGATAGCTTTACTAGAGGTAGTAAGTTTAAAGTATTGGCTCAGGATTGAGTTATTCAGTTATTAGCGGCGATACTAAAAAAAGAAGAAAAAGAGTGGTATGGTAACAGCTTTACGTGGTAATGGACGAAACAAAAGTCAACGTTTCGGCCAAGTAGGCCTTCATCTGGACGAACAACAAACACAAAAATATATATAACGATATATTAACAAATATAACTACATGGCGATAATATTCTAGATACTAAAGAGAGGAAAATAAAAAATAAAAAATGGTCACTTCCCTGTGTTCCTGAGCTGGGTCAGTCTCGAAATGGACTGAATCGATACGACAGGTAAAAGTAAAAGTAAAGTACCCCCGTCACGCCAAGTGGCGTATAGGGAAATATGGTGTTAGTGACCCTATATTTTACAGACCTTCAGCACATGATTTTTGGGTAATGTGGTCGGTATTACGCCCGTGCTGCTTTACTTTCCCAGAAAAAATCCGGTACCCATTTAAGGCTGGGTGAACCCGGAGCCGTCGGTTGGGATCGAACCCTACCCCTTGTCCGTAGTAGTCCAGTTCACTAACCACTGAGCTATCGCGGCTCCCACTAATTTTTAGGGAATTAGTAAAACCCAGGTGTCCTCGCCAGGGAACGAACCCCGGCTGTTGCCGTGGTAAGCCAACCGCCTATCGATTGCGCTAACCGGACACCCCGATACGACAGGGCTGATTATAAATCTCTCTGACCAAGAAGTCAGGTGAGAAGACGGAAAGGAAGGGTTCTAAAAATATGGGGAGGTGGGTACAGGATATGTGTAAACTATGCATATCTAACTCTGTGTGTGCACCCCGAACCGATGTGTAAACATAAGTATGTGTATGTAACAATGCATGCGTACAAGCATAAAACGGCACATATATTGCCGCAAGGCCCACAAAAGAAAAACCCAAAGGAGCCCAAATGTGCCAATACATGTGCAGACAAATGTATCCAAATATACAGGTAAGTAGCGCATGGAGGTATGAAATATGTAGAGGGTGTCCTATGAGTATGAGAGTGATATGTTCATACCTTGGGGGGACAGCGAACCCAACTGGGCAATAAGGCGATTCTCAAGGGCGAACCTGCTGCGATTGCTAGAGTGACATGAGACAATGCCCGTAACTTGCATGTCGAGTTTACCACTATGTCCATGGGAGTTGAAATGGGCAGACACCGGGCTGCCAGTCTTTTGCTCAACATCACGAATATGCTCACAAAATCTTTCAATCAAGCGTCATCCACTTTCACCCACATACCTTTATTCAGTTATTAGCGGGTCATTATCATTGCACTCCGAACATGTCCATAGGTGCTCAGATCCCATCCTCAGCAAGTCCCGCAGTGTCCAGTGACTGACCACTCCAGTTCTGTGTTGGTTGATAAGTCTTCTTACATGCCCACTAAGTTTCTTATTTCTGGCTGTGCCCATCTTAACTCCCATCTCTTTCATCCGAAGGAGTGACATGGATTTGTGGTTGTCGAAGTCCTGTGCTCTTCCCACATCTTTAAGGTATAATTATAATTACTTTAGGCTCAGGATAGACAACCGTAGTTGGACCCAAAGAGTGACTGGTTGATTGATTGATATTTAAAAAAAAACAGAAATATTTAACTTGAAACCATTTTTAATGTTTTATTTAATTGTTTTATTTTTTTTATTTAAAGTGAGCTAAACAAAATGAATATAATGGACAAGTCTGTTACTGAGAGTCAAAGCTCCCTATATGATAAACAGTGTGATACTGATGTCAACCTTGAACCTGAAGATATCGTGCTACCAAATACACAGGACTCTTCTGCCACTGAGTCAATGTAAGAACACTCATGAGCAGTTTTAGAGTCTGAAATGTTTTTATTGCTACTACATTAAACATTATTTAAACATACAAAGACTTAAACATATGTGGATTATATGGACCATTGTGAATTTATGAGGATTTACATTTCAGGTCACATATGATGTGTTTTTTTTATTGAAGTTATAAGCTATGCTTTTTTTTATTACTATTAATTACAGACTGTTGTTAAGGAGGTTAATATCTCATGGCATTTAATTTCCAAGCATTTAATTATGGTTATGTGCTTGACCATTTTGTCTTCAATGACATGAGAAATTTCCAGAGTTCTTCCATGACCTTTGCTTGTTTTTAAAACATGGATTTGAATATTTCAAATGATACTTTTAATTGCAAGATGAAGGAGCTAATTTTTCTCTATTAAGTGTGTACATATAATAATATGCTTGATCATATTATTTTTAATGACATGAGAAATTTCCAGAGTTCTTTTTGATCTCTCATTTTTTTAAATGTGGATTTGATTTTTTAAATGATACTATTATTTTCAAGATGAAGGGACCTAATTGTTCTCTATTAAGTGTGTACAAATAAATAAATGAATCTTGGAAAAAGAAAAGCAGAGAAGTAAAACAGGTTTTGAAAATAAGAAATAAAATTAGAATAGCTGAGAGTATTCAAAATTAACAGATGAAGTATTTTGAGAAATTATATAGACAGAATGCCATCCTAATGTCACAAAGAGGACAAAATTGAGGGTATGAGGGATTGTTGATTTTGTTGATTTTTATAATTCTGGTTTGTTATATTAGATCTGATAGCTGGTATAATTATAATTCCTTTCATATTTTAATTTGCTGCCTAATTTTGTGCATATATTGGCCATTATTTTTGCTTTCATTTGCTTCTTTGCTATTTATTTTATTAGTTCATAGATTTTACTTTAGCTAGTCATAATAAAAACTGTTGTGTCTAGATACTGATTTTTATTTTGTTTTTATGTTTATAAAAAAATGTCTGACCACTCAATTACATTTTTGTACTTATCATGAGATAGATTTTCTATCACTGGGATTTGTAATTATATTATTTGTAATTATAATATTTGTTATTATAATATTTGTAGCTCTACTCATGCTAAAGGTGCAAATAACATTCATTTTTGTGTGTGTTCATCTGATGACTGAAGGAATAATTATACTCATCTGCCCTTAAAAGGACATTAAGTGGTGTGGATGCTTTGTGCTGTTGTTTGCAGTAGAACTGTGATATTTGTGCCTTTCGGTCCAACACATTCAACTTTAGCATTGGCATTTTTAAGTGCCATGTTGCCTTCCCTCTCAATTCCTACTCCCTTGGCCAGACTAATCTGGTTAGTATTTTTTTAGAGGCACTGCAAAGGGGGGGAGTAGGGTCTGTATTGTTCTAATTCACTGATCCTGTTGCAAGTCATTAGCTATGATTCTCTGGCAACTTAAGCTCTGCTGCTGTCAGGTGCTATGGCCTCCAGATGCAAATTAAGTGCTGTCTTATTGAGTATCAATCTATTAACACTCAAACTATTATTGAGTGAACAATCTACACTACCACACTTTGAGCAAACCCATATGTTCTCCATCTATTATAGTTGACATTGAAAGATATGCATACTGATGACTCCTCTGGCATTTTACTTATCAAAATACCTCATACTTTTTCCTATGCATTTCTTTTCACATGTTCAGTTTTACATTTTCAGTCTGAGGAAAATAAACTCATCAAATGTAGTTACATTTTCCTATGTACATGTCACTAGTGCACCTAGTAGCTCTCCCTTATCCATATTCAGGGTCTTATCACTGATGTCTTAGAGGTAATTGTATTTAGTCTTTGATTATAAAAAAAATATATGCATGACTGAAGCAATGAATCCATTGAGATAAACACAAATACAAAATAATTAATCATGCTGGGCCATTAAAAGAGATTCAGGAAAAATTGAAAGTGAACATAAAATGGTATTAAGCAGCTTGTAGAGAGATAAGAAATTTTGACAAAAGCTTTCATCAGATAAAGAGAAAAGTGAGAGAATTGGGGGAACGGAGACAAGTAATGGACAGAGATGTCAAGAAAAACACAATAATTAGCAGCAGTGTACTAAATAGAGCAAGGTACAAATATAAAATAGTTAATCATATGGGGCCTAAAGTTCAAGACTTATATATAAGTCAACAATCCATAACTCAGTCATCCACTTTGAACTTTCCTTAGCACTAACAAAGATTCTGATAATATTATAGTCCTACTTCCTGGGGGTCAGATAACTATCTAAGAGGTTACACTCTAATTTACATAAACATGTATCATTATACTATCATCATCAGTATCATAATCATCCCTTTGTCCCCTTCGTGAGCGCTAATATTTATCAAACCATTTATACAATGTAAAAGATACATGTTACCACCTATCTTGGAGAGGCTACATTATCATGCACTGCATCTACACTCATCATAACAGAGTGAGACATAACCTGTACCCCAAACTCAATATATGTTCTACAGGACCATCCTAATGTATCATATCAGACATGATAGCAAAGAAAAAAACATTCTACAAAACTTTCTCCAGTATGCAGACTTGAGAAGAAAAATATGGTCATTATTTGCCACCTTGAAAGAGAAACTGTAATGCAGAAAGGAAAGCCTGAAACAAACAGCAAAGTTTATAAGAGAATATGGAATCACAGTCTTAGTGAGTCATGTCTGCAGGAGAAAAAGAAAAACATCTTTTTCAAATTGTTCACCTTGGACTAACTTTATTACTCCTATACTATCCACCCTATTTCTCTTGGGCTAACTTTATTACTTCTATACTATCCACCCTATTTCTCTTGGGCTAACTTTATTACTTCTATACTATCCACCCTATTTCTCTTGGGCTAACTTTATTACTTCTATACTATCCACCCTATTTGTCTTGGACTAACTTTATCACTTCTATACTATCCACCCTATTTGTCTTGGACTAACTTTATTACTTCTATACTATCCACCCTATTTGTCTTGGACTAACTTTATCACTTCTATACTATCCATCCTATTTGTCTTGGACTAACTTTATTACTTCTATACTATCCACCCTATTTGTCTTGGACTAACTTTATCACGTCTATCCTATCAACCCTATTTGTCTTGGACTAACTTTATCACGTCTATCCTATCAACCCTATTTGTCTTGGACTAACTTTATCACTTCTATCCTATCCACCCTGTCAATCTATTTACATTTTATCTGTGCATTTATTTTTTGCATTTCATTCTTTATTTTTTTTCTTGAGAATTCCAGGACAAGAGCAAATTTCAGCAACTTGAGCTAGTTTTCTAATGAATGCCATAGCCATATCATCTTCTCTTCAAATCTATCACTTATGGATTTTTATGTTCCTTCCATGAGTACTGTAGCAGTGTTTTCATTGAGTTATTGAGTTATTGAGTTATTTGCGGGTCATCATCATTGCACTCCGAACATGTCCATAGGTGCTCAGATCCCCTCCTCAGCAATTCCCTCAGTGTCTAGCGACTGACGACTCCAGTTCTATGTTGGTTGATAAGTCTTCTTACACGGCCACCAAGTTTCTCATTTCTGGCCGTGCCCATCTTAACTCCCATTTCCATCATCCAAAGAAGTGACGTTGATCTGTGTTTGTTGAAGTCCTGTGCTCTTCCAACATCTCGAAGGGCATTGATGATGTCCGCCCTAATTTCATTAATTGGTGTCAGTCATTTTAATCTGTTTATAAGCACTAGGTTTGTATATTTTTTTCTTTTCGGTCATTTTTGTAGTTCTCCATGTTTTAGAACCATATAACAGCATTGATTAAAAATTTTGGCTAAAGTCTTATTCACATATATTCATTACAGGTATACTATAAGATTACAGGTATTACAGGTTCCTATACTATAAGATTAGTCTCTTGTGCACACTAGTAGTATCAATATTATTATATTCCTGTGAAAAATGTACTCTAAATGTAGAATTTGAAAGGAAAATAAAAGCTATGGAAATGCAATGTTGCAATAAAATCTTGAACATCTCATACATAGACCACACACAAGAGAGTTTGTAAAATCTTCACCAGTTACATAGGTCCAACTGATGAACTTCTTATTTCTGTGAACAAAAAAAATTAATAAATAACATTAGTGCAGGCATGTCACAAAGTAAACAGCCTGACCATAAGTGCCCTAGATGTAATACTGAAAGGTACAAGGTTTAGATGTAGACAAAGAAGAAAATGAATTTGATGGTATCAATGACTGAACACAGAAAGAAACACAGAGTTTGTATAAACTCAGAAACTGATAAACAAAAGAAAAGAATGGAGACAGATCATGAAATACTCAAAGATTACTAAGAGACATAAGGGTAAAGGAATAGACAATAACTAATCATTGAGTTTGAGACTAACAATCTTAATTATACATATTTTTCTAGTCATTTTAATGAACATAAAGTCTTGAACTCTCTATCTTAAGGTTATTTCCAATAAATGTATCATTGAGCTGCTTCCAATAAATGTATCATTGAGCTGCTTCCAATAAATGTATCATTTAATTGCTTCCAATAAATTTATCATTTAATTGCTTCCAATAAATGTATCATTTAGCTGATTCCAATAAATGTATCATTTAATTGCTTCCAATAAATTTATCATTTAGCTGCTCCAATAAATTATCATTTAGCTGATTCCAATAAATTTATCATTGAGCTGCTTCCAATAAATTTATCATTTAGTTGCTTCCAATAAATTATCATTGAGCTGCTTCCAATAAATTTATCATTTAGGTGCTTCCAATAAATTTATCATTTAGCTGCTCCAATAAAATTATCATTGAGCTGCTTTCAAATAAATGTATCGTTTAACTGCTTCAATAAATTTATCATTTAACTCCTTCCAATAAATTTATTATTTAGCTGCTTCCAGTAAAGTTATCATTTAGCTGCTTCCAATAAATTTATCATTTAGCTGCTTCCAGTAAAGTTATCATTTAGCTGCTTCCAATAAATGTATCATTTAGCTGCTTCCAATAAATTTATCATTGAGCTGCTTCCAATAAATTTATCATTTAACTGCTTCCAATAAATTTATAATTTAACTGCTTCCAATAAATTTATCATTTAGCTGCTTCCAATAAATTTATCATTTAACAGTGTCCTTCCAGGCATGTCGTAAGAGGCGACTAAGGAGATTGATCGATGCTTGACAAGCTGTCATTGTAAAAAAGTATTGTTATGGAAACAGCGCCATATATTTTAGAGCAGTGATCTTTGCAAGATGTGCCATTTTGGCACGCAAGGTTTCTGTTTTTGAGATTATGGTTCTGCCCTATGTGCCGTCTTCGGCTCTAAAGGACAATAGATAGAATAAATTTATCATTTAAATGCTTCCAATAAATTTATCATTTAACTGCTTCCAATAAATTTATCATTTAACTGCTTCCAATAAATTTATCATTTAAATGCTTACAATAAATTTATCATTGAGCTGTTTCCAATAAATGTATAATTGAGCTGCTTCCAATAAATTTATCAATATTAAGTAAAAATTTTATATTGCAGTGGAATATAACTTTTATGGAAATTTATGTTTAATAATTTGTGCTTGAAAGAAAACAAAATCACATACTACTAAATATTTACAGCATTATTTTAAATTTTATTTATGACATAGTTCACAGCTTTATTATTTTTCAGTAAATTATTATACTTGTTTTGTTTTAATTTATGTTTATTTATGACTTACATTTTAATTCACTTACAATTAATACATTTTCCTTTAATGACTCCCCTCAAATTCCTCCACTCTTCCTTTATTTCCTCCTGTCTCCAAACATAATTTATATAGTACTCTTTTTTCCATATGCATAATTTGCATATTAATATACGTTTTGTGGCATTCACATTGGAAAATCCCTCACTGGCAAAGGAAGCCACATTTATGAATATTTCAGTTCATGAAATTTTGTCAATTTCCTATTTGAATAAACAAATATCCTAATGTTAGCTTTTTGCAAAATACAATTGTTATTTTATTGTTTTTTTGTTTGCGTTCATCAACTTTATATATATCTCTAGCGAAGTCCTGCGGGATTAAATTTTGCATGAATATCGCTTTTTTTATATTTTTCACATTAGCAGCTATGTGTTCAGGTGTTCCCTGCCTTCCAAACAAATATTCTCCAACTTCAGAGATTTTTATCGTCAAGAATTTTAACATTTTGGGTAGATTTTTTTCTATTAATTTAGTCTAGGCAGCGACCAATTTTGGCCTACTCTTTTTGATTTGCAACTTCTGAGGGTTTTTTAACATGTGCAGAATACGCGGGAAACAGAGGATCTGAGAGGACAGGTAAAGCCACAAAAAACCATGGATTAGATTTAAAAAAAATTATTCTACCACCTGTGGTGGGAATCGAACTTCTAGTCCAGAGGCTGCTGTCTTACTTCTAGACCACCCAGCCACCTCCATCACCATTTTATTGTCTGAAATGGCATCTTTGAACACAATGGTGCTGCAGCATCACTTATGTAATAATGATGCCACTAGTTTTCTTATACTTAAAATAGAGAACAACATGTTACTTCGTAATTGTAAATATGTCCTGGCAGAAGACCTTTGCAGTCATCAAGTAAGATAATTTCATGCCTTTTTTCTTCAATATGAAACTATAAGTGTACCCCTTTTTAAAATCTTTTTTTTTTTCTTCAGTATAATTACCTTTTTTAAAATTTAGGAATTGTTATTTTTAATTTGACACCGAATAATAAATTATTTAATTTATTTTTGTGTGTCACAAATTTAATACTCAATATGAGCAGTATGACCTACTTACTCATTCTTTCTTCATCTATTAGCACAAAATCTGCATGTTGATGGTTTTTGTTTTTCAATAAATGGAATTTCAAGCTAAAGTGCATAGAAAAGTATGCACAAAAAAATCTTATTTCAAGACACAAAAATGGTTCCTCGATAATACTTCTTTATAGGGACCGTGGCACTGCTGGATTTAACTGTAAGCTAAATAAGGTACATGCTTAGGGCCACACAAACTGAGGGGCCTAAATTTTTTTTTTAATTTGTTTTGGGACTACACCTTTTTTCCACCTACCAACCTGAAGGTTTAGGGTTTAAATGCCAGTTGAGGTAAAATAATATTCTTAACATGAAAGGCTCATTAGGGTCCACCCAGCCTCTTTAATGAGTGCCAGAGATATTCTCTGAGAAGGAAATGCAGTGAGAAAGGGAACTGGGTTTACCCTACCTCATGAGACTAAGGCTTCAATGAGGCTGAGGCTTCAAGTCACTAATATTTCATTACTCAATTGTAATTGTTATGGAACTGCCTTTACCGTTTTAAAATGTGTAAGTCTTTAACAGCTTAAATGTAACAAATAATGCTCCAGACAAGAACATTATATTTCAACTGCAAGCAAAGTCATTACTTTATTCTCTAAAGTTGTTGTTTCCATTCTATTTAATTAGGAAATTGAAGAAAAACAAATCATCAACATGCAGACTGTGTACTACTAGTGAAAGAGCAAATGAGTATTTTATATATTATACATACATCAGCCTACTAAAAGTAATCTTGGAAGGGAAAATAAAAAGTAAACGAGGTAGAAGCAGACCAAGACTAACATGGACGAGTAACCTCAAAAGATGGACAAGTCTGCCTATGACAATCGGCACCAGCAATGCAAGACACTGAGCGGAATGGCGCTCCATGGTAGCCACCCTTTGATGTGGAGATGACACTCAATGATGAAAGTTGTGGTGACACAAGATAATTATTAGGGATTTACAATGATGGTTTCCTGCTGCTTTCCATTGGTTTATGCATAGTTGTCTCCCGAGTCTTGAACTAAAATGTTTCATCCACAAGACAGTAAGGTTATTCTTTGTTAGGATACACTCTCTTAGCTGATTGCACTCCCAAACAAACCTGCAGGTAGCACAGTCTACTGCATACAGCAGCAGGGAAATTACATAACCCTAAATTATTGTGGAAAGTACATTCACAAATTTATTTATTGTTTACATAATATGTTGATCTGATGTCTTCGCTTAAAGTTACAGTTCCTCTCTGCTTAGCTCAAGCAGTAGTCCTTTTGGTGATATGAAAATGTAATACTTTTAAAAAATAACATGAATTATAGCATCGTCTACGTAATGTTATGTAACACTTCATTTGGAGATAACTTTTTTCACTTTAAATTTAAAAATCATGATTATAGCCCTTGAATTAAAATGTATAGTGGTATTCAGTAATAAGTTTTATTGTATGGAGTTAATATTTTCTTTTAAAAAGATAAACATTCACAACAAAATTTCCAATTTTACTAATTATCTTTCAAGACCATTATCTTTTAAAGTACATTGTTCCTTAACACAAGTGGATTGAAATCAACAGGTTAAATTGTGAACATTGAAATACTACTTTTTTTTTCTCTATCTTAGCATTTTTTTTTTGGGGGGGGGGGAAAGAAGGAAAGAGTTGCATCATTAATAAATAATTTGATGTTAGTGCCCAAATTTTTGCAGATCTTTGTCACATTATTTTTTGGCAATGTGGTAGGTAATTACGCACATGCAGTCTTTCTATCCAAGAAAATTCTGGTACCCATTTAGGGCTTGGTGAACCTGTAAGGCGTCAGTCAGTATCAAAAGTGAGCTCTTGTCCTTAATAGTCCAGTTCACTAACCACTGATTGTTGCCAGGAGGTTTTGAAACATTTCCTTGAATTATTTGTGCTTGAGGCTAATATAGTGTACTACTTAACAGTGTATTGTATATAAATGGCCAGCTGGTAGAATTTATATTCCTCACACTGAATTCTTATGCTATAAAATATATTAACTTCCTAACTTTATGGTATTTATCCCATTTCTGGGGTCTACCAGGGAGACTTATAGAACTGGAGATTAAAGGCCACCTGTTCAGTGTAGTCAACATAAGGTGTTCGAGTCATAATTTTTATTTCCTCCCCAATAGAAAAATTTTAGAAGCAGTGATCTCTGCAATATGTGCCATTTTGGCATGCAAGGTTTCTGTTTTTGAGATTGTGGTTCTGCCTTATGGGCCGTCTTTGGCTCGAAAGCTTTAAATTATCTACTATTTATATGCCAATATTTTGTCTTTCTTTAGAAATCATCAACATGTGCCATACCGATTGGTGTAGGTGATCATGTCCTTCCACAATCTTCTATCTACAGTGCATCGTATCAATTCAGTTGTTGACAGTTTTCCATGCCATGACACCAAGTTATTCAGTATTTTCTCTCTTTGTCATCCGCGATCTCTCTTTCCTTTTATTTTGCCTGTTGTAACCAAGTATTCCAACTTTCCTCTTCTCATGATGTGCCTGAAAAATGTTGATTGCTTCTTTCTGATGTTTTTAGGATCTCTCTTTTTGTGTTGGCCTCTTTGAGAATTTCCTCAGTGATCTTTTTAGCTTTCCAGGGAACTTTCAACATTCTTCTGAGAAATCCCATCTCTGTGGCCTCTAATCATCTTTTCATTTGTTTGTCTACTGTCCATGTCTTTAGCAATAAGAGTATTTAATGCTTCCATTTTATCAATTTTAATTTTCATGTCAACTTGCTTGACTTGCTTAGTTATCATTCACATTTATGTGAGGTTATCATTCACATTTATGTGAGGTCATAATTCACATTTATCTGAGGTTATCATTCATATTTATGTGAGGTTATCATTCACATTTATATGAGGTTATCATTCACATTTAGGTGAGGTTATCATTCACATTTATATGAAGTTATCATTCACATTTATATGAAGTTATCATTCAGATTTATGCACAAAATAGCTGTTGCTGTTTGTTATTGTTGTTAGGATCATCATCACTGCACACCAGATGAACCCATAGGTGCTCTGGTATCCTCCTCAAGAATCTGGAGAAAATCTGAGAAGAACACTCACCCACAAGCACAAACTCTGTAGCACGGCCTGGGATCCTCAATGGTGGGCTTTGATCCCAGGTCCTTCCTGTCCAGAGGCTGACATCATATCTCTAGACTACCCAGCCCTCTAAAGAGGAAGACCAAGGAATTCTTGGAGAAGTAGATAGAAGCAGAGATGAAGGGATGGGGAAGATATGGAATGATCTTAAAAGAATGACAAGAAACAGAACGACTTGAAAAGTGTTGGTTGAAGACCTATGCTCCACATGGAGCTAAAGAAAGGTAGAAGAAGAAGAAGAAGACCCAGTCCCCTAAATAACGCAAAATAATTTATAAATACTGGCTGCTACAGATAAGCTAATAATTCACATCGGTAGATAATGAGAGCTTTGATGATTCAAGAGATGTAAGTGAACAGACCACGTTAGATTGAATGTTCTATGAAACATCTTCATCACATTAAACATGATGTCACTATCCTTTTTTTTTCACCTAATGCCAACAATATCTAGTCATACAAATATCATCATCATCGAATGCTGTCTCCGCATTGAAGGTTGGCTACCATGGAACGCCAATCTGCTCTGTCTCTTGCTTCGATGGTGCAGGCTGTCTTGTCCATCTTTTGATGTTACTCATCCATGCTAGTTTTGGTCTGCCTCTGTTACCCTGTATTTTCTCTTCCAATATTACTTTTAGTAGGCTGTTGTGTCTTTTAACATGCCTCAAAAATTGTGAAATATAATAATATGAAATGCTGCTATATGTGTTGTAATGAATATACATGTATATAAAATGCTGATATATGTAATGAACCTATTATAACACATGAAATGCTGCTACTGGTGATGAGACTAATGAATATTAATGTGTATGAAATGCTGCTTTATGTATTTAACCTAATGCAACATATGAAATGCTGCTGCTGGTGATGAAATTAATGAATATAAGTGTATATGAAATGCTGCTTTACGTATTGAACCTAATGTAACATATGAAATGCTGATACTGGTGATGAGATTAAAAATAAAATGTATATGAAATGCTGCTACAGGTTTTAAGATTAGTATAAATGTATATGAAATGCTGCTACAATATTGGACATAATTAACATTTTGTGAAATGCTTTTACACACTTTGAGATTGACTTGATATTTAAACATTTTTTTAAAATTGATATAAATCTATTTGAAATGCTTCTACACATATTAAACCTAAAATAACATTATATAAAATACTTCTATACATTGAACGTAATATAACATGTGAAGGTCTTCTACACATATTGGACCTAATAGATCTGTAACATGTAAAATGCTGCTTCACATATTGAGCCTATCATGTGAAATGAAGGTACACGTATTGAACCTAACATAACGTGTGAAATAAAGGTACACATATTGAACATAATATAATATGTGAAATGCTGCTACACATATTGAATCTAATAAACATATATAGCATGTGAAATGCTGCTACACATATTGAACTTAACATAACGTTTGAAATAAAGGTACACATATTGAGCCTAAATAACGTGAAATGTTGCTACACATATAGAACCTAATAAAACATGTGAAATGCTGCTACACATATTGAACCTAATAAAACATGTGAAATGCTGCTACACATATTGAACCTAATAAAACATGTGAAATACTGCTACACATATTGAACGTAATAAAACATGTGAAATACTGCTACACATATTGACCCTAATAAAACATGTGAAATACTGCTACACATATTGAACCTAATAAAACATGTGAAATGCTGCTACACATATTGAACCTAATAAAACATGTGAAATGCTGCTACACATATTGAACCTAATAAAACAATAAAACATGTGAAATGCTGCTACACATATTGAACCTAATAAAACATGTGAAATACTGCTACACATATTGAACCTAGTAAAACATGTGAAATACTGCTACACATATTGAACCTAATAAAATATGTGAAATACGGCTACACATATTGAACCTAATAAAACATGTGAAATACTGCTACACATATTGAACCTAATAAAACATGTGAAATACTGCTACAAGTATTGAAACTAAGTAAACTGTTAATATCATTTTACTGAAGAAATTCATATTATTAAAATAATTAAATATTATTAGAAATAACATTATTAAGTTGTATTGTTATATAGCATCACATTTATTTGTTGATTTTAATGCTCATATTAAGACAACAAATATTTCCTTTACATTAGCAGCAAAAATAATTGTACTTTGGAAACCATTTCAAATAAGGTTATGGTTGCATTTTTAAATTGCATTTTGGGGGTTTCACTATGTTAGAAATTATTTCTTTAACTTTCACTTAATATTTGTGTCCTTGGTACGGAATTGTAAGTATATTCATGCAGTACATTTTGCCTGTTAGAATTAAATTTCTTTGAATTCATGAATTAATTCCCCTGCATGACAAACTACGATTCAAGATGGAAGTTTGTTTTTCTCCCTCTTGGTACAGAGCCTTAGATCAGAGGTCTAACAAGCCTCTATCGTAAAAAAAACGCCTTTGTTAATGAAACGTGGACGTAATCATCAAGAAAAGACGTTGGACATGTGATGATAAGAAATAATAACAAAGCAAGTCTTCATGATTATGAAAAGCCCCGGTATCACTGCAAACGGATTAAAATCCATAATTGCTCAATCGCCCGTGACAGTGGAATCGTCCGAATTACTAACTCATCTCCCAAACAAAGAAACGTAGCTCTAGCCCCTATAACAACAGTCTCAGCACACGTCAAAAGACATAAAGGCGATGCCGCACAGAAAGTGAACACAGCCTTCTGTTCTCCGTCATACGATACCATCATTCATAGTATACAATCGGAATATCGAAACACGATCAAAACGGATGAAAAGCACAGCTCACGGTGTGCACAGAGCATTTAACTCAGTAGCTCCTGCAATAAGCCGGACTTGGAATATGAGGAAACTGCAACAAGGAACACTTTTCAGACATAACCTTTAACAGTTCCTGTCGCCTATCCACCATATTGACCGTCTGTGTTCATGTTTTGCAGACTACAAGAATACAGATGCCACTTCTTTCTTTCTTTCTTTCTTTCTTTCTTTCTTTCGTTCTTTCTTTCTTTCTTTCTTTCTTTCTTTATTTCCTTCTTTCTTTCTTCACTTCCTCTTGTACCCGTTCGGTTGTCGAGGGAGATGCAAAGTTCTGGTTCTCGCTGTTTCATCGGCTTCAATCATTCAGTTTATTTGTTGTTTCTGTATGTACCTTAAAATTGACTCAATATCTACTCTTTCTCTTATAATATCATTTCTGATTCTGTCTTCTGATTGCTCCAAGTGATGCCAATATTATTATAAATAATATGTTCTTTGTTCTTAGGTAGATGCTTTTTTCTTTTACAGATGTGGTTTATTCTTATTTTGGCTGCCACCACCTGTACAATTTTAACTGTTAAAACTTCTGGTATTGAGCCTTCATCAGCGACAATGTAGCCCAGATATTTAAATTGCCTGACTGATTCACGTTCCGTCCCTACATTTACAAATTATCCTTTGTTTGTTTGCTTTCGCCAGCTTTATATCTCTATCAAAGTGCCGACGGGCTTTAGTTTAACTTGCATATCACTTTTTCCTAGTTTTCACACCGACATTCGTGTGCTCAGGTATCCCTCTTCACACAGACAAATATTCTCCTACTTCAGAAGTAGGCAAACTCTAATTTTATCGTCCAGAGTTTTAACTTTTCGGGTAATTTTTTTTCTATTTATTTTGCGCAGGCAGCGGCCATTTTGGGATAACTATTTTCGATTTTCAGCCGACACGGGTTCTTTAACGTGCTCAGTAATCAAACGTGACCTCCAATTTTTCGCCTTTGTCAGAGAGGGCTAGACATTGAATCTCGATACCCAGAGACCAGGGGAGGATAAAGCAACGAATCACGGATTCCATTTTTTGTGTGTTAATTTCCACGGCCTGTGGTGGGGATCGAACCTGAGATCTTATTTAAAAAAAAGTAAAAAGTGCTCATGTCACGCCAAGTGGCGTATAGGGAATATGGTGTTAGTGACCATTTTTACAGACGTTCGGCATATGATTTTTGGGGTGATGTGGTCGGTATTACGCCCGTGCCGCTTTACTTTCCCAGGGAAAAAATCCGGTACCCATAAAAGGCTGGGTGAACCTGAAGCCGTCGGTTGGGATCGAACCCTACCTCTTGTCTTTTGTGGTCCAATTCACTAACCACTGAGCTGTCGAGGCTCCTCTGAGATCTTCTGGTTATGGTTAATTGATGGCCTCGGTATCACTGCAAATGTACGGAAATCTATAACTGCTCAATCGCCCGTGCCAGTTGAATCATCCGAATTAACATCTCATCGAATATCCAAACAAAGAAAGGCTGTTGCAGTCCCCATCGTAGCAAACACAGCACGCGTCAAAGGACAAAAGACGTATTATTGCACCGATAGTGAACGCATCTGAACTGTCCTTCGGCATACGATATCATCATTCATCGTAAGCAATCGGAATATAAAAAAACAAAAACACTATCAGGATGAAAAAACACTGCTCACGGTGTGCACAGAGCACTACTCAGTAACTCAGGTAGTAAGCTTGACTTGGAATATGTGGAAACTGCAACATAGAACACTTTTCAGTAATAGCTTGAACAGTTCTCTGTCGCCTATCCGCCATATTGACCAGAAGTTCAAGATCTTCTTGTCCTAAGGCAATTTTAATATATCAAAATCAATAAATATCAATAGGAAGATGAAATAAGACATTAGTAAACATAATAAAAAAATAAATAAATAAAGAGCCCCACGCAATATGGCGTATAGGGAATATGGTGTTAGTGACCATAAATTTTACAGACCTTCGGCACATGATTTTCGGGGTAATATGGTCGGTATTACGCCCGTGCCGCTTTACATTCCCAGAAAAAAAATCCGGTACCCATTTAAGGCTGGGTGAACCTGGAAGCCGTTGGTTGGGATCGAAATCTACCCCTTGTCCTTTGTAGCCCAGTTCACTAACCACTGAGATTTCGCGGCTTCCATTAATAAACATAGCTATGAAATATCAAGTTATATATCATATTTTAATCTCAAAGTGAAATTTTAGTTATTATCTTTGACGTCTTGTAGCATTTGTAAACGCAAATGGCGTGAGCCTTGATCATTCTATTTATTCTTATAATTGATATCTTATGGAAGTGATTTGAATTTGTGACACCAACACACAAATGACAATTTCTAGCTAAAGTCTATATTTATGTGTTAATAATATTTTCGTAGTTGATACTTGTAATGAAAAGAGCAAAGAGCAAAGATTGGCAAATGTGAGTCTCCGATATACAATATTCAGTGTGGTTATGGTTATAGAAGCCCCAAGTATCACTGCAAACGAATTAAAATCGATAATTACTCAACCGTGTGTGCCAGTGGAATCATCCGAATTAATATCTCATCTCCCAAACAAAGAAAGATAGCTCCAGTGGCACCATAGTAGTCTCAGCACACGCCAAAATACATAAGGCAAAACCGCACAGAAAGTGAACACATCCATCTGTTCTCTGTCATACGACATCATCATTTATTATAAGCAATCGAAATATCGTAACACGATCAAAACGGATGAAACGCACAGCCCACGGTGTGTATAGAACACTTAACTCAGTAGCTCCTGCATCATGTCGGACTTGGAATATGAAGAAACTGCAATAAGGAACACTTTTCAGACACGTCCTTTACCAGTTCCTGTCGCCTATTCGCCATATTGACCGGTATTCCAATGATGACGTATACTGAAATATACACAGAACACACTTTTGCGCACACTGTAGAGGATTTCAGATTTAACCACCAAAATAAACCAAAAATTAAGAAAGAGCCTCTTCTAATCATCTTGAATGTAAAATAGAAGAAGCGTACATGTTTTATTCTTTGTTTATGATCATAGTTTTACTCTTTTTGATATTCATATCTAGTCCATATTTTTTGCTTGTCATGTTTATTACATTAAGTAATTGTTGTAGATCTTTAGGATTTTCTGCTAGTAGTACAGTATATCCTGTGTGTTACCGGGGCCTCATAATGAGGGAAGTAAAGAATAGTGACACTGTGACCTTCCAGGCATGTCGTAAGAGGCGACTAAGGAGGTTGATCGATGGCTTGACAAGCTGTCATTGTAAAAAGTATTGTTATGGAAACAGTCATAGATTTTAGAAGCAGTGATCTCTGCAATATGTGCCACTTTGGCACGCAAAGTTTCTGTTTTTGAGATTGTGGCTCTGCCCTATGTGCCGTCTTCGGCTCGAAAGGACAATAGTACAGTATCATCAGCATATCTTAGGTTATTGATTAACTTTCCATTAATGTTTAGGCCTGGCATCTCTGTGATGTTTTTAAAGATTTGCTCAGTGTATAGATTGAATAAGCTTGGTGATAGGATGCATCCATGTCTTACTCCTCTTTTTATATCAATGGGTGGGACGAGTAACATTAAAAGATGGACAAGTCAACCTATGACAATCTGCGCCGTCAAAGCAAGAAACAGTGTGGAATGGGGCCCCCATTGTAGCCAACCTTCGATGCGGAGACGGCACTCAATGATGATGATGATGATATGTTTTATCTTCCTTGAAAGACAAAAAAAAAGAAATCACCTAAATTATCAACGCAAAAAAGAAGTAGAAATGTGTTAGCGAATGCACGAATATTGTCTGGTATGAAAGAAGAAGAGGGTACATGTGAAGAACTTTACGATGTCAGTAGATAATTAGAGAAAAAGAACTAAAGCATGAGAGGCGTAATAGCAGAGTGTAAGGTAACCTTAAGCACAATATGCTGAAAGTGACTACAAACCTTCGAATCTGGAAATGGTGCACTTATGCTGTTCTCTAAGCCAAATTTCATTGTCATAGATCTTGGCAAAGTGTCTGAAAACATTACTACAGATGGAGTATCAATATTAACGATGCTGTTATATAGTGAGAACCAAGTTACTTCAGCTTTTGATGGGTTCACGTTGGCACCTGCCTCGTCGCACCACTTTTGTATGCGCCTGAGTTCTGATTGTAGGTCCGCAGTTATTTTGTTTCGATCTTTTCCCTGTCGATAAACCAAAATGTCATCGGCATAAGAAAGAATGCGACCTGGCCCTTCCAACCGATCTCTTGTGATTTTCACAGTGTATGCATTGAAAAGTACGGAGATAAAGGTGAGCCTTGCGGTAACCCTGGATACATCGTAATTATATCAGAAGTCCAACTACCAGATCGAAAAACCACTTTGCGCTGAAAGAGTGCCGCTGTTAGCCAAATTAGGATGCGGGGACTGACGCCTAAATTTATGAGTTGGTTGAATAAGAAGTCAAAGGGTACTTTGTTGTAAGCGTCCTCCAGATCTATTGCAGCAGCACATGTCTCTAAACCGCAATGAAATATTTAGGTATTCATTTAGATCGAAGCCTTGCTTTCGTAAAGCACATTGATAACGTGATAGAGAAAGCAAAAAAGGGTCTTGCTGCTATGAAAGTAATGGCCGCTGCAGGCAGTGAACAGCGGCACCTGCATACATTATACCAGGGACTGGTTGTTTTCTGTTCTTAATACGCTTTGGCGATTCAAACTCTCAGCAAACTTCAGTTAGAGAGGCTCGAAAAAATTCAGAACGAGGCTATGCGCATTATTCTTGGCTGCACTAGAGACACGTCATGCAGAGCGCTAAGATACCTACTTGACATTCCAACCATAGAAAGTAGAATCGAGTTGTGTAGAGCACGCGCCTTTCTGAACATTCTTGCTGATGAAAGACATCCTTTAAATTCTGTAGCGCTAGCACCAAAAGGTGATAGACTCGAGCGAGGCCAGTCGTGGATGGGCAGGGCAGAGAAATCCATTCAAAAGGTGTGCATGCTAAATGACTTGCAGCGTGGAGAAGAATGGCGGCAATGGCCAAATGACATTTCTACAATTACTATCAAAGTCTGCATAACACTGAATAAAGAATGTAGAACGATGAATCCCAAGGTCGTAGAGGATAAGATTCAGGCCTTAATCAAAGAAAACGTAACGCCCGGCAATATTATTATCTACACAGATGGTTCGGTTGTACGAAATAAACGATGTTCATGGGCATATACAGCGCAGGTGAAAGGGCAAATGGTGCATGAGGATAGTGGTGCTTTTTCGCAAACAACGAGCAGCATGAGAGTGGAGGTTTTAGCAGTCACTAAGGCAATGACATGGCTCGAAACACAGTCTTTCGCAGGAGTATGTTTTCTCAGTGACTCCATGAGTATGCTTAAGAAGGTTGAGGCTGGGTGGAGGCGAAGAGAGTGGTTGAAATCCCTGCAGCTGTCAACTTTAAAAGAAATCGTCTTCATCTACGTACCTGGCCACTCTGGAGTGCAAGGGAACGAACGAGCTGACAAGCTTGCTGAAAAGGCTAAAATTTCAGATGGCAACGCCTTGGACAACGCAGACATTTTACACGCAATCCGCGAGGCGGGAAGAGTAGCAGACTCTCGAGACGACAAGGATTCAAACGCAATGGCGAGACTAACGCACAGTCGCGTAAGGCTCGGCACAGCTAAGAGCGAACATTTTTCAGGACGCCAGAGGTGTATGGTTAACCAACTGCGAACCGGCACGATCAGCCGTCACACACTTGTGAATTTACTCGAAAGGAAATCGGAGCACGTATGGGTTTGTCCCTTGTGCAAGGAGGATGATCTTTCGACTAATTAACTAATTATCTAAGCCAAATTGATTTTATGTAAATGTCTCTCTCTCTCTCTCTCTCTCTCTCTCTCTCTCTCTCTCCCTATACATATATGTACATATATAATCAACTTTTGTGAAAAATTGATTTGTTATTTCTATTTTATGATGTAGAATTAGTTATTGAACTAAGGCACTGGGTATTAAAATACTGGACACTAAGAGACTGAGCACTAAGACACTGGGTATTAAAATACTGGACACTAAGACATTGAGCACTAAGACACTGGGTATTAAAATACTGGACACTAAGACATTGAGCACTAAGACACTGGGTATTAAAATACTGGACACTAAGACATTGAGCACTAAGACACTGGATATTAAAATACTGGACACTAAGACTTTGAGCACTAAGACACTGGTATTAAAACACTGTACACTAAGGCATTGAGCACTAAGACAATGGGTATTAAAATACTGGACACTAAGGCACTGGATATTAAAATACTGGACACTGAGACACTGGGTATTAAAATACTGGACACTAAGGCACTGGATATTAAAATACTGGACACTAAGACACTGGGTATTAAAATACTGGACACTAAGACACTGGGTATTAAAATACTGGACACTAAGACATTGAGCACTAAGACACTGGGTATTAAAATACTGGACACTAAGACATTGAGCACTAAAACACTGGGTATTAAAATACTGGCCACTAAGACACTGGGTATTAAAATATTTGACACTAAGACATTGAGCACTAAGACACTGGGTATTAAAATACTGGACACTAAGACACTGGGTATTAAATACTGGACACTAAGACACTGGGTATTAAAATATTAAAATACTGGACACTAAGACACTGGGTATTAAAATATTAAAATATTGGACACTAAGACACTGGATATTAAAATATTAAATACTGGACACTAAGACATTGAGCACTAAGACACTGGGTATTAAAACACTGGACACTAAGACACTGGATATTAAAATACTTTACACTAAGACACTGGATATTAAAATACTGGACACTAAGACACTGGATATTAAAACACTTGACACTAAGACACTGGATATTAAAATACTGGACACTAAGACACTGTCATATTAAGACACTGTCACCTGCTACTGTCACCTGCCGCTGTCACCTGCTGCTGTCCCCTGCCACTGTCACCTGCCGCTGCCACCTGCCACTGTCACCTGCCTCTGTCACCTGCCACTGTCACCTGCCACTGTCACTGTCACCTGTCATTGTCACCTGCCTCTGTCACCTGCCACTGTCACCTGCCATTGTCACCTGCCACTGTCACCTGCCACTGTCACCTGCCTCTGTTACCTGCTACTGTCACCTGCCTGCCTCTATCACCTGCCTGCCTCTGTAACCTGCCACTGTCACCTGCCACTATCACTGTCACCTGTCATTGTCACCTGCCACTGTCACCTGCCGCTGTCACCTGCCACTGTCACCTGCCACTGTCACCTGCCTCTGTCACCTGCCACTGTCACCTGCTTCTGTCACTTGCCACTGTCACCTACCTCTGTCACTTGCCACTGTCACCTGCCTCTGTCACCTGCCACTGTCACTTGCCACTGTCACTTGCCATTGTCACCTGCTATTATCACCTGCCACTGCCACCTGCCACTGTCACCTGCCACTGTCACATGCCACCGTCACCTGCCATTGTCACCTGCCGCTGGCACCTGCCATTGTCACCTATCACTCTCACCTGTTATCTGCCACTGGCACCTGCCATTGTCACCTATCACTCTCACCTGTAATCTGCCTCTGTCACCTGCCACTGTCACATGCCACTGTCACCTGCTTCTGTCACTTGCCACTGTCACCTACCTCTGTCACTTGCCACTGTCACCTGCCTCTGTCACCTGCCACTGTCACTTGCCACTGTCACCTGCCACTGTCACTTGCCACTGTCACTTGCCATTGTCACCTGCTATTATCACCTGCCACTGCCACCTGCCACTGTCACCTGCCACTGTCACATGCCACCGTCACCTGCCATTGTCACCTGCCACTGGCACCTGCCATTGTCACCTATCACTCTCACCTGTTATCTGCCACTGGCACCTGCCATTGTCACCTATCACTCTCACCTGTTATCTGCCACTGTCACCTGCCATTGTCACATGCCACACATGTCGTTAGAGACGGCCAAGGAGGTTTTGTGGACAAGGTCTTTGCCGGGGTGCTACAGAGTTCGTGCATCTGAGCTTAAACCATCTTCAGTGCTTTCGCTAGTGTGTGGCGGGCGTGCTTCATCCTGGGGAATGTGCTGAGGAGAGGATCTGAGAACTATGAAGTTGTCCGTTGCGCAATAAAGATTATCTTTATATTAAATTAAACTATATCTTTTTCTTAGTTTCTTAGTAGACCTTTCGCAAGAAAATCTGGCATCGTACTTTATGGACATTCTCCAACGTAAAACTGTAAAACTGACATTGCTAGCTGTAAGTTAAAGCTTTACTATTTTTTTCTCCAAGCACTTTAGTCTCCAGTCATCAGCTTTTACTGCATGTTTACTTTATTTACATGCCAGCCCATACATTTATGTTCGTTCTTTTGTATAAAAGAGAACAAACTGGCATATTTGAGTACGAGTGTGATTATACTCTTCCGCATTGATAAATTATTTTTTTCGCTTGATTTTTTTTTTTTTTTTTTGGTCTTCCTATTATAATCCAGCAATAAAGTGCATAGCAATAAATATGTTGATGTTAATCTTCAAGTGTTCTGCTTGTATGTATATTTTTTTTTCCTTTGAAGGAATGTGAAGTTAATCCCTCTTCATTCCTATCATAATGGTTGTATCCATATAGTTATAGTTGGTTATTATATAAGCGATAAGCTGATCGTCGTAATGTGCACAACTTTAAAGCTATTTCATCATCTCTACCACAGAAGGGAGCCGCGATAGCTCGCTGGTTAGTGAACTGGACTACAAAGGACAAGAGGTCGGGTTCGATCCTGACCGACGGCTTCCGGGTTCACCCAGCCTTAAGTTGATACCATATTTTTTCTGGGAAAGTAAATCTGCACGGGCGTAATACTGACCACATTACCCCAAAAAATCCTGTGCTGAAGGTCTGTAAAAATGGTCACTAACACCATATTCCCTAAACGCCACTTGAAGTGACGGGGGCTCTTTACTTTACTTTTTTTACTTACCACAGATGGATGGACGGGCTGGAGAGTTACCGCCCATGACACGAATTATGTACACTTGTATTGTATACAATTAATAACTTAAGAATACTGTTCAAAATATTAAGTTATTATTAAGAAATTATTAAGTTATTCTGGTTGAGCAATTATGGATTTTAATTCGTTTGCAGTGATACCGAGGCCTACCATAACCAGATAACCAGATAACCAGATGTACACTTGTAATAATATAAATACAAGATACTGATATCTGTGAAGATCAGCGGTTTTTAATATTCTCTTTACCACGGACCGCATTATGTATCTTTTGTTACGGTGCAACTTTCCAAAATTTGAGGAAGATTCTGTACAATCCATTTTTGACAAAAGAAACAAGAAAAGGAGTTTTTAAATGTTATGTGGAGTCAGTCTTAACATATGGATGTGAATCGTGGACAATAGGACAACAGAAAAGAAAATTACTGGAGGCTGTAGAAATGTGGTTTTACAGAAGAATATTGAGAGTACCATGGACAGCTAAGAAGAATAATGAAAACGTTCTGAAAGAGGCCAAAGCAAAAGAAGAGAGCTAATTTCTAAAATTAGGAAGAAACAATCATCATTTTGTGGCCGTGTAATGAGAAGAGAACAACTGGAATATATTGTGACGACGGGAATAAATTGAGGGACGAAGTGAAAGAGGGAAGCAAAGAGAAAAGATAACAGACAAATTAATAGAATGGCTTGGCAGAAGGTCAACAACAGAAATGATAAACAGTTGTGGAGAGACATGATCACCTACGCCAGCAAGCACGGTACTTGATGATACTAATGTAGTTACTATGATGTCATTTCACTTCTCATACTTGTACTTCACCTTTTTTTTTTATCATCATTTTGTTTCAGCACAAGCAAACATAGGGAGCCGCAATAGCTCAGTGGTTAGTGAACTGGACTACAAAGGATAAGAGGTCGGGTTCGATCCTGATTGACGGCTTCCGGGTTCACCCAGCCTTAAATGAGTACCGGATTTTTTTTTTCTGGGAAAGTAAAGCGGCACGGGCGTAATATCGATCACATTACCCAAAAATCATGTGCTAAAGATATTTTTTTAAAATATGGTCACTAACACTATATTCCCTATACGCCACATGGCGTGATGGGCTCTAGACTATTTTTTACAAGCAAACATTACCGAATCTGTAGATATTTAAACAAGTCAATAACATAACGCATCGAACAATGTAAACAAATATAACAATTTCATAAAAGTTCGAGGAAATTTGAAATCATGAATTCAGAATTTGTAAACATTAATTCATTGATTGCAAACTCCACATACAAGATAGCTTTCGTGGCTCGTTATATTACTCTCTATGTTGTTTTTAATTCTGCACGTTGTCATAGGTTTACCTATCCAACTTGTGATGTTATCAGTCCACTTTAGCCTTAGTCTCCAACTAACTCATCTACTTTGTACCTTCCGTTCCAAGACGACTTTTAGTAGGTTTTGTGTATAATTGTAATCTTCTTCCTCTTCTTCTACCTTTTTAGCTCCCAGTAGAGCATAGGTCTTCAACAAACACTTTCCAAGTCGTTCTGTTTCTTGCCATTCTTTTAAGATCATTCCATGTCTTCCCCATCATCTTCATCTCTGCTTCTGTCTGTCTTCTCCAAGAATTCCTTGGTCTTCCTCTTTGTCTTTTCCCCTGGGGATTCCAAAAAAGAGCTTGTTGTGTAATACTCTCAGTTGGCTTCCGTAGTGTGTGTCCTATCCAGCGCCATCGTCTTCGCTGTATCTCTTTATCCACTGGTGTTTGACTGGTACATTTCCATAATTCTATGTTAGTGATTTTGTCCTGCCATTTCCATCCATAATTGTAATCAGTCAACATACAATCGACCACAAGACAGAGACACGTTCATTGAGCATTGTTGGTACGTCCAAACAGAATACAAAACAGAAATACTGCACTACGTATTTTTCTCGAGTTTGTTTTGATTTATTGTATTTACAATCCCTGTACCTATGTGTCACGCGTCACATTTAATCAACTCTAGTATAAACTTACATACAGGAAATGGAAACAACCTTGTTACGCAAGGTTAAGTCCTGAAAAGGAAAGCAACAAATCATAGCACGCGTGAAGAAAGTGTTTCAAGAAATATAGGAAGCTCAACATTGCATTTATGATTTACTCATTAACTCTTCTACTTTGGAGATTTTTGTACAGTTTCCGGTTACAGTTATAAGCACGATAATAAATCTTTTAAGAGATAACGGAATTAACAATATACTAATTGTAGGAAGAACCCACAGCAATGCAGAGGTTAGTTTACTCACGTTTGATGACTGGTGGTCCTGGTTCAATTCTCAAATTATTTTTTTTCTTTTATCTGGACACCTTTGGAGTTCACTCACAGTCTGAAAATGTGTACCATATATTCTAATGCCAAATTAAAAATAAACAGAGAAAAAAGGTGGTATGGTAACAGCTTTACGTAGGTGAGAAACAAAACGAAAGTCGAACGACGTTTCGGCCATGTAGGCCTTCAGCTGGAACAATAAACAACAACACACATATATAATTAAGGATATACATAGAAATCTAACTACATGGCGATAATATGCTAGATACTTAAGAAAGGAGAAAGAAAAAGTCACTACCCTGCGGTCCAGAACTTGGTCAGCCAGTGACTTAACTAGAATTGGTAGGCGGGCTGGTCTTGTGCTTTTGTTTACTGTTCCATTTGAAGGTCTCCTTGGTCGAAACATCGTTCAACTTTTGTTTACTGTTCCAGTTGAAGGTCTACTTGGCCGAAACATCGTTCAACTTTTGTTTACTGTTCCAGTTGAAGGTCTACTTGGTCGAAACATCGTTCAACTTTGTTTACTGTTCCAGTTGAAGGTCTACTTGGCCGAAACATCGTTCAACTTTTGTTTATTGTTCCAGTTGAAGGTCTACTTGGCCGAAACATCGTTCAACTTTTGTTTACTGTTCCAGTTGAAGGTCTACTTGGCCGAAACATCGTTCAACTTTTGTTTACTGTTCCAGTTGAAGGTCTACTTGGTCGAAACATCGTTCAACTTTTGTTTACTGTTCCAGTTGAAGGTCTACTTGGCCGAAACATCGTTCAACTTTTGTTTACTGTTCCAGTTGAAGGTCTACTTGGCCGAAACATCGTTCAACTTTTGTTTACTGTTCCAGTTGAAGGTCTACTTGGCCGAAACATCGTTCAACTTTTGTTTACTGTTCAAGTTGAAGGTCTACTTGGCCGAAACATCGTTCAACTTTTGTTTACTGTTCAAGTTGAAGGTCTACTTGGCCGAAACATAGTTCAACTTTTGTTTACTGTCCCAGTTGAAGGTCTACTTGGCCGAAACATCGTTCAACTTTTGTTTTCTTTTTCATCTACGTAAAGCTGTTACCATACCAGTTTTTTCTCTATTAAAAAAAATGGTTATATTATCATCAACTTTACAGCAGCTTCGCATCTCTATGCATCTTAATACATATTGATGCTTTTACTCATTTACACAATATTCTCTCTGGAAAAATAAAGCGGCCTGGCGTGGCATCTCCCACGTAATTTATTAATGTGTCAATGGTCATTAAACAAATATGGGCCATACAGAAATGTTCTCTTGCTCCACAATTCATGAATGGCCCCTTTAACTTTAATTTTTACTTAATTTCTTATATGAAGATTACTTAACTTTGTCACCATGTATGTCCATTAATTTATCTTTTTTATCGTGAGCCATGAAGAGGGCGTTTCTAATGTGTCACAGTTTAAAGTTAACATTGGACATTTTGTTTCTTTCGGTTAGAAGGCACAAAAATGAGGCCAACAGTCGGCATGAGAATTAAAGTGAGCTAGTTCGTCTGTGCACCGGGGCCTCATTATGAGGAAAGTAAAGAATAGTGACACTGTGACCTTCCAGGCATGTCGTAAGAGGCGACTAAGGAGGTTGATCGATGGTTTGACAAGCTGTCATTGTAAAAAGTATTGTTATGGAAACAGCCATAGATTTTTAGAAGCTGTGATCTCTGCAGTATGTACCATTTTGGCACGCAAGCTTTCTGTTTTTGAGATTGTGGTTCTGCCCTATGTGACGTCTTCGGCTCGAAAGGACAATAGATAGTTCGTCTGTGCAAGAATTAAAATGAACCCGGTCGTATGTGCAATAAGTAAAATGAGCTCGATTGTCTGTGCAAGGATTAAAATGAGCTCGATCGTATGTGCAAGGATTAAAATGAATCTGATCGTCTGTGCAAGAATTAAAATAAGCCCAATCGTTTTTGCAAGAATTAAAATAAGCCCAATCGTTTGTGCAAGAATTAAAATAAGCCCAATCGTCTGTGCAAGAATTAAAATAAGCCCAATCGTTTGTGCAAGAATTAAAATAAGCCCAATCGTCTGTGCAAGAATTAAAATAAGCCCAATCGTTTGTGCAAGAATTAAAATAAGCCCAATCGTCTGTGCAAGAATTAAAAAGAGCCCAACAGAGAGAATGGGTTCAGATATACAATGGTGTTATTTAAAACAAAGAACAAAAGCTTTCATTTTTCGTTTCTGGGATCAGCTTGTGGGTAGGAAAGGCTTGTTTAGTAAATCTATTTTATTTCTTTGTCCGATAAGAATATTTTCCTTGTTTGTCTGTTAAAGCTATTTTCTTTGTGTGGTAAGGCTATTTTCCATGTTTTGTCTGGTAAGACTATTTTTTTGTGTGCTAAGACTATTTTTCTTCTTTGTCCGATAAGACTATTTTCTCTGTCCGGTAAGCCTATTTTCTTTGTATTGTAAGACTATTTTTCATGTTTGTCCGGTAACACTATTATTTTTGTGTGGTAGGACTATTTTCCTTGTTCCTCTGCTAAGACTATTTTCCTTGTAAAACTATTATCCCTCTCTCTGGGACTCTTAGACTATTTTCTTTTTCTGGTAAGACTATTTTTTGGTGTGTTCAGACTATTTTTCTTGTTATGATTCATAACATTGAAATAAACACAGGAGCGACTAACGTAGCGAAAATATTTTAAGAATAACTGCGAACAAGCTTGCCATTAAAGTGCGGTGGGGGAGCAAAGTAAACAACCCCAGGTATGCAGATCACATTGCATTAATAAAAAAAAAAAAACCAGCAAGATCTACACAATCTAATAGACGAAATTGTGATAAAAAGTGAACAAAAAGGCCTGACCATCAACATAAAACGACGGAGACTAAGATAAGAACAAAGAAAACAAACACACAGGAATGTAAAGTAGAACTAAATAGAACAAATTGTGAAACAAGTGCATAGATTCAAATACTTGGAATCAATAACATCAGATGACAGATCCACTGCAGATTAAAGTTGAACTAAATCGAACAAATTGTGAAACAAGTGCATAGATTCAAATACTTGGAATCAATAACATCAGATGACAGATCCACTGCAGATTAAAGTTGAACTAAATAGAACAAATTGTGAAACAAGTGCATAGATTCAAATACTTGGAATCAATAACATCAGATGACAGATCCACTGCAGATTAAAGTTGAACTAAATCGAACAAATTGTGAAACAAGTGCATAGATTCAAATACTTGGAATCAATAACATCAGATGACAGATCCACTGCAGATTAAAGATGAATATTGATAAGTTAAAAAACAAAACCCGTCACACCAAGTGACGTATGGGGAATATGGTTATGGTTATGGCAGGTCCCGGTATAACTGCAAAAACATTAAAATCCATAATTGCTCAACCGCCCGTGCCAGTGGTATCATACGAATTACTATTTCCATCTCCCAAATAAAGAAAGGTAGCTCTAGTCCTCATCATAGCTGTCTCAGCACACGCCAAAAGACATAAGGCGAAACCGCACAGAAAGTGAACACAACCATCTGTTCTCCATCATACGATATCATCATTCATCGTAAACAATCGGAATATCGAAACACGACTAAAACAGATGAAACTCACAGTTCACGGTGTGCACAGAGTACTTAACTCAGTAGCTCTTGCAAAAAGCCGGAGGGAATATGGTGTTAGTGACCATCATTTTTACAGACATGATTTGTGGGGTAATGTGGTATTGCCCCGTGCCGTATTACTTTCCATGAAAAAAAATCTGGTACGGTATGTATGTGAATCGTGGACAGTAAGACAATAGACAAGAAAATCATTGGAGTCTGTAGAAATGTGGTTTTACAGAAGAATGTTGAGAATACCATGGAAAGCTAAGAATAGTAATGAAAACGTTCTGAAAGAGGCCAAAGCAAAAAGAGAACTAATTTCCAATATTAGGAAGAAACAATCATCATTTTTTGGTCATGCAATGAGAAGAGAACAACTGGAATATATTGTAACAACTGGGAAAATTGAGGGACGAAGAGATAGAGGGAAGCAAAAAGAAAAAAAAATACCTGATAGCTTAAGAGAATGGCTTGGCAGAAGGTCAACAACAGAAATAATAAATAACTGTCGAGATCGAAAATTGTGGAGAGACATGATCACCTACGACAGCAGGCCCGGTACTTGATGATTTTTTTAAAGCTGGGTGAACCCAGAAGCCGTCGATCTACCTCTTGTCATTTGCAGTCCAATTCACTAACCATTGACTAAGTGCGGCGGAATAGGATTAGCAAAGACATAGTTCATTGAAATGAGAAAGATCCTATGTAATCATTTTTTTGTCAAATAATGTTACAGAATGTGTTCTAATGTACTACGTAGAACATGTTCTACTCTATGAAGTGAGCCATTGACGATAGGCAAGACAACACCAGAAATATCATCAAAATCATATGGAAGAGACAATCTACATTTATTGAGCACGTGATGCGAAATGAAAGCATTGAGAATACTATAACAAGAATGTATGGAGTGAAGAGCAGAGGAAAAGCAAGAGAAAAAAAATATTGAACAGTTTAATCAAATGGCATAATAAAAGATCGCCGACCAAAATTATGACATGCATGAAGGACGACCGAGAGATGTGGAGAGAGATGATCGCCTACGCCAACCTACATAACACTTAGTAATGATAACGTTGATGAAGCACCTGTGTCGAGTGGAATCAACCGGACATTGACATTTATATCACCTTTTGGCTGCCCACCCAATATTTACACGCATGCCTACATGTCTTGTTGGTTTACTTAAAACTAGAATGACCTCTCGTGAACATAAGTGCGGAGTTGTCACAGGTTAGCAACCAAACTCCGTCACGATCTTACGCATATGACTTAACATACTTTTTTTTGGTAATGTTATAATTTATGAGGGAAGATAAGCAAGACAGATTCCGCCAATTCTCGGTGCCGGATCTAGCGTTCCTGAAACATTTGTTGCTGCCTTTGGTCGACATTCCAGCAATTCTTTTCCAAAGAGTCAGCTCGTCTTTAAACTCGATCACTTCAGAACAGAGTGTTGAGTGTGCCCGAACATACAATGCTTAAAATCGTTATGTTTACTTTTCAGAAATGTATCGTTAATACAGGTCATTCACTCCATCATATGTCAAAGGGCAACACGGAATGTTGAAAGTTATTTACATGTCTCGTTTTGTCATGTTAACTCTACCTACTTTTTATTTATATACTCGATTTTTTTTTATGAAGAAGGAAAAGAAAAGAAAAACGAAAGAAAGAAAGAATTTACCATAGAAAGATTCTCTTTATCTCCTACTAAATACTTAGAGCTTATTAAAAATAAAAAGCTTAAAATATAACCGGGCATCTAAAGGGTTCCTATGAAGACATCTAAACCATCGTCAAGGAGCACACACTCAGGTAGTATGTTTGTACATCTTCTTCTTCTTCTCTTCTTCTTATTCTCCTCTTCTTCTGCGATCATGGCTCATTCAGAGTAGGAATCCTGACTTTCTTATGAAGGCAGCTGTCTAGGTGATTCAGTTGCCCCGCATTGTTTCTCTTCCAGGGAGTTGGGTGGGCCACATTGTCCTTCTCAGGTCTGTGTACTGGGGGCAATCCTGTAGAACATGTTTTGTTATCATGTTGCCCAGTGTACAGTGGCATTGGCCGGTAGTACCCATTTTGAGTTTGTTGGACATGTGGTTTCTCTGTACATCCTGTTAGACCTTTCAAACAACTTGTTTTTCCAAACGAATAGTGGATCCATGGAGAAAATGCTGACGTGACGTGGTACACTGTAGAAAAGTTGAGAAGAGAAAATCAACAAATGGATATGCACTGGCCTCTTCATCTCACAGCAACGGTCGCAGATTTGGTTATGGATGGCCCCGGTATCATTGCAAACGAATTAAAATCCATAATTGCTCAACCGCCCGTGCCAGCGTAATCATCCGAATTAATATATCATCTCCCAAACAAAGAAAGATAACTGTAGTCATCATCAGAGCAGTCTCAGCACACGCCAAAAGACATAAGGCGAAACCGCGCAGAAAGTGAACACAGCCAACTGTTCCCTGTCATAAGATATCATCATTCATCGTAAACAATTGGAATATCGAAACATGATCAAAACGGATGAGACACACCGCTCACGGTGTGCACAGAGCACTTAACTCAGTAACTCCTGCAACGAGCCGGACTTGGAATATGAGGAAACTGCAACAAAGAACACTTTTCATGCATAACCTTCAATTGTTCCCGCCGCCTATCCACAATATACCGGAAGTTCACGTCCTCTTGAAAATGATGATTGTCGTATTTTTCGTCGTTGTTGACCCCAATTCCGAACATATAGACACACAGTTAGACGTCAGATTATCCCCGTCGTACATCAAACAACAGACCGTAAGATTAGCGTACGGCTGATCTAGGGATGTAAGATGAACCATTACCAGGGCTCAGGTAAGAGTAGAGAGAGCAGTGGCTGTTAATGTTGTTCTAGCGACTCAGAAAGAAGGAATTAGGAATGCGTTTAACAGATTAGAAAGTCGGATAGAAGCGTGCAAGGGATAGAACCTCGCGGCAAGAGGCAGTCATATCATCCGGGATAGCCCAGGAGCCTATTTGCTTCTCCCGCTCCTAATCTGTTCACGTATTGCTCCTTGTGTCCGTTTGTGTACGACAGCGCCACCCACCGGGCAACGGCTTGGACATGCCGGCTAAACTACGCTGGAGTATCAAGGAATGGAACTCCCCCTATAGTACAAGCAGCTGCTGGCAGAAATGATGGAGGATCACCTCAGTCGACAACGATCTTAACGGCAAGTGCTGGTACGGTATCAGGCTCAGGGCACAACAGTGACCTGACATGTTAAGTGACCTGAACAAATCATAAAACAACATACAAATGATTGCAGACTGGCGAGAAATCATGGATAATGGAAGGGATAGTTTCAGGATGTCACATTAGGGGCAGACCAAGAAGAATGTGGTTTCAAGACATCAAGGAAACCAAGAACATGATAACAGAAAACTAGAGACATATATAATTTCAGACGGGTTGTGGTGGATGCAACGTTCTGTGGGAGATCTGGCTAGAGACATATCATTTCAGACGGGTTGTGGTGGATGCAACGTTATGTGGGAGATCTTACTAGAGACATATATCATTTCAGACGGGCTGTGGTGGATGCAACGTTCTGTGGGAGATCTGACTAGAGACAGAGATTATTTCAGACGGGCTGTGGTGGATGCAACGTTCTGTGGGAGATCTGGCTAGAGACAGATATTATTTCAGACGGGCTATGGTGGATGCAACGTTCTGTGGGAGATCTGGCTAGAGACAGATATTATTTCAGACGGGCTATGGTGGATGTAACGCTCTGTAAAGGATGTGCGATCTGACGATGATGATTAACAGACTACAAAACAGCGCTGGATAGTCTTGTATGAATAGATAGTTTTAATTCCCACCAACCCAATGACTCAATTTGAAATAGTATTAAATATGAATTTGGTACAGGCAGCACTATATAGATACACACACGGTTGTTTGAACCGTCTTTCTAAATTTGTAATGTGATAGTTGTTACCATTGTATGCATTGTTATTAAAATGTGGTATTTATTACCATCGTAAAAACGGTTGTTTACGGTATGTGTAATGGAACACTTATTACCAGTCCAAATACAAGCTTGTCAAGTACATTCTCACTTAATCTCAACAGAATGCGCAGTATTTTCTTCTACCCACACTTGCAGAGGTCAAGCAGAATAAGTTCAAGGAAAATAGTTCAGCTCAAGTTGTGGTGGAGATGTTTAACAACAATGTTACTAGTATCTCAGCTACACGCAACTAATGTTCCAAACTGTTATTTACTTTCTTGTCATTTCTTCAAATAGACAAAGAGATACGGGGAATTGATTTTTGGTTAAATGTGTGGCTCTAGTAGTGCCAGTCGATGCCGCTGCAGTATTTTTTTTTTATAAGTGTCTTCATCTGACCTACTTTCAGCTATGGTAATGGTATTTTTCCACGAAAAACCAATTATTGCTGTACCTCTAGGATGGAGAAGATACAACAGAACCAGAGAAATCAATAAAGTCATTGCAACCGACCACAACGACTTCTAGGTTAAAACGCTAATGATACGCGTCTACCCAGTGACAGTAGATCAACATTAGATCAACAACCAAACTCAGCCTATAACTATATCTAACCCTGAAGCCACTAGAGACGTTATCCACACTATACAGGCTTTTATTTTATTTTAAATTGTGATTTAGTTCATTAATATTTTACGCACTCTTTTTCCCCGTCTATTTTTTCATGCTTTCACTCAACGTACTGCTATTAAATGTTTAACATGAACACTTAGAGGCATCACTAAATCCCCTTAATTATCACTTTCTTTCACGTTACGTCCCCTCACTCCATCCACAGCAAAACTTCTCCAAAATCCTGCTCTATTGAAATAATCATGGGAAGGAAGCAGAACAGTTCTGGAGTACGACTCCAAGAATTTTGCGCATTTCTAAGAATTTTAATGATGGAGAACGACAGAGAAGGAAAGGTTAAAACTGTCATTAATACACGCAAACTGTTGAAGAAATCATGATCAGTGGGTGCCGTATCCACATCGAAAGGTTGGCTACCATGGAGCGCCAATTTACTTGTTTTTTGTCTTGATAGTGCATGTTGTCATGGGTTCATCTATCCATCTTTTCTTCGTCTTCTTTCCTTCCTCATTTGCCTTTCAGCGTCGAGGGGAGATATAATTTGCGGTCTTTTGCTCTTCTGTTCGCCTCTGCTGCTGTTATGTTTCCTAGTACTTCTAATATTCCATCCATTCATCTTTTTCGTGGTCGACCATTGGGTCTGGTATTCTCACACTCACAACGTTTGCTGAAGGATCGTTGTGTTGTGTTTTGTTCTTTCTGCCTTGCCACGTGGCCAGACCATTTTATCTGTTGTTTCTTTATATATTCTATGACGAGGGAAATTCCTAGCTTTTTTCTCAGTTCTTCATTTCTGATCTTATCTCTCAGACGGTTTCCAATCATTCGTCTAACACATAAGTTCTCAGCATTATCTCACAGCAGAGGTTAATTTAATTTTCTTATTGTTCTTGCATGTAGGGTCCTGGTCTGGCATTGGTAGCACAACGTTGGGATGTAGATTGTATCGTATAGTGCTCGTTTTGCCTCCAGAGTTATTTCCTTGTTGGACAATAGTGGTGATAACTGTCCGATGATTTGACAAGCTTTGTTGCACCTTGATTCTATCTCTGCTGTTTGTGAATTATCGTTTGTCACTAAACTTCCTAGGTATTTGAATTCCTCTACTTGTTTTAGTTGCCTGCCTTCTACAGTTATGTTGATGATCTTTTAATGTTATCAATCCACTATAGTCTTGGTCTGCATCAGCCTCGTCTACTTTGTACCTTCCGTTCCAAGACAACTCTTAGTAAGGTATTGTGTCTTTTTACATGCCCCAAAAATTTCAGTACTCTTGTCCAAATTATGTTCATTAGTCCTCTTTTTTCATTTTCAGCTGATTCAGAACTTTTCTGTTTGTCTTTTTTTCCTCTCATTCAATTTTGGGGTTTTAGATCCACATTTCAAAGGCTTCAATTTTCTGCTTTACTTCTTTTTCAAAGTCATATTTCTGCACCATACAGGAATGTCGAGTAAATATTGCCTTTTACGCTTCGTGGATTTATTTCCGTTTGTTATTTGCTTTGATGTGGTTATATGTTTCATGTTAACATTGCATTTTGTCATTCCTATTCTTTTGTTTGGTATCCATATTCCTAAAACAGTGATTATAGGCTGAGAAAACAAAGAAAATGTACAAATAGATATCAACGTAGTAAAAAGTAAAAGTTAAGAGCCCCCGTCACGCCAAGTGGCGTATAGGGAATATGGTGTTAGTGACCATAAATTTTACAGACCTTCGGCACATGATTTTTGGGGTAATGTGGTCGGTATCACGCCCGTGCTGCTTTACTTTCCCTGAAAAAATCCGGTACCCATTTAAGGCTGGGTGAACCCGAAAGCCGTCGGTTGGGATCGAACCCTACCCCTTTTCCTTTGTAGTCCAGTTCACTAACCACTGAGCTATCGCGGCTCCCTATATCAAAATAGTAGTACTTTGATATCCATTTGTACATTGTGTATTTTTTCTCATTTTATAATCATGGTTTCAGGAATATTCTCATAATATCTTTTTCAGTTAGAACAGCAACCGACAATTACTTGCAACTTAAAGATTTTATCTTATTTATTTATTTTCTTTTTGCAATCTCCAGCATTCACCTCAGACGAAGTCCTCAGAGACTAGAAAATGAACTGTGTTTGTTAATCCGTATTCCCCAGGTAGCCGTGTGCACAGGGGTCCCTCGCCGCACAGGCAGATAACTCCGACTTCGGAGGCACTCATATTTTTCCGTCGATGAGTAAATTGACGTTTCAAGCCGGAGCCTCGCTGCTGAAACCAGGACTGATTGCCGTAAAGAGAAATCACAAATAAAATTGCCAACTGGTGCAGCTGGGATTTGAACCAACAACCTCTCTGCCTTGAGACCGGTGTCTTGTCTCCAGACCAACCAGTCTTCCTATGCATATCCTGATTATTGGCAGATGAAGGAGGTAGACATGGGATGTGAGCAATTCCAGAAGACAAAAAACCTTGTTGAATGGATTCTATTGTGAAGGTGAAAGAGAGGCGGAAGAAGGGAAACTTGGCGGATGAACATGAAAAAAAAAGCTTGAGACCTTATCTTGGTTACTCCATAAGATGGTCACTAAACTTCATCATCATCATCATCGAGTGCCATCTCCGCAACGAAGGCTGGCTACCATGGAGCGCCATTCTGCTTTGTCTCATGCTTTGATAGTGCAGGTTGTCATAGGCTGATTTGTCCATCTTTTGATGTTACTCGTCCATGTTAGTCTTGGTCTGCCTCTGCCTCTTTTACCTTGTATTTTCCCCCAAGGATTACTTTTAGTAGGCTGTTGTGTCTTTTAACATGGCCCAAAAATCGCATTTGTCTTGTTTGAATTGTGTTTTGGTAGTTCTCTTTTCATTTTTAGTTGTTTTAAGACTTCATCGTTTGTTTTCTTTTCTTACCATCCAATTCTACCTATTCTTCTATATATCCACATTTCAAAGGCTTCAATTCATGTTTCTGCGCCATATCTATATATGCACTGAACTTGCAAGGTGGAAAACAAGGCACCACAAGACAAATAAATGAGCCGATGACTGTGTCTGTTTGTGACAAAAGAAAGAATCCAAGTGTTTAAGCTAAACCGTGGCGTATTCTCGGTGTTGCCTGTTGCAACTTTTTTTTGCTGAAATCAGGCTATATCGATCTAGTTGTTTCATTAATCAATCAGTTGAGTAGATATATAGTTTAGGACCATGCTCTGCGAAAAATATTGCATGTAAATATGCATTGAAAGAGGTCAAAGCAAATAGAGAGATAATTTCCAATATTAGGAGGAAACAATCATCATTTTTTGCCATGTAATGAGAAGAGAACAGCTGGAATATATTGTAACAACTGGAAACATTGAAGGACGAAGATATAGAGGGAAGCAAAGAGAGAAAATACCAGACAGCTTAAGAGAATGGCTTGGCACAAGGTCAACAACAGAAATGATAAATAACTGTCGAGATCGCAAATTGTGGAGAGACATGATCACCTACGCCAGCAGGCCCGGTACTTGATGATGATGATGATGCATTGACTAGCTAAGTATGAAAGAGCTCTGAGGTTAAGTTTAAACGCGTGTACTACCTTTTTGGTCGTTTCGTAAAGATAGAGGACATACTCTTAGCTGGGCAGGATACCTTTGCAAGAATAAAGAACACGACCTAGATTGCGAGTCGCCAAATATAATCAGGGGTGGATAAGTCTAACCGTACACGGTTTGTGGTGACTGGCATCAAGGAACTGTCTAACTGTAGATAACTGTTTCTCTGTGGTTTGTACATTACACCACGTAAATGGTTATGATTATGGTTATGGTTATGGAAGGTCCCGGTATCACTGCAAACGAATTAAAATCCATAATTGCTCAACCGCCCGTGCCAGTGGAATCATCCAAATTAACATCGCTTCTCCAAAACAAATAAAGACAGCTGCAGTCCCCATCACAGCAGTCCCAGCTTACATATATCACATATAAATACAAGGATTGTATATATAACAATGTGCCCCGTGAATTCGTCTTCATATTCATATGTTTGGCATTGTTTCCCTTGCCTTTGGTTTTCGTTATCCTTTTTAAGGGAGTTCTATGTAATTAAGAAAGAGAGATCGCGGGCGACAAAGAGAGAAAATACTGGATAGCTTGGTGTCATGGCATGGAAAACAGTCAACAACAGAACTGATACGATGCACTGTAGATAGAAGATTGTGGAAGGACATGATCACCTACGCCAACCGGTATGGTACATGCTGATGATGATGATGATGTAATTAGAGTTGTCGCCCTCAACACCCAGTCTGGCAGATTAACAAGAATTTCATAGCTGAGCTTGTATCAAACTTTCTTTATCTTTGCAGCCGCGGTAGAGTTGTGGCTAGTGAACATGTCTACCGAAAACAAGAGGTTAAATTCTTCTTTGTCTTCTTCTTCCGGTGCATCGTACACCGTTAAACGTCAATATTAATAAGTTAGAAGATAGTGCTCGTCAGCTCAAGGCTGGTGACATCTCAATACAATCAGTCACATATGATACGGCCTGATGTGATCTCGATCGACAGCTTCTAGGTTCACTCAGTCTTAAAAGGATACTGCATTTTACATCTGGAAAATAAAAACGGTAATGGCGTAGTGACGACCATACTACACCACCTCTAAAAATTGCACACATGGTCGGGAAAATAAGGGGACTACCATTATGTTCATTATCCTTCACTTTAGCAGGTAAGACTCCCTCAAGTAAGTCTTCCTCAAGTCTCCCTCAAGTAAGTCTCCCTCAAGTAAGTCTCCCTCAAGTAAGTCTCCCTCAAATGAGTCTCCCTCAAGTAAGTCTCCCTCGAGTGAGTCTATCTCCTGTTTAGAGTGTGTTATAGATGAGTGAATCTTTCTCTTGTTTAGAGTCTGTTATAGGTGAGTGAGTCTATCTCTTGTTTAGAGTCTGTTATAGGTGAGTGAGTCTAACTCTTGTTTAGAGTCTGTTATAGGTGAGTGAGTCTAACTCTTGTTTAGAGTCTGTTATAGGTGAGTGAGTCTAACTCTTGTTTGAGTCTGTTATAGGTGAGTGAGTCTAACTCTGGTTTATAGTCTGTTATATGTGAGTCTAACTCTTATTTAGACTAAGTTATAGGTTAGTGAGTCTAACTCTTGTTTAGAGTCTGTTATAGGTGAGTCTAACTCTTGTTTAGAGTCTGTTATAGGTGAGTCTAACTCTTGTTTAGACTAAGTTATAGGTTAGTGAGTCTAACTCTTGTTTATAGTCTGTTATAGGTGAGTCTAACTCTTGTTTAGACTAAGTTATAGATTAGTGAGTCTACCTTTTCTTTATAGTCTGTTATAGGTGAGTGAGTCTAACTTTTGTTTAGAGTCTGTTATAGGTTAGTGAGTCTATCTCTTGTTTAGAGTCTGTTATATGTGAGTGAATCTATCTCTGGTTTATAGTCTGTTATAGGTGAGTGAGTCTAACACTCGTTTGAGTCTGTTATAAGTGAGCGAGTCTATCTCTTGTTTGAGTCTATTATAGGTGAGTGAGTATAACTCTTGTTTGAGTCTGTTATAGATGAGTGAGTCTAACTCTTGTTTGAGTCTGTCATAGGTGAGTGAGTCTATCTTTTTGTTAGAGTCTGTGATAAATCAGTGAGTCTTTCTCTTTTTTAGAGTCTGATATAGGTGAGTGAGTCTATCTCTTGTTTAGAGTCTGATATAGGTGAGTGAGTCTAATTCTTGTTTATAGTCTGTTATAGTTGAGTGAGTTTAACTCTTGTTTATAGTCTGTTATAGGTGAGTGAGTCTAACTCTTGTTTGGGTCTGTTATAGGTGAATGAGTCTATCTCTTGTTTATAGTCTGTTATTGGTGAGTGAGTCTATCTCTTGTTTAGAATCTGTTATAGGTGAGTGAGTCTATCTCTTGTTTGAGCCTGTTATAGGTGAGTGAGTTTATCTCTTGTTTAGAATCTGTTTGGCTATGTCTAGCTTAGCGAACCTATCGTTTCTATATATTCTACAAGCCTGAGCGAACCTATCGTTTCTATATATTCTACAAACCTTTGCGAACCTGTCGTTTCTATATATTCTACAAGCCTGAGCGAACCTATCGTTTCTATATATTCTACAAACCTTTGCGAACCTGTCGTTTCTATATATTCTACAAGCCTGAGCGAACCTATCATTTCTTTATATTCTGCATGGCTGAGTGAAATGTCAATGCATTTACTCTGTGAGGTTCGTGTTGGTTATTTCAACTGAGAGAGACTGTCTACATATTGTGTAGATACAAAGATTCTTATGCTACCAATGTCAAACAATGACACTGAACAAAGCCCAGAAACAGAAAATCACAACATCTCAGATGAGGTGCTTAATGGAAATAAGAAACAGCACACGGGCAGATAGGGTGTCCGGTTAGCGCAATCGATAGGCGGTTAGCTTACCACGGCAACAGCCGGGGTTCGTTCCCTGGCGAGGACACCTGGGTTTTACTAATTCCCTAAAAATTAGTGGGAGCCGCGATAGCTCAGTGGTTAGTGAACTGGACTACTACGGACAAGGGGTAGGGTTCGATCCCAACCGACGGCTCCGGGTTCACCCAGCCTTAAATGGGTACCGGATTATTTCTGGGAAAGTAAAGCAGCACGGGCGTAATACCGACCACATTACCCCAAAAATCATGTGCTGAAGGTCTGTAAAATATAGGGTCACTAACACCATATTTCCCTATACGCCACTTGGCGTGACGGGCAGGGGGGGGGGGTACTTTTTACTTTTACACGGGCAGATAGAATATCAAATGTCAAAATCAGAGAAGAAATTGAAATTAAACCATGTCCGGAATATCTATCTATCTATCTATCTATCTATCTATCTATCTATCTATCTATCTATCTATTGTCCTTTCGTGCCGAAGACAGCACATAGAGCAGAACCACAATCTCAAAAACAGAAACCTTGCGTGTCAAAATGGCACATATTGTAGAGATCACTGCTCTAAAATATATGGTGCTGTTTCCATAACAATACTTTTTACAATGACAGCTTATGAAGCCATCGATCAATCTCCTTAGTCGTCTCTTACGACGGAATATATATATATAATCTGTCTCTTTTCTCCAAGAATTTCTTGGTCTTTCTCTTTGTCTTTTCCCCCTGGGGATTCCAAAAAGGGCCTGTTGTGTAAAACACTCAGTTGGTTTCCGCAGTGTGTGTCCTATCCAGCGTCATCGTTACGCTGTATCTCTTTATCCACTGGTATTTGACCAGTACATTTCCATAATTTTATGTTAGTGATTTTGTCCTGTCATTTCCATACTTTTATTCTGCGCAAGCATCCATTAATGAAAGTCTGTATCTTCGTGATTATCAATTTTGTTGTTCTCCATGTTTCACAGCATATAATAGGACTGACTTAACATTGGAATTGAAAATTTGTATTTTTGTATTTAACTTAATTTCTTTGGACTTCGTAAATTGAGCATTTGTTGGTTCGTTGCACTTACCAAAAATGGAAATGAGACTAATGAGATTTACTTTAGTGGTTGTGTTATGGAACTGTTACTTGTATGGTAAGTGAACATACACATTCAGAGGCACGTTGAGTAGCTCCACAGGGTTAATGGTAAGTTATGAGAAAGTTGTCCTGCCCTGATACAATGATCAGTGAGGACGTGCTATTTAGCGCTTATAAGCTGTGACGTCGTATGTGTGAATCACATTACTTCCTGTGTTATGTGACAGTAATTAGGACGAATATATCAGGTTCAACAAACAATGAATGCACTAAAAGTTTAAACAATGACGTCAGCCGACCAGAAACGTTGTCACTATATACCAGGGGTAATTAACCTTTCATATACCAAGGGTCAAACGTTTGAAGAGGCCGTGGGGTGGACACTGCCATCTATACTGAAGCCATTATAAGAAATTATTTAATTTTCATCTACAAGCTACTGTAAAGTAGAAATCACATTATTAATTGAAACTGGGGGATACTGATGAGGCTGGAATGAGGGAAAGTGTCGGGGAAGGAAAGATAATTAATTAATGAATAAAATAGTAAGGGATATGGTGTTTATAAAGTCTCACTACACTTGGTATCTAGGTCAATTTGAAAAAAAAAATGTTTATGACGTCATCACAATATGTGCTCCCACTGTCAATGAAATTTGTTGAATAAGTTTATTGCTACTGGAAATGTGGAAGATGCTCCACGATCTGGTAGGCCTGCTGTGAATGATGAAATATGTTTAGATATCCAAGACAGAATCCTTAAAAGTCCAGACAAGTCATTAAGAAAACTGTCGCAACAAGTGAACTTACCATTGAGCACATATTGTGATGACGTCATAAACATTTTTTTTCAAATTGACCTAGATACCAAGTGTAGTGAGACTTTATAAACACCCTATATTACATATCAAATGAAGAGGTTTTGTTTCAACTCCTTGCACAAAAGCTATTGAAATCTGGCGATGTTTTTCCTAATGCTTGCCAGTTAAGCTGAGCCATTTTTTAAATTATTATATTTATTCCCCTTCATTTTATGTGGACAAAGAAAGAAATAAACATCAAGACGACTTCAATTGAAATCCAACAAATAGAAATGTATTTTACCATCCGGGCAGAATGTTTGATCAGTCACAGCTTGTTTGTTGTTTGCTTTAGAAGTGTCTTGGTCTGGGATGTTGATACCATTAAAGTGAACAGCTATTCTGCTCGAAGCTAGTCCGTGGTAGAACCAGAGTAAGGACCGAAAACTCCTAGAGAAACAACACAAGTTGACAATGCATGATGCTGCCAGAGGGCCACGAATTATAGTAAGTAAAGTACCACCGTCACGCCAAGTGCCGTATAGGGAATATGGTGTTAGTGATCATAAATTTTACAGACCTTCGGCGCATGATTTTTGGGGTAATGTGGTAGTTATTACGCCCGTGCCGCTTTACTATCCCAGAAAAAAATCAGGTACCCATTTAAGGCTGGGTGAACCCGGAAGCCGTCGATTGGGATCGAACCCTATCTCTTGTCCGTTGTAGTCCAGTTCACTAACCACTGAGCTATCGCGGCTCCCCCACGAATTAGAACTTTGTATATTTTTTCGACACCCAAAGGAGTGTAAGAGGAAATAAAGAGGATGAAAGAGAGAGAGAGAGAGAGAGAGAGAGAGATGGTTATATACACGGAAGCGGAAAATGTATAGTCTTTTAGAACGTACCACCAAGATACGAGAATAACAGCGAAATGGATTTAAGAATAGCAGTAAGTGGTTGACAGATAGTAGTCTATTAAAACTGACCACAGTAAACATCAAAGGTATTCTCATCCAGAACATGAGCAACATATTAAAGACATTGGCTGCAATAACATTCAACCACTAACGTTAACTGAGCTGGACTACAAAGGACAAGAGGTAGAGTTCGATTCCAACCGACGGCTCCGGTTCACCCAGCCTTTAATGGGTACCGGATGTTTTTTTCCTGGGAAAGTAAAGCGGCACGGGCGTAATACCGACCACATTACCCAAAAATAATGTGCCGAGGGTCTGTAAAATTTATAGTCACTAACACCATATTCCCTATACGCCACTTGGCGTGACGGGGGTACTTTACTTACTTACCTTAATAACATTAACTGAAGAAATCTTTGGTACGCTATTTCATGTTTCGGAAAATCGTCATAGCTCTATTTAGCGAAGATTTGACTAGATTTAGAAAGTAGAATGACAAAAATAAATCACATTCTTAAATGAAGGGAACGACAAGGAAAATGTGTACTCATCATAAACTGTTGTGTCAGAATTGTAATTTGCCCCCCACTGATATAATAGTTTTCTTCTTCTGACATCTCTTACTTTTGCTCTCAAGTAAAACATGAATAACTCCCCTCAACCCAACGGTTCTCAGCGGCGGCAGTTGGAAGCCTCGTTATATTAAATAGAAACCATCACTGACTCGGCGGGATAGAGACTAATCTTGTCCTAGGTTCTGTTGTGTTTCGAAAAGTCCTTGGAGAATGTGAAAAAGCTATGGAAAGGAATGTGGAGTAGCTGAAAAATGTGGTCATATCAGCCCGTTCGCATTAGTAAACTCAAACTTGGCAAACAGCTACACAACGTCCATCACATGAGACAGCTGATTTTGGTGAGGATCTTTCAACGGTTAATACACAAAGCAACTGATATTGGTGAGGATCTTTTAACGGTTTAATACACAAAACAACCGATATTGGTGAGGATCTTTTAACGGTTTAATACACAAAACAACCGATATTGGTGAGGATCTTTCAACGGTTTAATACACAAAAGATGCGATTTCTGATGACTTTTCAAAGGTTAATTTTTTAAAATTAATTTATTGACAAGTCTGAATCAAATGTGGCCTTTGTGTGCCACAGTTTGAAACAGTGTTTTGAATGTAGATGCGGCCTATCATCACATCCTTCACATACAAAATTAGTCCGTCTTGGGGCACTAGGTTTGCTGCTCCCATTTATTGAAACAAGATCTCTGGTTATACTTATTTTATGTCTAGCATATTCATTTATGGAATTTACAATAAAATCAACAGTATTGTCAGTAAGCAATACCTTGTAACAGTCAAAGGGTGATGACTGTTTACTGAGGCCAGACTTTTCATTGACTCCAGGACTGCACCCTTCTTTAGGATTAAATCTAAAATTGTTGACAGTAACAGTTTCATCATTGTTATTGTTGGTAGTGTTACTGTTTGGTACTAAATTCCACTCACAAGAGCTACCCCTAGTACCACTAGAAGACATTTTAGGCAATATTTTTCTACGCTTGGCACTGGGTCCAGGTTTCTGTAGCTCCCCTTCAGAACTGCTGGAACTACTAAGCATATTTGCTTCTTCGACTTCGTCAGAGCTACTAAAACTAACATCATTGAGATCACTATCACATTCAAAGTCCTCATAACATAATTCTCTAGCTTTTTCTGCTGTTAATAATAATTCATGTTTATGAGCAAACGATACTTCACTGCTGCTAGCCATTTTTCATTTGTAAACACGAATCAGCTGATTGAATACTTTAAAATAAAAAAACAACTCAAATTTCGATGATATTGTGAACAAAATAACACAGGTTGGATCAATCTAAGCGTGTCTAAAGACAGGAAATTCTATTAGAGTTATATCCCTTGCGGATGTAGTAGTTTAAAATGTTTAATTTTCACAAGTTATTGAGTTATTGAGTTATTTGCGGGTCATCATCATTGCACACCAAACATGTCCATAGGTGCTCAGATCCCCTCCTCAGCAATTCCCTCAGTGTCCAGCGACTGACGACTCCAGTTCTATGTTGGTTGATAAGTCTTCTTACACGGTCACTAAGTTTCTCATTTCTGGCTGTGCCCATCTTAACTCCCATCTCTTTCATCCGAAGAAGTGACGTGGATCTGTGTTTGTCGATGTCATGTGCTCTTCCCACATCTCGGAGGGCATTGATGATGTCCGCCCGATCCATTGGTTTCCCGTCCTCAACGACAGCGCAGCTAGCCAACCTGTCCGCTCTTTCATTTCCCCGTACTTCCGCATGTCCAGGGAGATAGACAAAGGTGACCTTATGTTTTTTGGATTTCTGCAACGACTCTACCCATTGAATGCGTACAGAGCCCGCATCCATTTTTTTTATCATGCTCATCGAATCACTCAGTATACAGGCATGGGTGTAGTCTTGCGACTCTAACCATATGAATGCCTTGGTCACTGCCATCGCCTCCATTGTCATGCTACTCGTGGTCACGACGTATGCACCACTGTCTTCGTAGACTATTCTGCCTGCCGAACGTGATGTAAATGTCTATGCACTCCTTTGGTGTCGTCTTACAGATCCGTCTGCATAGATGACTGCATCTTTATCATCGGTGTTATCGCAGATGACACCGTTGACCTCAGCATTAACCACGACCGGGTTCTGTTCCCTACTTTTCCTGTCGAGTGTGACAATACACGAGAAAGTCCCCTTGAATGACGTAGGCACCGGTATCCACTCCTTGCCAACGCTGATTTTGGTAAGCCCTAATTAATTTTCACAATAACAAAACAAAATGAAAGTCACCGTTTCAGCGTTCACGTGGAAAATAGGTAAATAAGTAAGTTACGATGACAGAGCTCCCACGGACGTATTTTGGTCAGGATCTTTCAACGGTTAATACACAAAAGATGTGATTTCTGAGGACTTTTCAACAGTTAATACACAAAAGATGTGGTTTCTGAGGACTTTTCAACAGTTAATACACAAAAGATGTGGTTTCTGAGGACTTTTCAACAGTTAATACACAAAAGATGTGGTTTCTGAGGACTTTTCAACAGTTAATACACAAAAGATGTGGTTTCTGAGGACTTTTCAACAGTTAATACACAAAAGATGTGATTTCTGAGGACTTTTCAACAGTTAATACACAAAAGATGTGGTTTCTGAGGACTTTTCAACAGTTAATACACAAAAGATGTGTTTCTGAGGACTTTTCAACAGTTAATACACAAAACAGATCATTTTGGTAAGACAATAGGTTTGTTCTTACAGCGAAACTTAGATTGTTAAACTTAAAGGTAAAGGTCAAGGTAAAGTACGAGACTTGAACCGGCGTCTTAGCACGCGAGTTTACACCATATGTGCTTGGCCGCCTATCCAGAAAATGTTCGGAGATTTCTATATAGTATCGCCTCAAGCATCTAAACTCAGATGCGAGGCAACATTCCTCACCTTCCCAGGGTAATACCCTGGTACCCATTTCTGCCAACGGCTGGGTCGACCGTGGGGGTATTTTTTTTTCCCAACCACGAGTACAATTCACACTGCTCCCAGCGGGAATCCAACACGGGTTGTCCGAACGTCGGTAGTCCAGTCGGGTGGTTTTCCTAACTAGGCTATCGAGGCCCCCGGCCTTGTTAACCTTATTGGCTGTCAGATCGATCCTATTGTGCGTATCAGAAACATTGAAAAATTCAACAAAGAATTCTAGTAAAGCTGTAGACATACGTTCATGCCTCCTTGGAAATTATGCTTCGGATAACCAAACATTTTTTAAAACGTCTAACATGTCAACAAATAGTAAACTCCACATTGAACAAAAAAAGTATAAGAAAAAGACGAACGAGACGTACAGATCACGCACTTAGGAAACCACTACAAGCATTACAAGGTCAGATGGAGCCAAACATTGCTCTGCTTATAAACATTAAAAAATAAAGACAGCATCTTAATCTGTCCTTCTGGAAGTTCGCCCTATTACCCACACCCTACCTGCACACTCGCCCTCCGTCGAACAGAATTGTTGACCATCTTGTTAACCACCTCATAATCATAATTCCTGATTCTACCTATCCTCCACTTTGATCCTACCACTTGCCTTCTATTCTCTGATCTACAATTTGAAGTTTTTAAGCGCGACAGGAATCTTCGAGACATTTTGGTTAGCCGCGTTCGTAACCCCGGTCATGGCCTGAGGGGTACGGTCCTTTCGGACTATAGACTGGCTAAGTCCTCTTTCCGAATGGTCCCTTTCATGATTTCTATGAAAGCTTCACATGTGCTTCTCTACCTTATATACACTATCATCTGCAAAACGCTGTCATAAAATGCGTATTAACCAAACAGACCGACAATTAGTGGATAGTCAGTGGACACTTGTACAACACCGAAAGAGATAGCAACACTCTGGTATCCTCCCATTTGGGATCCCGTTTCGACACTCTTCAATCGAGAGGTTTAAGCTCTCTTTACTCTTTCTTTTAATCATTTGCCTCCTCCACTCTCTCCTGTGTCTTATCCCTACTCCTCGATGCGTTATCTAATCGTCTCTCCTGCTCTTCTTCCTCCTTACGCAACTGTTTTCTCTGTTGCCTCCTACCCTATGGGACCACTCCTTACATAAATCCACAGGAAGCCGTTTTTCCTTTTTTAACTTTGTTTGGCTCCCCTTTGGCCTTTGAGACCTGCCTTATTGACTATGTATCATGTGATCAACAGGCGCATAGATCCTGGCCACTATTTTTCTTCATTTTGTGATTTGAGATTAGTAATTGCCTTCTGTTTTGGTCTTTGTATTAATATCTGTTATTTTGTAGCCGGTGAAGGCTCTTGTCGAAACATCGGTAGTTTGTCTGGTGTCTACAAATTTAGCTGTCTAAAACCATTTATTGTTTATTTTACATGTCATTCTTTCTGCCTTGTCACGTGGTCAAACCATTTTATCTTTTGTTTCTTTATATATTTTATGGCGAGGGTTATTCCTAGCTTTGTTCTCAGTTCTTCATTCTCGTTCTTATCTCTCAGGCTGCTTTCTGTCATAATATCTAATGTATGAAATAACGATTAAGTTTATAAGTTGCCGGTTTTTTTGTTTTTTTTTAGTTTTTGTTTACTACTTATTCGGTAACTATTTATTTTCACATTAAAATAATCTTACTTAATGTATTTAAAAAAAAAAAAACTATCTTCACGGCGTTTTCCCTCTACTATGGTCTGCCGTGGTAAAAAAAAGAAAAGAAAAAAAAGTAAAGTACCCTCGTCACGCCAAGTGACGTATAGTGAATATGGTGTTAGTGACAATAAATTTTACAGACCTTCGGCACATGCTTTTTGGGGTAATGTGGTCGGTATTACGCCCGTGCCGCTTTACTTTCCCAGAAAACAATCCGGTACCCATTTAAGGCTGGGTGAACCCGGAAGCTGTCGGTTTGGATCGAACCCTACCCCGTGTCCTTTGTAGTCCAGTTCACTAACCACTGAGCTATCGCGGCTCCCAGATTCTAGATTTATACTCATTTAGAACTGCAACATTTAATAGATGTCAATGTCAAGGTTAATCGGAACTTTTCGGAAACTGTTCTTAGTTAATTCACAGCCAACTATAGATTTACTTAGGCATTCAGGCTGAGAGGGAATTGCTTGAAAACGACCAACTATCGTGACGTTTCAAGCTTTGCGAGCAGGAGTGGTTGTGTGCAGAGTGAGGTCAGCCGTCTGTATCTCCTCTATCTGAACACGTCACTCTAGTTGGTGAGTTTCAGGTTTAATTTTTGCAAGCGGGCTTTAGTTAATCTATAGTTGGCCTAATAGATAAGAAGTGAAATCATAACCATCCATGTATGTCGATTAACTGTTAGTTCGTGCAGGCTTTGTTTTACTAAAATTATTATTTTGTTGCATTATTAAACGTGTAAATATGATATATTATTGTAATTATTATATACATCTTAAAAATTATAATTATTTATTATTAATATTATTATCATTATAACATTTTCACTGACGTATGCAGGGTCCCCCCCCCCCCCATTTGTAAACCTTTTTTTTTGTCTGGTGTACAGGTTAATGATGGTTACACATGTGCAGTTCGAACAGAGGAAGGACTGAGCGAATGTTTCCCAATAGAAACTGGGGTTAAACAAGGATGTATTTTATCGCCCTTGTTATTTGGAATTGTTATGGACTTCATAATGAAGAAATGCTGCACTGGTAATAAAGGCATCGAATGGATACAAGGAGACCATTTGGAGGACCTCGACTTTGCTGATGACATAGTTCTCATCAGCAGTCAGATAAAAACGATGCAGGAAAACACAAATGAACTATCATCAATAGCCAGCAAAATTGGGCTTGAGGTCAATCATGAAAAGACTAAAGTCATGAAAAGTTTAATTCCAACAAGTGACAAATATACATGGAAAACAAACCAGTAGAAGAGATCGATCACTTTATCTATCTTGGAAGTCACATTGATCGAGAAGGGGATACGAGCAAAGAAATTAGAATCAGACTGGCTAAAGCAGCAATGTCTTTCAGAAGCCTTGAAAAGTTGTGGAAATCAAAACTCATTAGCACAAACACAAAACTTAGGCTATTCAAATCAAATGTACTATCAACCCTTACGTATGCGTGTGAAAGCTGGAAAGCAACAAGAGATATAGAAACAAAGTTGAACGCATTCGAAAATAAATGTCTAAGGAAAATACTTGGTATAGAATGGAACGAATTCAAAACAAACGAGGAAATTAGAGAAATCGCCAATCAACCACTAATATCTTCAGTAATAAAGAAAAGACGATGGTCATACGTTGGACATGTGATGAGAAGAGATAATAATCGAATAGCGAAGCAAGCCCTCATATGGGAAACAACAGGTAAAAGAAAAAGAGGAAGACCCAGGGAGACACTGAGAAGAACATTGATGAGAGAGGCAAGAGCAGCAGGAATCGGCTCCCTCAATGAGATAGAACTGCTTGCACAGAACAGAGACAGATGGCGAGATTTAATAAAATATCTTTAAAAGAAAACTGCTAGAACAAAAATTCATATAGGAGAAGGTGTATCTTGGTCTACGCCCTATGGGCCGGTTACGGCTCGAAAGGTCAATAGATAGATAGTACAGGTTAAAACGAGAGGCATCAACATCAGGCATCAGCTCTAAAGCCGAGATTTTAACAACACGCTCAGAACAGAGCCGTGTGGCGAGACACAATGCAGGTCATGTATAAGGTCTGTCAGTTGACAGATCGTCAAACACAAGTCTATAATATTTGCCCTTTGTGGCGTCTTCGGCTCTATATGACAATAGATAGATAGACAGACAGACATGCACGCAGTCAGGCAGGAGGGTAAGCAAGCGAGAAGGCAGACACAAATACAGACATACAGACAAATAGATAGGCACACAGACAGACAGACAGACAGACAGACAGATATTCCCTTCTAAAATGTATCTAATATTTTATTATGGAAAACATCATCTAGCAACATTACTCTAAACCACAAGGTGACAAGAATAGGACACATATTAGATAGTTAAATGAGTACATCGATGGTATAAGGTAAGGATCGACGAGACGATCCCGCACAAGCAAATTCATTCGGAAGGAGCATGTTAGTCCTGGCGGGATTATACCTCGGAGAACGTAAATTTGATACAAATCCGGGTACGAAAGATTCATTAATCTTGGGGAATGCTTCCTGGCAGAGATACATCTGAATGTAAGCAATCACTGCCTTGCAGGAAAAAGAACAACAACAACAAAGAATATTTAAAGTTAATTAGTTATTTGTGGGTCATCATTACACTCTGAAAACGCCCATAGGTGCTCAGCTCCTCTTCTCAGCATGTCCCGCAGTGGCCAGCGACTGACAACTCCGGTTCTGAGTTGCTTTATAAGTCATCTTATGCGTCTACTAAGTTTCTCGTTTCTGGTTCTGCCCACCTCTTCCATCCGAAAGAGTAATGTTGATTCATGGTTGTCGAAGTCCTATGCCCTACCTACATATCGCAGGGCATTGATGATGTCCACCCGATCCATTGGTTGACCATCTTCAACGACTGCACATCTAGCCAACCTGTTCACTCATTCAATTCCCTGTACTCCCGCATGTCCAATGACCGTGACAAAGGTGACTCTGCGACTGAGCCCGCCTCCACTTGTCTTATCATGCTCATCGATTCACTTAGTTTACAGGCATAGGTGTAGTCTTGTAACTCCAACCTGGTGAATGCCTTGGCCACCGTCATCACATCCATTGTCATGTTAATCGTGGTCATTACGTACACACCCATGTCTTCTTTTGCCGTTCAGCCTGTTGAACAACTGTAGATGCCCATGTACTTCTTTGGTTTTGTATTACGAGTCAGTTTGTATAAATGACTGGGAGCCGCGATAGCTCAGTGGTTAGTGAACTGGACTACAAAGGACAAGAGGTAGGGTTCAATCCCAACCGACGGCTTCCGGTTTACCCATCCTTTAATGGGTACCGGATTTTTTTCTACGAAATTAAAGCGGCACGGGCGTAATACCGACCACATTACTCCAAAAATCATGAGCCGCAGGTCTGTAAAATTTATGGTCACTAACACCATATTCCCTATACGTCACTTGGCGTGACGGGGCTCTTTACTTTTTATTTTTTTTTATAAATGACTGCATCTTCCTCATCGGTTTTGTCCCATATGAGAGCATTGATCTCCTCTTTGACAACGACTGAACTCTGCTCAAAGCGCTTCCTGTCGAGTGTGACACGACAAATGTACCCCTGAATGATGTAAGTATCGGAATCCCCTCCTTTGTTGATACTGGTAAGTCCCAAAACATGTTTGATAACGTCCTCTGCGCCAGCATTTTGAAAGTTATCGAGGCAGTCCAAATGAAAACTAACAACGAGCGCTTACAGCTGGAAGTTGCAAACACCTGCAATGAAATTCGATATCATCTAATGACAATGTGGAGACCATGACGTCCCTGCAGCAGCGGGGCTGTACATGGTCCACGACTCATAGCTGACGACATACGTCAATACGCGCACTATCAACAGTTCATCGAGACTCTCTGCTCCGTCTCCCAGTGGTACCTCAGGAAACAAATAATATCTATTCGTTCGTACGTCATGAACAAACACGCTCTCTCTACATTAGATGTTTCATTGTCTTGCGATCTCCCCTGTGTGTTAATTAGTACCTATGTGTTATTATATATATAGGGAGCCGCGATAGCTCAGTGGTTAGTGAACTGGACTACCACGGACAAGGGGTAGGGTTCGATCCCACCGACGGCTTCCGGGTTCACCCAGCCTTAAATGGGTACCGGATTTTTTTTCTGGGAAAGTAAACCAGCACGGGCGTAATACTGACCACATTACCCCAAAAATCATGTGCTGAAGGTCTGTAAAATATAGGGTCACTAACACCATATTTTCCTATACGCCACTTGGCGTGACGGGGGTACTTTACTTTACTTATATATATATATATATATATATATATATATATATATATATATATATATATATATAGTATAAGAAAACGCGGTACCCATTTTCATCCCTTTAGAGTTCGAATTTTAAGGAGAAAAAACCTCCTTAATAGCGTCAATATCACAGAAGGAGCGCAGTCTCCAAATGTCATCTTTCCATATTAATGATTTTGTGCACGGCGACGATGAGTTAATAAGTCAGTCAACGTTGTTATATATTTGAATATACATTGTATATAAACACACACACATCCAAATACATAGTCTTCTGTCAAAGAATAAACAACGCAGTAGAACAGTCCGATAACAGCAGCAGAACAGTCCGATAACAGCAGCAGAACAGTCCGATAACAGCAGCAGAACAGTCCGATAACAGCAGTAGAACAGTCCGATAACAACAGCAGAACAGTCCGATAACAGCAGAAGAACAGTCCGATAACAGCAGCAGAACAGTCCGATAACAGCAGCATAACAGTCCGATAACATAGCAGCAGAACAGTCCGATAACAGCAGTAGAACAGTCCGATAACAGCAGCATAACAGTCCGATAACAGCAGCAGAACAGTCCGATAACAAAGCAGTAAAAGAGTCCTATAACAGCGCAGAACAGTCCGATAACATAGCAGCAGAACAGTCCGATAACATAGCAGCAGAACAGTCCGATAACAAAGCAATAGAACAGTCCGATAACAGCGCAGAACATTCCGATAACATAGCAGCAGAACAGTCCGATAACATAGCAGCAGAACAGTCCGATAACATAGCAGCAGAACAGTCCGATAACAAAGCAGTAAAAGAGTCCGATAACAAAGCAATAGAACAGTCCGATAACAGCGCAGAACAGTCCGATAACATAGCAGCAGAACAGTCCGATAACAGCAGCAGAACAGTCCGATAACATAGCAGCAGAACACAGTTTATTGCTGATACTTTATGTGATTTCCTAATTTAAGTCTTTCCAAGAAGATAAAACACAAACCCGTCTTCTATTTTACGTTCAGAGAAGCTGTGTTTTCAAAAGTAAAAACTGTTGTGGTTATGTATGGGTATTGCATTCCACGAAACTTTCAGATTGCCAGTCGTTTGATCACTTCGATACGATTAATAACTACACAATTATCAATCACACATAAATGTTTAACTAAAAATGTTAATTTTCGTGGGCGACGTCACAGATTCAAAATAAAGACAAGTGGAACAATATTAAAACAGGTCAATGAATTTAAATATTTGGGATTTTGTTAACCTCAAACGGAAGATATACAAAAGAGGTGAGATGCAGAATGGCTCAAGCAAAAGCAGCTTTATAAAAAATGAGGAAGATACTATGCAATCCATTTTTGACAATAGAAACAAGAAAAAGAGTTCTTAAATGTTATATAGAGTCAGTCTTAACATATGGATGCGAATCAGGGACAATAGGACAACAGACATGAAAAGCACTGGAATCTGTAGAAATGTGGTTTTACAGAAGAATGCTGAGAATACCATGGACAGCTGGGAAGAGTAATGAAAACGTTATGAAAGAGGCCAAAGCAAAAAGAGAGCTAATTTCCAATATTAGGAAGAAACAATCATCATTTTTTCGGCCATGTAATGAGAAGAGAACAACTGGAATATATTGTAACAACTGGAAAAATGAGGGACGAAGAGATAGAGAGAAGCAAAGAGAAAAAAAAATACCATCCAGTGAGAATGGGTTGGCAGAAGGTCAACAACAGAAATGATAAATAACTGTCGTGATCGAAAGCTATGTAGAGACATGATCACATACGCCAGAAGGCCCGGTACTTGATGATGATGTCCCAAATTCAAACCACTTCCATGAAATATCAATTTCGAGAATGAGTGGAATGTACAAGGGTGAGGGCATCTTATCTATAAACGATGTGATATTTTCAAGATTAGAACTAAAATACCACTTTGTAATGAAAACAAACAGCTCTTTCCCCGTTTGGACGTCACTTAGAGAGAGTTTATGTTTAAGCAATTAAAAAGTTATAATAATAAAGATTTTCATCAAAAGAAATAATTTAAAAATGCATTGTCCCTAAACAAAGCAGTCCGGTCAAGGTTACAAAGTCTACGTCGGCGGAAATTAATCTTTTTTTTTTTTTTTTTTTTGTGAAATTAAAAATGAATAATTGTTTCACATAATATCGTTAACAAGTTTTAAAACGTTTGCGGTGACTTTGTGTTCCATCAAAATAAATTTGTAAAAATGGCTGAGCAAGACCAATCTCTCCACCCCCCACCCGCTCAGAAAGCATACCTCTACCCTCAGGTTGGAAACCACTGCAAAGCCACGCGCTGACCTTGACATTAGCAGTAAGTAGGTGGAGCCCGGCTAAGGTTCGAGACTACGGGGGTCCGCTTCACGATGTGGTGGTCATGGAATGCTTCATGTCTCTATATAAAGCTCTTGTTCCATGTCTCTACATAAAGCTCTTGTTCCATGTCTCTATATAAAGCTCTTGTTTGTTGCTAGTCAACTGAGTCAGTAGAAGAGCTACACATTTGCCAAGACGTTGACATAATTCATTGGTAAGTTTTGTTCATCAATATTATTTGCTTGTTAACATTATCATGCTAACTGTAGAAGGTTCCCTCCAAGCCTTAAGATGCATGAGGCATATGTTGTTAGTGCCCATATTTATGAATGACCAACGGGCATATTTTATGGCTGATATGAGTGATATCAAGCCAGGCACACCATACTATCTGGTAACCATTTTCAAAGCCTTAGTGGACCCCAAATCCGTGTACGCCAGAAAAAAATAATATAATTCGCTACTTCTAAGAATTGAACTCGGAACTTTCTTGTAAGTAGAGAGCGCATTAGCCACTCGGCCATCACGATTTTTCTTGCATGGCTCAGAGAAATATTCGAAATAATTGGCTTTAGTTATGGCTATTTTGACTCTTCCTGTCTTTGACTACTACTTTTGACTCTGTTCCTGTGTGTTACCTGGGCCTCATTATGATGATGATGATGATGCGGTCGCCCGATGATTTGAGGTATTCTAGCGGATACGAACCGTAGACTTCCTCCTCGTCATCCGCCCTTAAAAGGACGTTAAGTGGAGGCCTCATTATGAGGGAAGTAAAGAATAGTGACACTGTGACCTTCCCGGCATGTCGTTAGAGGCGACTAAGGAGATTGATCAATGGCTTGACAAGCTGTCATTGTAAAATGTATGGTTATGGAAACAGCGCCATATATTTTAGAGCAGTGATCTCTGCAATATGTGCCACTTTGGCACGCACGGTTTCTGTTTTTGAGATTGTGGTTCTGCCCTATGTGCCCTCTTCGGCTCGAAAGGACAATAGATAGATAGATAGATAGATTTTGACTCTTGGATTTTTATCGAGCTTCTTAACAACATTCTTTCACGTTTGTTCTACTTTTGTCCGTCCGCTGTTATCTTGAACTGTCGCAGGTGAAAGGAGGAATACATATATAATATAATCTAATGTCTGCTGATGGTTTAATTGTTCATTTGCTCTTTTACCTTGTAGAAGTAGTGTCATTCTTGGCCGTATCTGGGTGTTGTTAAAATAGAAATTGTTTGGTTCTTGCATATGCCCTTTTGTTGTGTTCACTTTCTGTGTGGTTTCGCCTTATGTCTTTCGGCGTGTGATGAGACTGCTATGATTGGAACTACTGCTACCTTCCTTTGCTTGGGTAATGAGATATTAATTTTGATGATTCCACTGGCACGGGCGGTTGAGCAATTATGGATTTTAATTCGTTTGCAGTGATACCGGGGCCTTCCATAATAATAACATAACCATAACAACATTTCAAAAGTAAAAACTTGTGTGGTTATGTATGGGTACTGCATTCCACGAAACTCTCAGATTGCCAATCGTTTGATCACTTCGATATGATTTAAAAATAAAGACAAGTGGAACAATATTAAAACAGGTCAATGAATTTAAATATGCCCTTTACTCAGACTATTATTTTTCTTGGTCTATCTCTTACTCTCTGTTCTGATGTTTTGAGGTAGAGAGTTTTTAATATTTTTTTTTTTAAATCTAGTTTGTTCTTCTTCTGCTGCTGCGTATACCTTAAGTCGTCAATAAGTTGATCAGCTCCAAGCTGGTGATTTCGTCATACTGCTTGTCTCAGTATGGTATCAGTGGTGACTTCGTCATACTGCTTGTCTCAGTATGGTATCAGTGGTGACTTCGTCATACTGCTTGTCTCAGTATGGTATCAGTGGTGACTTCGTCATACTGCTTGTCTCAGTATGGTATCAGTGGTGACTTCGTCATACTGCTTGTCTCAGTATGGTATCAGTGGTGACCACAAGAGCTTTGTTCTCTGTTCATCAAATGTTGGGCATATTTGTAGCAGACGTTCAACTGTCATTTTGCTTGTGCCACAGTCACATTCATCTGAGGTTCGTGTCCTTGGAGTGTTGAAACACGAATTTTTATCCATCTTCTCTACGGCGTTCTTTAACGTTTATCTTCTTTGTCGTCTTTTAATAACAATCGGAGGTCATAATATAAATAATCTAAGGTATGCTGATGATACAGTTTTAATCGCTAAGAGTGAAAATGAGTTACAAGAAATGTTAGACATTACAGTGAAAGAAAGCAAAAATAAAGGACTCAGCTTAATAGCAAAAAGACAGAGGTAATGGTAACAACAAAGAAAAAGACATCACCTCGGTGAAAAATAAAGATAAGTGGAACAATATTAAAACAGGTAAATAAATTTAAATATTTGGGAACTTTGTTAACCTCAGACGGAAGATGTACAAAAGAGGTGAGATGCAGAATGGCTCAGGAAAAAGCAGCTTTCCAAAATATGAGGAAGATACTATACAATGCATTTTTGACAATAGAAACAAGTAAAAGAGTTCTTAAATGTTATGTAGATCCAGTCTTAACATATGGGCGTGAATCAGGGACAATAGGACAACAGACACGAAAATCACTGAAATCTGTAGAAATGTGGTTTTACAGAAGAATGTTGAGAATACCATGAATAGCAAAGAAGAGTAATGAAAACGTTCTGAAAGAGGCCAAAGCAAAATGAAAGTTAATTTCTAGTATTAGGAAGAAGCAATCATCATTTTTTTTTGCCATTTAATAAGAAGAGAACAGCTAGAATATATTGTGACAACTGAGAAAATTGAGGGACGAAGAGACAGTGGGAAGCAAAGAGAAAAAGACACTAGATAGTATAAGAGAATGGCTTGGTAGAAGGTCAACAACAGAAATGATAAATAACTGTCGAGATCGAAAGTTGTGGAGAGACATGTTGGAGATACTCATGTTGGGATAGTCATACTGGAGATAGTCATGTTGGATATAGACATACTGGAGATAGTCATGTTGGATATAGACATACTGGAGATAGTCATGTTGGATATAGACATACTGGAGATAGTCATGATGGGTATAGACATACTGGAGATAGTCATGTTGGATATAGTCATACTGGAGATAGTCATGTTGGATATAGTCATGATGGGTATAGACATACTGGAGATAGTCATGATGGGGATAGACATACTGGAGATAGTCATGATGGGGATAGACATACTGGAGATAATCATGCTGGGGATAGACATACTGGAGATAGTCATGCTGGGGATAGACATACTGGAGATAGTCATGATGGGTATAGACATACTGGAGATAGTCATGTTGGGTATAGACATACTGGAGATAGTCATGCTTGGGATAGACATGTTGGAGATACTCATGCTGGGAATAGTCATACTGGAGATAGTCATGTTGGGTATAGACATACTGGAGATAGTCATGATGGGGATAGACATACTGGAGATAGTCATGATGGGTATAGACATACTGGAGATAGTCATGCTGGGTATAGACATACTGGAGATAGTCATGATGGGGATAGACATACTGGAGATAGTCATGCTGGGGATAGACATACTGGAGATAGTCACTCTGGGGATAGACATACTGGAGATAGTCATGTTGGGTATAGACATACTGGAGATAGTCATGATGGGTATAGACATACTGGAGATAGTCATGCTGGGGATAGACATACTGGAGATAGTCATGCTGGGGATAGACATACTGGAGATAGTCATGCTGGGGATAGACATACTGGAGATAGTCATGCTGGGGATAGACATACTGGCCATAGTCATGCTGGGGATAGACATGTTGAGAATAGACATATTGGAGATAGTCATGTTGGGGATAGATATGTTGCAGATAGTCATATTGGAGATAGTCATGCTGTGGATAGACATACTGGCCATAGTCATGCTGGGGATAGACATGTTGAGAATAGACATATTGGAGATAGTCATGTTGGGGATAGATATGTTGAGAATAGACATATTGGAGATAGTCATATTGGATATAGTCATGTTGGGGAAAGATATGTTGGAGATAGTCATGTTGGATATAGTCATGTTGGGGAAAGATATGTTGGAGATAGTCATATTGGAAATAGTCATGCTGGGGATAGACATACTGGCCATAGTCATGCTGGGGATAGACATGTTGAGAATAGACATATTGGAGATAGTCATGTTGGGGATAGATATGTTGCAGATAGACATATTGGAGATAGTCATATTGGATATAGTCATGTTGGGGATAGACATGTTGAGAATAGACATACTGGCCATAGTCATGTTGGGGAAAGATATGTTGCAGATAGTCATATTGGAGATAGTCATGCTGTGGATAGACATACTGGCCATAGTCATGCTGGGGATAGACATGTTGAGAATAGACATATTGGAGATAGTCATATTGGATATAGTCATGTTGGGGATAGACATGTTGAGAATAGACATATTGGAGATAGTCATATTGGATATAATCATGTTGGGGATAATCATGTTGAAGATAGTCATGTTGGGGATAATCATGTTGAAGATACTCATGTTGGAGATAATCATGTTGAAGATAGTCATGTTGGGGATAATCATGTTGAAGATAGTCATGTTGAAGATAGTCATGTTGGAGATAATCATGTTGAAGATAGTAATGTTGAAGATAATCATGTTGAAGATAGTCATGTTGGAGATAGTCTTGTTGGAGATAATCATGATGTTGAAGATGGTCATGTTGGAGATAATAATGTTGAAGATGGTTATGTTGGAAATAATCATGTTGAAGAGTCATGTTGGAGATAATCATGTTGAAGATAGTCATGTTGGAGATAATCATGTTGAAGATGGTCATGTTGGAGATAATCATGTTGAAGAGTCATGTTGGAGATAATCATGTTGAAGATGGTCATGTTTGGAGATAATCATGTTGAAGAGTCATGTTGGAGATAATCATGTTGAAGATAGTCATGTTGGAGATAATCATGTTGAAGATGGTTCTGTTGGAGATAATCATGTTGAAGAGTCATGTTGGAGATAATCATGTTGAAGATGGTCACGTTTGGAGATAATAATGTTGAAGATGGTTATGTTGGAGATAATCATGTTGAAGAGTCATGTTGGAGATAATCATGTTGAAGATAGTCATGTTGGAGATAATCATGTTGAAGATAGTCATGTTGGAGATAATCATGTTGAAGAGTCATGTTGGAGATAATCATGTTGAAGATGGTCATGTTGGAGATAATCATGTTGAAGATAGTCATGTTTGGAGATAATCATGTTGATGATAGTCATGTTGGTGATAATCATGTTGAAGATAGTCATGTTGGGGATAATCATGTTGAAGATAGTCGCGTTGGATATAATCATGTTGAAGATAGTCATGTTGGAGATAATCATGTTGAAGATGGTCATGTTGGAGATAATCATGTTGGGGATAGTTTTGTTGGAGATAATCATGTTGAAGATAGTCATGCTAGAGATAATCATGTTGAAGATGGTCATGTTGGAGATAATCATGTTGAAGATAGTCATGTTGGAGATAATCATGTTGAAGATAGTCATGTTGGAGATAATCATGTTGAAGATAGTCATGTTGGGGATAATCATATTGGAAATGCTCATGTTGGGGATAATCATGTTGAAGATAGTCATGTTGGAGATAATCATGTTGAAGATAGTCATGTTGGAGATAATCATGTTGAAGATAGTCATGTTGGAGATAATCATGTTGATGATAGTCATGTTGGAGATAGTCATGTTGAAGATAGTCATGTTGGAGATAATCATGTTGAAGATAGTCATGTTGGAGATAATCATGTTGATGATAGTCATGTTGGAGATAATCATGTTGAAGATAGTTATGTTGGAGATAATGATATTGGAAATGCTCTTGTTGGGGATAATCATGTTGTTATGTTGGAAAAAGTCAAGTTGGAGATAGTCGCATCGGATATAGTCATGTTGAACATGTTTTGTCGTCATATTTGCAAGACCACAATGACATACTGGAGAATACACTTTACAATGTACGCAGACGACCTGGCTATGCCATTGACCAGCTTTGGAATGCAAGATGTCCAGGGAAAACTTTAAAGATGGACTTTAAATCCTGGCTGCTACCCATTAATGAAAAAAAAAACTACACATACACAGTTTGCAGCCTATCATGAAGAAACACACTCTCTGGAATTGTGAATAAAAAAAAAACACACACTTCCTATTGACCAAAACCCAACATATCTTTGGCGTCACCGTGGATCGCAGAATGACATGGGTAAATCATATAGACAAAGGAAACAAAGAGACAAAAAAAGAACTGGTATTATGAAGAAATTAGCAGGAAATGACTGGGGAGCAGACAGCACTATCTTGAAATGACCATACACAGGAAGAGTAAGACTAGACCTAGAGTAGGGAGTCACAGCCTAGGATGCAGCTTCGAAATCACAGCTTAGCAAAATTAACAGAACGCAAAACCAGGCTGCCCGTATCATCACTGGTGCCCTGAAACCTACGCCTATAGAGACACTAGAAACAGTAACAGGCCCACAAACTTTGGAAGATAGACAGAAAACTAAAGTAATGCAACAAGCGGAGAAATACAAAAGGCTCTCTAACCACCCCATGTACCAAAGAATAACTGGCTTCTGAAAATTAAGACTAATGAGAAGTAACTTCACGACAATCTCCAAAAAAATGCAAGACGAATTCAATCGCATCTCATCGTGGCGTGGAGTATCAGGTACATTGGTTAATCCTAACAAAGCATCAGTTGCATGGTTTTCCCTTAACAATCATATCGTTAATACGATCACACAGGTAGTACGAATGGGAGCTGATGAGGTGATCAGGGACAAGTTGATGACATACCTCGGAGTTAAGTTTGATCGCAGCCAGTGTTTTCGGGACCACGTCGACCATGTGATAACAAAATCCCGCAAAGGATTAGCCGTCTTGAAGGTCATGGCAGCTGCCAACATCGAGCAGAAGCTACTTACCCTTCTATTCCTCGCACCAATAGAGTATGATCTGGCAGTTCTTACGGTCAGTAAGGCGCAAATTGACAAGCTTGAGAAAATAGAGACTGAAGCTATGCACATTATCTTGGGGCGTACGAGGGACACTCTATGTGTAGCGATGAGGTATCTTCTCGACTTTCCAACCATGGATTACAGGATCAAGATTTGGAGTTCATGAGCATACCTGAAGATTAGTGCAGATAAAGAGCATCCATTGCATCATGAGCTCAACACAGGAAAGGGTGTCAGGCTGAAAAAGGCAAATCATGGGTGGGCCGAGCAGAAGATGTCATCTAACAGGTCTGTGGGCTTACCAATATCAACACTGGCGAGGAGTGGATACCAGTGCCTACGTCATTCAGAGGAACACTCTCGTGTATTGTCACACTCGACAGGAAATGTAGGGAACAGAACTCAGTCGTGGTCAATGCGAAGATCAACGGTCTCATCTGCGATAACACCGATGAGAAAGATGCAGTCATCTATGCAGACGGATCTGTAATACGACACCAAAGGAGTGCATAGACATTTACATCACGTTCGGCAGGCAGAATAGTCAAGGAAGGCAGTGGTGCATACGTCATGACCACGAGTAGCATGACGATGGAAGTGATGGCAGTGAGCAAGGCATTCATCTGGTTAGAGTCACAAGACTACACCCACGCCTGTATACTGAGTAATTCGATGAGCATGATAAGAAATGCGGAGGCGGGCTCTATACGAATGCAATGGTTAAAGTCATTGCATAAGTCAAAAATACGTAAGATCAACTTTGTATATGTCCCTGGACATTCGGGAGTACGGGGAAATGAAAGAGCGGACAGGTTGGCTAGCTGCGCTGTCGTTGAGGACGGTCAACCAATGGACGGGGCGGACATCATCAATGCCCTCCGAGATGCGGGAAGAGCACAGGACTTTGACGACCACAAATCCACGTCACTCCTTTGGATGAAAGAGATGGGAGTTAAGATGGGCACAGCCAGAAATGAGAAACTTAGTGGGTTGTAAGAAGACTTATCAACCAACACAGAACTGGAGTCGTCAGTCACTGGACACTGCGGGACTTGCTGAGGAGGGGATCTGAGCACCTATGGACATGTTCGAGTGCAATGATGATGACCCGGAAATAACTCAATAGCTCAAGTGGCTATTACATGCCGAATATAGCGTGATCATTCAAGTTCAATAGGGAGCCGCGATAGCTCATTGGTTAGTGAACTGGACTACCACGGACAAGGGGTAGGGTTCGATCCTAACAGAGGGCTTCCGGGTTCACCCAGCCTTAAATGGGTACCGGATTTTTTTCTGGGAAAGTAAAGCAGCACGGGCGTAATACTGACCACATTACCCCAAAAATCATGTGCTGAAGGTCTGTAAAATATAGGGTCACTAACACCATATTTCTCTATACGCCACTTGGCGTGACGGAGGGTACTTTACTTTTTTTTTACTTATTCAAGTTCAATGCAGCAGAAGGCCAACGTCCTGGAGTCATGACTGGTCCAATCTACTAGAGTGCCGAGAAGCTAAATGACAGAAACACTTGCTGGATAGAGGAGGTCTGCTTCTGATGATCAGATTGCCCTCTGCTGCGAAGCTCTGTATAGAGAGTTTCCTGTTACTGTTGCAGTTCATCTTATTTTTTCTCTGTCATTTTTGCAGTTTTCAGGGACAACAGCCTGTTTTTTTCTGTTTTTTTTTTTCTGTCGGGGTTCCGAAGGGGTGAGGGGTTGTGGTTTTATGCCTACCCAACTTCAAACGAGTTACATTTAATTGCCAGTCTTTACAGTGACTTACACCCCCCCCCCCACACACACACACACACACACACACTGACTCACTGAATTCGCCCTAGTTACTGCTGAACTAGAGATGAGCGCTTCACTTAAACGCTGCCTTACAATGATTCATAATCGGCAGAATTGTAACAATCCAAGGTGAAGGACACATTCCACCCACGCTCGCGATGTCGTAACCGCAACGACATATGTCAACATTCCGGCCCCTGGCATATACGTCAAATTCCACGCATCTTCATTCATGAAAGTTTATAAAGCCCACTGGAGACGAGGCCGCGAACGGAATCAAGCACAAGAGAACAAATATTACCTGGCCATATGTTTAAACGCTACACCGCTTGTATGATTGGATATAGCAGAACGTTTAACACGCGCTACAATTAGCATAAGCTGCTTGGAAACGAAAGAACATTTGTATAGGAAACGACAAGTTTTTTTTTTTTGTAAAGAGATGTCATGAATTCTTACTTTATACAAAAATAATATGTCTTGTTTTGTGAAGAGGAGACATAACATCCTTTTAAACACTTTCAAAGTCATTTTGGAAGGGAAGGTACACGGTAGAGGAGGAGGTGGAGGTGGAAGAGGATGAGGAGGCAGTCCAAGACTAAAGTGGAATGATTACATCAAAAAGTGGGCAGGTTAACTTATGACAACGTGCAGCATCAAGACCAGAGACAGAGAAAAAAGACGCTCCATGGTAGGCAACCTTCGACGTGGAGACGGCGCTCAATGAATAAATGAGAATAATTTGTCTGGTAGCCCTGTATTCTCAATTCTATTTGTTCCTGACAACTTCTTTGATTCCTCACAAGTTTCTTGAATATTATCCTGTTTTAACAGAAAGTCTTTTATGTGTTTCATTTTTAAACATTTTTCCGTTGCACTGCTTGCTTGCTGCTTGTTTGTTTGCGTTCGCCCGATGACTAAAGGAGTACACCTTTTCACTACCCGCCCTTAAAAGGACGTTAAGTGGGCGTGTCTGCATTGTACTGTGGTTTGCAGTATAACTGTGATATTTGCGCCTTTCGGCCCAACACATCCGACTTCTGCATGACATTTTACATGAGTACCGGGTTGTCTTCCCTCTTCGATCCCTACTCGCTTTGCCAGACTAGACAGGTTAGTCTGTTACTAGAGACACGACGGAGAGGTGGAGCAGGGTCTGGATGGTACTAGTTCACCAATCCTGGCGCAAGCCATCAGCTGTGGTTCGTTGTCAACTTCCAGCTCTGATGCCGTCAGGCGCGCCTTCGCCTCCTTCCGTTGCAATTATAGCTGACCCATCTGTGTGATATTTTCCACTTCTATAATTGGTGCTGTTTTACCGCCAGTTATAAATCTCATTTCTTGGTCTTGGGGTCTGTTGATCTTCACAAAATTTGACTTTGTTGCTATTTCACATGCTGCAATACCATACTCAAGCTGCGATAGCTTAAAGGTTAGTGAACTGGACTACAAAGGACAAGGGTTAGGGTTCGATCCCAACCGACGGATTCCGGTTCACCCAGCCTTAATGGTACCGGATTTTTCTCTGAGAAAGTAAAGCGGCACGGGCGTAATACCGACCACATTACCCCAAAAATCATGTGCTGAAGGTCTGTAAAATGTATGGTCACTAACACCATATTCCCTATACGCTACTTGGCGTGACGGGGGCTCCATATCTTTTACTTTTACTTTTACTAATACCATATTCCCTATACGCCACTTGGCGTGACGGGGGCTCTATACTTTTTACTTTGACTAGTACCATACTCTAGGACTGGTCTCATCTCATGTAGAGCTTCTTTAACACACTTCCATCTGCTCCCCAAGTTGTGAAAGAAATATGGATTGTTCGTACCTCTACCTCCAACAAAACCACACTGTTCATCACTAATTTTTGGACTGATTTTGTTTCGCACTCTTCGCATGATGATTCTTAGTAATATCTTAGTGACGTGACTCATAAGGCTTATTGTGCGATGATCGTCGCATTCAATCACACCAGATTTCTTTGGTAAGGCTATAAATATTGATTTGAGCAGGTCGTCTGGTATTTATCCGCTGTTAAGATGGGCATAGCCAGAAATGACTAACTGCGCTGTCGTTAAGGACGGGCAACCAATGGATCGGGCGGACATCATCAGTGCCCTTCGATATGTGGGAAGAGCACAGGACTTCGACAAACACAGATCCACGTCACTTCTTCGGATGATGGAAACGGGAGTTAAGATGGGCACAGCCAGAAATGAGAAACTTGGTGGCCGTGTAAGAAGACTTATCAACCAACACAGAACTGGAGTCGTCAGTCGCCGAACACTGCGGGACTGGCTGAGGAGGGGATCTGAGCACCTATGGACATGTTCGGAGTGCAATGATGATGACCCGCAAATAACTCAATACTCAATATCCGCTGTTGTAGATATCATTCAATATTTTTGTTAGTATTTCTATTCCAAATCACACATGGCTTCAATCTCTTATATAGGTATATTCTCTGGTCCTGAAGCTTTTTCTGCTTTCATATTGCACAAGGCGTCTTCCATTTCTTCTTTGAGTATTTCTGGTCCTTCCCAGTATCCTTAATATTTACTTCTGTTCTTTCATCCTTATAAAGATCTTTAATGTATTCTGCCCATCGTTCCCTTATACTTTCTTGTTCAATCAACAATTCTCTTTCCTTTGATCTTAAACATCCAGTTTTTGATTTGGTTTTTTTTCCTCCTGTTAATTCTTCAGTTTGTTTGTATATATCTTTGGCATCTCATTTTTGTTGCAATCTCTTTCTGCATCTCTGTTTTAGCCATGCTTAGTTTGCTCCATTGCATTTTATTACAACTTCTTTATTTAATCTCATATACTCATCTTTGTTATCGTTATTTCTTCTCTTGTATCCAGTAGCTGTAAAATGTTATCTGTCATCCATTTCTTTCTTGAATTTGTCCTCACTGGTAGTGTGAACTCTTTGATTGGGGGCCTTGGTAGCCTAGTTGGGAAAACCATGCGAATGGGCTACTGACGTTCAGACCACCCGTGTTCGATCCCCGCTGGAAGCAGTGTGAGTTGTACTCGCGTTAGAAAATAAAATACCCCCCACCTCCCCCCCCGCCCCCAGGTCGACCCAGCCGCTAGCAGAAATGAGTACCAGGGTAGTACTCTGGGAAGGTGAGGAATGCCGTCTCGCATCGTGAGTTTCGATGCTTGAAGCGACACTATCCAGAAGTCTCCGAACACGTCTGGATAGGCGGTCGACACATATGGGTGGAAACTCGTGTACTAAACGCCGATTCAAGTCTCGTACTTTACCTTCCCGTTTACTCTTTTGATGTTTTCCGCATTGATTCTTTTTGTATTTCTCACTGTTCAACAATGCTTTGTATCTTCTCTATTACATTGTACCGATTCTGAATTCTTATGTTATTTTTGTCTTGTAACCTCTTATCTGATTTGAGTAAATTTAAATTTAACTTGATATTAACTGAGGCTCGTTTTGTTGTTTTTAATTTTACTCTAAGCTTTTCCACTACTGCTACATGATCGGTATTACAATCTGCCCCTGGTCTAGTTTTTCACACAAACAAACTGCTCCTAAATCTGTTAATTATCATTTTTAATTTCTCTCTCCTAAGCCAAAATAACCAACCACTTCTTCAACTCTTTCATTCCTACTTTTGCATTGAGATCCCCTAGAACTATGATGTTTTCTTGTGGTTTGCACTGACGAAGTGTCATATTAAACTCGTGGTAAAGTTTATCAACTGTTTCCTCTAGACTGTCTGCTGTTGGTGCATAAACGTATAGAGATTTAATATTTATTGGTTTTCCATTCCATTTCACTAAAAGGGTTCTGTCAGATATTGCCAAAAAATTTCACGGTTTTTGCTCCATTTGCATCCAAGATCATACCTACTCCACTTTGGTGTCAGTATTTCCAGAATAGATTATTTTATATTCGTCACAATATATCTCCCCTTATCCAGTGTATCTCATTTCACACAGTCCCAATAAATGTAAATTCTTCATTTCCTGTTTAATGTTTTCTAGTTTTCCCACCTGCTTGAGTATTCTTACGTCCTAAGTTCCTATTTTCAGAGTCTGTTTTATCTTGTTTGAAGTAGCTTGATGACGATGTGGTACCAGCAGTACAGTACTAGATAATTAAGTATCTATGGCTGCTGCAACTGCTGAGATCATACATGAGGCATTGAGGTAGCGCTGTGGTTAGTGAATTAATTAACTGTTAACAAGGAACAGATTCATTTTCAATACCAACCAGCTACTAGGTTCACCCAGTCTCCGGTGGGTAAATAGTAAAGAAAAGTAAAGGTTACTTTAAGCTTTGATAACAGTTTGGGGCACTTGGTTTTACCGACCATATTTTTCAATGACCACGCCACAATTTAAGTGATGTAGTCGGTACCACGCCAGGCCGCCTTTACTTCGTACAAGAAATTATGCTACCCATTTTTAGAAGCTGGGTGAATCCTGGAGCCTTTTCGATCCTAAAAAAAAATCGCCACTTCGGGGAATTGAACCCGGCCTTCTGATCAAGAAGTAGCGAAGGCACTGGCCACTCAACGACCAAGGCTTAAATCTAAAGTTTTTTTTTTCTTTTTAAAGCAAGAAGTCTGGCGTAATGCTGACCATATTACCAAAGAAATGTACTGACAGTTTAAAAAAAAAAAAAAAACATATGGGCACTGACACTATTTCATTTCTTCTCTTTCTGTCGTGGCACGAGCTGTTTTTCTACAGATCAGGTGAAGCGATGTATTGATCAGTTGTGTTTTGTTAATCATGTTGTCACGTTTAAATGAGACTTTCTCTTGACTCCAAACTGTACTTGTAAATGTTTTAACTTTACTTTTAATGCAAAGTGTTAAACTACATAATACAAACATGTATTTCTTTGTACAAACTATTCTTAACATCATTCTCTTTGTATCTTTCTCAGATGGTCGAGAACAAACGTACAAATAGTTTCAAGTCTTGAAGTTTCAACAAAAATTGTTTAAAATAATTTTTACAGTTTTGTGATTTTGAAAACCGTACATGAATTTGTATATTTATTTCAGTAATTATGATTCACTTTAGTCACATTTTTATTAAAGGATACAATTTTTATGAAATAATTTTTTTTTAAAAAGAATATTCAATTATTCTTCATAATTGTGAGTAGCCAAGCTAAAATACAAGGAGAACGTACGCGCGAGTACAACGTGATTTGCGCTGTCCCACTAGTTCAGGAAGATAGCCAAACAGGCATAGAGTCATCTCTCAGAGAGCCAGTTTGTTCATTTCTAGTCAAAGCAACAACTTCGAAAGATTTCTATTTATAACTGAACAAAAGATAACTTGCACGTTGACAACGATAACATAACACATAATAGTATCAACATATCTGTGAACTTCTGCGGATCTTGTTATCTGGCTATAACTGCCACTTTAGCGCTAATCGTATCAGGCAGCAAAGATGACGTCTGTCACCAATATTTGCATATTCACCTTCTTGCTGACACAGCTGAACAGTCTGACAGGTAAGGTACAATTACTTTATGTTTGCTATAATGTGCTTATGTAATTATTAGTGGCGTACCATCTTTGTGTGCTATACGTGCGGCGCACGCTCAAGTGAAATTGCTAAAAATTATTTCTATATGATAGAATGTTAACTATTATATAAATAAATAAACATATTACTAAAACAAAATGTTACCTATAGCTGAGTTACGTTTGCCAACACATACAGATTTGCATATGTAAAAAAAAAAGTAAAGAGCCCCGTCCCGCCAAGTGGCGTATAGGGAATATGGTGTTAATGACCATACATTTTACAAACCTTCACCGCTTGATTTTTTGGGGTAGTGTGGTCGTATTACGCCCATGCCGCTTTACTTCCCCCCCCCAAAAAAAAAAAAATCCGGTACCCATTTAAGGCTGGGTGAACCCGGAAACAGTCGGTTGGGATCGAACCCTACCTCTTGTCCTTTGTAGTCCAGTTCGCTAACCATTGAGCTATCGCGGCTCCCGATTTGTATATGTAGAACTTTATATTTATTTTCTAAGACAGTTTTCCTTTCTTGAGGTTGTGATTGAATTGTTTAATTAGAAAGCGAACAAATGATTGAGAATTGAGATATCAGACTTCCATAATAAGTGGTAAGTACATTGTTTTGTCATATTTTGCAACTTCCACGAAAATCGTTGAAGCCTGATACATGCACTGTTGACCATGACCTTGAATGTCATTTCTGTGGAAAAAAAAAAAAAAAACTACGGAAGATGCTGGGAGTCCTGCCATTCAGACAACTACCATAGCAACATTTTCTCACGACCCAGTAGCCATCATCATCATCATCATCAAGTACCGGGCCTGCTGGCGTAGGTGATCATGTCTCTCCACAACTTTCGATCTCGGCAGCTATTTATCATTTCTGTTGTTGACCTTCTGCCAACCCATTCTCTTAAGCTGTCTGGTATCTTTTCTCTTTGCTTCCCTCTATCTCTTCGTCCCTCAGTTTCCCCAGTTGTTACAATATATTCCAGCTGTTCTCTTCTCATTACATGGCCAAAAAATTATGATTGTTTCTTCCGAATATTGGAAATTAGCTCTATTGCTTTGACCTCTTTCAGAACATTTTCATTACTCTTCTTAGCTGTCCATGGTATTCTCAACATTCTTCTGTAAAACCACATTTCTACAGACTCCAGTGATTTTCTTGTCTGTTGTCCTATTGTCCATGATTCACATCCATATGTTAAGACTGGCTCTACATAACATTTAAGAATCTTTTTCTTGTTCCTATTTGTCAAAAATGGAATTCATCATATCTTCCTCATTTTTTGGAAAGCTGCTTTTGCCTGAGTCATTCTGCATCTCACCTTTTTGTACACCTTCCGTCTGAGGTTAACAAAGTTCCCAAATATTTAAACTCATTTACCTGTTTTAATATTGTTCCACTTGTCTTTATTTTGCACTGAGGTGATGTCTTTTTCTTTGTTGTTACCATTACTTTTGTTTTTATCCAGTAGCCTTACCAACTGCTAATTCATCTGGACATACCCCAAGAGAAGCCAGTTATAAGTCTGTGTATAATTGTATAGATTCTTCAATAGATAAATACAAGTAGTTTGTTAATGATAAAAATCGAGGTGGAGCTTTTTATCGTGTTTGTTCTAGATACTACCTTAATGACGTAAACATACATCAGAAAACCGAAGGTCTTTCTATTAATTTACCTTCCACTAATTATAAGAAAACTACTGGTAAAGTGAGAAAAAATGATTCCTCTGAATATCATTAAAATACAATCGAGAAAGAAAATCGCCGTATTTTGCATGAAAAGAGAACTCTTTACTCTATCCTACCATCAGCAATGCAAATCTGATATTATAGAGGAAAAAATGGTATGACCTCAGTATTTTGATGAGTAGTTTCTATTTCCTACTTAAAGAGGAGGTCACTCTCACATAAAATATGAACATATTGTGAGAAATGTGATGGGACCGTGTGTTAAGGGTTTCAGTGACTGGCTTCAGAAACAGAGTGAACGAGCTACATATTGTAGTGACTGGCTTCAGAAACAGAGTGAACGAGCTACATATTGTAGTGACTGGCATCAGAAACAGAGTGAACGAGCTACATATTGTAGTAACTGTCTTCAGAAACGAGTGAACGAGCTACATATTGTAGTGAGTGGCTTCAGAAACAGAGTGAACGAGCTACATATTGTAGTGACTGTCTTCAGTAATAGAGTGAACGAGCTACATATTGTAGTGACTGTCTTCAGTAATAGAGTGACCGAGCTACATATTGTAGTGACTGTCTTCAGTAATAGAGTGACCGAGCTACATATTGTAGTGACTGTCTTCAGTAACAGAGTGAACGAGTTACATATTGTAGTAACTGTCTTCAGTAACAGAGTGAACGAGCTACATATTGTAGCGACTGTCTTCAGTAACAGAGTGAACGAGCTACATATTGTAGTGACTGTCTTCAGTAATAGAGTGACCGAGCTACATATTGTAGTGAGTTGCTTCAGAAACAGAGTGAACGAGCTACATATTGCAGTGAGTGACTTCAGAAACAGAGTGAACGAGCTACATATTGCAGTGAGTGACTTCAGTAACAGAGTGAACGAGCTACATATTGTAGTGGCTGTCTTCAGTAATAGAGTGACCGAGCTACATATTGCAGTGAGTTGCTTCAGAAACAGAGTGAACGAGCTACATATTGCAGTGAGTGACTTCAGAAACAGGGTAAACGAACTACATATTGTAGTGACTGGCTTCAGAAATAGGGTAAACGAGCTACATATTGTAGTGACTGGCTTCAGAAACAGGGTAAACGAGCTACATATTGTAGTGACTGGCTTCAGAAACAGGGTAAACGAGCTACATATTGTAGTGAGTGGCTTCAGTAACAGAGTGAACGAGCTACATATTGCAGTGAAGACACAGCTTGTGAAATGTTACATGGGAGAGGTATTTGATGATCAGTTTGTTGCTAAAATTAAGGGGTAACAATTTGCTTTAATGGCTGATGAATCCACAAACACATCTGAAAAAATCTGAACTGTTCATAAGTGTGTCAGGCAACAATCAACAGCCACTATTGAAATGTTCTTTACTGCTATGAACAGAATAATGACTCCACTAAGAAACCAGCAGGGAGATAGTTCACTGAATCACTGCATGAGATTTTCTATTGAAATGGCAAGATTCCAAGTGAAGAATACAGTCAAGAAGACAGGTGGGAGATTTTATTGAAGACGCTAAATTGTCTTTCCTTCAAATGGTTTCCCCACCTCTTCCCCCCCCCCCCCCCCCGATTAGAAAAATTTAACACCACCTCCGCCCACCCCCATTTTTTTTTTTTTTACTGAAACCGGCTATTTTTAAAACATAATTTGTTTAAACAATCATCGCCATTGAAGAAATACACCTGGAGACAGTTCAGAGTTACAACTGCCTGGGACACACTATAACCAGTGATGGAAAATGTACAACTGAAATAAACAAAAGAATAGGAATGGCAAAAGTAATTTTTCGCCCTTGCGCTGCCGGGGCCCGAAAGGGGAGTAAAGAATAGTGACGCTGTACCCTACCAGGCATGTTCGTAAGAGGCGAGAAAGGAGGGTTAGGCATGGGACTGGCTATCCCATACTGTAAAAAAAATAAGCCGAAAAAAACTTCACAAACATGGACATGGCAAAGAGAGAAAATGTAAATCCGCCATCCAGGAAAGAGAAGGGCTCTCTGTCTCTTAAGAGACATGGAGAAGGCAGATAGAAGCAGAGATGAAGATGATGGGGAAGACATGGAAAGATCTTAAAAGAATGGCAAAAAACACAGAACGACTTGGAAAGTGTTTGTTGAAGACCTATGCTTCACTGGGAGCTGAAAAGGTAGAAGAAGAGGAAGAAAAAGTAATTTTAATGCCATGAAAAATATACTAACATCAAAACAAATAACACCAGGGCTAAAACTAAGAATAGCAAAATATTACATCTTCTCAATATTCCTGTATGGTGCAGAAACATGGACATTAGACAAGAAAAAAGAACAGAAAATTGAAGACTTTGAAATGTGGATTTATAGAAGAATAGGTAGAATTGGATGGAAATAAAAGAAAACAAACGATGAAGTTGACACTTGAAGTTTTTAAAAACTGTAACGGTAGTCCCATAAGGTTTAACGTTGTAGGTAAGGGTAGCATTGATGTTTGTTTGTTTGTTTATTTGTTTGTTTGTTTGTTTGCGATCCCCCCAGCTTTATATCTCAAGCCAAGTCCCGAGGGACTGATTTTTGCATGAATATTACTTTTTTCTATTTTTCACACCGGGCAGCCGTGTGCTCAGATGTCCCCGCCATACAGGCAGATATTCTCAGACTTCAGAGATACTCTCCTATTATTATCGTTGAAAGTTTAACGTTTTGGGGAGATTTTTCCTTTTAAGTTTCCCCGGACAGCGACCATTTTTCTGGCCTTTTCAGTTTCCAGCTGCCAAGGTTCTTTAACGTGTGCATAATGCACATGGGGCCTTCTGCTTTTCGCTTTTTCCGAGAGGACTAGGCATCTGGATCTCACTACCCAGAGACCAGGGAAGGCAAAACCAAGAATTCGATTTAAATATATATTTTTTAAATTCTCAACCGTTTGTTTGGGGATCGAACGCAGGACCTTCTTGCTTAGACGCCGACGTCTTACCTCTAGACCACCCAGCCCCCCCCCCACCCCCCACTCCCGGTCAGTGAAACAATAAATGCTGCCGTACAAGGTCATGGTTTAATGATGAGGAAGTCAGTGCTCTCCTTTCACGCTCTTATAACCTTTCCCGAAATTAATTGAGTCATGTACCCATTTTTATTTTTTTCTTCTGATTTTCGACTGAAGAATATCAGGCTTGGACTTAGCCCCACGTTACATTAATCAGGGGTTAAGGCAAAGAAATGCAAATGAATGCGTAAAAATGCGAAGCTGCAGTAAAGCTAAATGTGAGGGAGAATTGAAACAAAAAATAGAAAAAAATACTATGGTAAAAGCTTTATGTGATTGACAGACGTCACATATTCCGTTTCATTAAATCACCAAGCTCGCGTGCAATCCACAATTCCACTGACGAAAATTTAAAGACAAAACAAAACACTAGAGAACAAATGCCGATGTTCATGCACCTACTATATTTAATGTATGGAATTCCTAAAAGTCACGTGTTTAGATTTTCCAAGAATTCTTGACATTACTGCTGCTCGTCTAGAAATGTACGTTGAAGGACCAACTGCTGGGTGACGTAATTTCACGTGACACGCATTGATGTGGACTAAACCAGTATTCGCCAAACTAAATTAGTACGCCGGATACTCCTCCAATTTAAATTCCTTGGCGAACTTGTATATGGATGCCATGGATACCTGTCTACCTACATGATCTATTTTTGTCGCTCAACCTTGTTACTTCTACAAGAATGCGTACAAATGACTATAAATATAATTACAATTATAACAGAAATAAGAATAAAGAGAAGCTATGTATATATATAGATAACTGATGTCAAGGTAGAACAAAGGGTAGTAACAAGCTGTCGAGTTATTTCCCCCTGACAGACCCGCTTAGACGTCACTATCATTAAACGGCAACAGGTATGTGAGAATTTTATCTGGGAAAGAAAGGCGACATGACATAATACTGACCATATTGTCCATGAATGTATGGTACTGGTTAAGAAAAATATGTTATTAATAATATCATATTCGCTATAGATACTTAAGGATACACGCCATTCTGTCTTCTTCATCTTCTTGAATGACATCAATAGCACAATCTGATTAAATAAATTATTAACAATAAATAAAAGTGTTTTTTATGACTGTATGATATATCAAATTAATCATAACTAAAGCCAATTAAAACACTGAAGTAAAATTATTCATAATTTCGTCATCATCATCATCATCATGTACCATGCCTGCTGGCGTAGGTGATCATGTCTCTCCACAACTTTTGATCTCGATAGTTATTTATCATTTCTGTTGTTGACCTTCTGCCAAGCCATTCTCTTAAGCTGTCTGGTATCTTTTCTATTTTCTCCCCTCTATCTCTTCGTCCCTCAATTTTGCTAGTTGTCACAATATATTCCAGCTGTCGCCTTCTCATTATAGGGCCACAGAATGATGATTGTTTCTTCCTAATATTGGAAATTAGCTTTCTTTTTTTGCTTTGCCTCTTTCAGAGCGTTTTCATTACTCTTCCTATCTGTCCATGGTATTCTCTGCATTCTTCTGTAAAACCACATTTCTATAACCACAGGCGATGTTCTTATCTGTTGTCCTATTGTCCATGATTCATATCCATATGTTAAGACTGGTTCTACATAACATTTAATAACTCTTTTACTTGTTTCTATTATCATAAATGGATTGGACAGTATCTTCCTCATTGCTTAGAAAGCTGCTTTTGTCTATAACTGCAAGATCGAAAATTTAGTCCATAACTATAGTCAGTTAAAACAGTGAAGTAAAATTATTCATAATTTAGACAAATTTAAATAAATTACAAAAAATCATTACCTAAAAATGTCCTAACATGGACGAGTAACATCAAAAGATGGACAAGTCAATCTATGTCAGCCTGCACCATCAAAGCAAGAAACAGAGTAGAATGGCGATCCATGGTAGCCAACCTTCGTTGCGGAGAAGGCACGCGATGATGATGATGATGAAAAATGTCAGATACAATTTATTTAGAGGAATTACTTCAAATCTAATGCATATTTTATTTGATATTTTCTGTTTGAGTTAAAAAACATTCACATTCAAATACATTTACATGTTTGTTTGTTTGTTTATTTGTTTGTTTGTTTGTTTGTTTTCCTTTGAGTAGGGTTAATCATACTTACTCGAGACAAAAACGAGATATTAGGATAACAAAAACGAGATATAAGAAAACAAAAACGAGATATAAGATAACAAAAACGAGATATAAGATAACAAAAACAAGATACTAGGATAACAAAACGAGATATTAGGATAACAAAACGAGATATACGATAACAAAAACGAGATATAAGATAACAAAAACGAGATATTAGGATAACAAAACCGAGATATATAATAACAAAAACGAGATATGAGATAACAAAAACGAGATATTAGGATAACAAAACCGAGATATATAATAACAAAAACGAGATATGAGATAACAAAAACGAGATATGATTTTAACAAATTAACATTAGAAGGTCTCTGTCATAGATTACAGTATAGACATACCTGAGGGTCACTGTTACAAATTAACATCAGAAGATCTCTGTCTGTTCGTCCAGCTTTGCAGTCCAGCTTTGTCCGTCCAGCTTTGTCTGTCCAGCTTTGTCTGTCCAGCATTGTCCGTCCAGCTTTGTCCGTCCAACATTGTCCGTTCAACCTTGTCCGTCCAGCTTTGTCCGTCCAGCTTTGTCCGTCAAACTTTGTCCGGCCAGCTTTGTCCGTCCAGCTTTGTCCGTCAAACTTTGTCGAACTTTGTCCCTCCAACTTTGTCCGTCCAGCTTTGTCCATCAAACTTTGTCCAACTTTGTCCGTCCAATTTTGTCCAACCAACTTTGTCCGTCCAACTTTGCCTATCCAACTTTGTCTATCCAACTTTGTCCGTCCAGCTTTGTCCTCCAACTTTGTCCGTCCATCTTTGTATATCCATCTTTGGCCATCCAAATTTGTCCGTCCAACTTTATCCCTCCATCTTTGTCCGTCCAACTTTGTCCGTCCAGCTTTGTTCCCCAACCTTGTTCATCCAACTTTGCCCATCCAACTTTGTCCGTCCAACTTTACCCATTCAACTTTGTCCGTCCAACTTTGTCCGTTCAAATTTGTCCTTCGAACTTTGTCCTTCCAACTTTTTCCATCCAGCTTTGTCCGTCCAATGTTATCCGTCCAACTTTGTCCGTCAAACTTTGTCTGTTCAGTTTTGAACCTCCAACTTTGTCCGTCCAGCTTTGTCTGTCCAACTTTGTCCGCCAAATTTGTCTGTCCAACTGTTTCCATCTAGATTTGTTCGTCCAGCTTTGTCCGTCCAACTTTGTCCGTCCAACTTTGTCCATCCAGCTTTGTCCATCCAGCTTTGTCCGTCAAACTTTGCCTAATTTTGCCCATCCAACTTTGTCCGTCCAGCTTTTTCAGTGAAACTTTATCCGTCCAGCTGTGTCTTTCATACTTAGTCCAGCTTTGTCCGTTAAACTTTGTCCAACTTTGTCCGTCCAGCTTTGTCCCTCCACCTTTGTCCGTCCATTTTTGTATATCCAACTTTGCCCATCCAACTTTGTCCGTCCAACTTTGTCCATCCATCTTTGTCCGTCCAACTTTGTCCGTCCAGCTTTGTTCCTCAAACTTTGTTCATCCAACTTTGCCCATCCAACTTTGTCCGTCCAACTTTCTCCGTCCAGCTTTGTTCCTCAAACTTTGTTCATCCAACTTTGCCCATCCAACTTTGTCCGTCCAAATTTGCCCATCCAACTTTGCCCATCCAGCTTTGTCCGTCCAACTTTGCCCATCCAACTTTGTCCGTCCAACTTTGCCCATTCAAATTTGTCCGTCCAACTTTGTCCGTTCAAATTTGTCCTTCCAACTTTGTCCATCCAGCTTTGTCCGTCCAATGTTGTCTGTCCAACTTTGTCTTTCAAACTTTGTCCAGCTTTGTCCGTCAAACCTTGTCCGTACAGCTTTGTCCGTCAAACTTTGTCCAACTTTGTCCGTCCAGATTTGTCCTCCAGCTTTGTCGATCTAACTTTGTCCGTCCAACTTTGTCCGTCCAACATTGTCCATCCTACTTTGTCCGTCTAGCTTTGTCCGTCAAACTTTGTCCGTCTAACTTTGTCCTTCCAACTTTGTCCATCCTGCTTTGTCCGTCCAGCTTTGTCAGTCAAACTTAGACCAACTTTGTCCATCTAACTTTGTCCGTCCAGCTTTGTCCGTCAAACTTTGTCCAGCTTTGTTAGTCAAACTTTGTCCGTCCAGCTTTGTCTGTCAAACTTTGCCAAATTTGTCCGTCCAGCTTTGTCCGTCCAGCTTTGTCGATCCAACTTTGTCCTTCATACTTTGTCCAATTTTGTCCGTCCAACTTTATCCATCCAACTTTGTCCGTCCAACTTTGTTCATCCAACTTTGCCCGTCCAACTTTTCCCATTCAATTTTATCAGTCCAGCTTTGTCCCTCCAGCTTTGTCTGTTCAGCTTTGTCTGTCCAGCTTTGTCCGTCCAACTTTGTCCATCCTGCTTTGTCCGTCAACTTTGTCCGTTCAACTTTGTTATTCCAACTTTGTCCATCCTGATTTGTCCGTCCAACTTTGTCCGTCCAACTTTGTCCTTCCAACTTTGTCCATCCTGCTTTGTCCGTCCAATTTTGTCCTTCCAACTTTGTCCATCCTGCTTTGTCCGTCCAGCTTTGTCCGTCAAAACTTTGTCCAGCTTTGTTAGTCAAACTTTGTCCGTCCAGCTTTGTCTGTCAAACTTTGCCAACTTTGTCCGTCCAGCTTTGTCCGTCCAGCTTTGTCCGTCCAGCTTTGTCGATCCAGCTTTCTCGATCCAACTTTGTCAGTCGAACTTTATCCATCCAACTTTGTCCGTCCAACTTTGTTCATCCAACTATGCCCGTCCAACTTTTCCCATCCAAATTTATCAGTCCAGCTTTGTCCCTCCAGCTTTGCCTGTCCAACTTTGTCTGTCCAGCTTTGTCCATCAAACTTTGTCCATCCTGCTTTGTCTGTCCAACTGTTTCCATCTAGATTTGTTCGTCCAGCTTTGTCCGTCCAACTTTGTCCGTCCAGCTTTGTCCGTCCAACTTTGTCCGTCCAACTTTGTCCATCCAACTTTGTCCATCCAGCTTTGTCCGTCAAACTTTGCCTAATTTTGCCCATCCAACTTTGTCCGTCCAGCTTTTTCAGTGAAACTTTATCCGTCCAGCTGTGTCTTTCATACTTAGTCCAGCTTTGTCCCTCCACCTTTGTCCGTCCATTTTTGTATATCCAACTTTGCCCATCCAACTTTGTCCGTCCAACTTTGTCCATCCATCTTTGTCCGTCCAACTTTGTCCGTCCAGCTTTGTTCCTCAAACTTTGTTCATCCAACTTTGCCATCCAACTTTGTCCGTCCAACTTTCTCCGTCCTGCTTTGTTCCTCAAACTTTGTTCATCCAACTTTGCCCATCCAACTTTGTCCGTCCAAATTTGCCCATCCAACTTTGCCCATCCAACTTTGTCCGTCCAACTTTGCCCATCCAACTTTGTCCGTCCAACTTTGCCCATTCAAATTTGTCCGTCCAACTTTGTCCGTTCAAATTTGTCCTTCCAACTTTGTCCATCCAGCTTTGTCCGTCCAATGTTGTCCGTCCAACTTTGTCTTTCAAACTTTGTCCAGCTTTGTCCGTCAAACCTTGTCCATACAGCTTTTTCCGTCAAACTTTGTCCAACTTTGTCCGTCCAGCTTTGTCCCTCCAGCTTTGTCGATCTAACTTTGTCCGTCCAACTTTGTCCGTCCAACATTGTCCATCCTACTTTGTCCGTCTAGCTTTGTCCGTCAAACATTGTCCGTCTAACTTTATCCTTCCAACTTTGTCCATCCTGCTTTGTCCGGCCAGCTTTGTCAGTCAAACTTAGACCAACTTTGTCTATCTAACTTTGTCCGTCCAGCTTTGTCCGTCAAACTTTGTCCAGCTTTGTTAGTCAAACTTTGTCCGTCCAGCTTTGTCTGTCAAACTTTGCCAAATTTGTCCGTCCAGCTTTGTCCGTCCAGCTTTGTCGATCCAACTTTGTCCTTCATACTTTGTCCAATTTTGTCCGTCCAACTTTATCCATCCAACTTTGTCCGTCCAACTTTGTTCATCCAAATTTGCCCGTCCAACTTTTCCCATTCAATTTTATCAGTCCAGCTTTGTCCCTCCAGCTTTGTCTGTTCAGCTTTGTCCGCCCAACTTTGTCTGTCCAGCTTTATCCGTCCAACTTTGTCCATCCTGCTTTGTCCGTCCAACTTTGTCCGTTCAACTTTGTCCATCCTATGTTGTCCGCCCAGCTTTGTCCGTGCAACTTTGTGCATCCTACTTTGTCTGTCCAACTTTGTCCCACCAACTTTGTTATTCCAACTTTGTCCATCCTGATTTGTCCGTCCAACTTTGTCCGTCCAACTTTGTCCTTCCAACTTTGTCCATCCTGCTTTGTCCGTCCAACTTTGTCCTTCCAACTTTGTCCATCCTGCTTTGTCCGTCCAGCTTTGTCCTTCCAACTTTGTCCATCTAACTTTTTTCCGTCCAGCTTTGTCCGTCAAACTTTGTCCAGCTTTGTTAGTCAAACTTTGTCCGTCCAGCTTTGTCTGTCAAACTTTGCCAACTTTGTCCGTCCAGCTTTGTCCGTCCAGCTTTGTCCGTCCAGCTTTGTCGATCCTGCTTTCTCGATCCAACTTTGTCAGTCGAACTTTATCCATCCAACTTTGTCCGTCCAACTTTGTTCATCCAACTATGCCCGTCCAACTTTTCCCATCCAATTTTATCAGTCCAGCTTTGTCCCTCCAGCTTTGCCTGTCCAACTTTGTCTGTCCAGCTTTGTCCGTCCAACTTTGTCCATCCTGCTTTGTCCGTCCAACTTTGTCCATCCTATGTTGTCCGTCCAGCTTTGTCCGTGCAACTTTGTGCATCCTTCTTTGTCTGTCCAACTTTGTCCGTCCAACTTTGTCATTCCAACTTTGTCCATCCTGCTTTGTCCGTCCAACGTTGTCCATCCTGCTTTGTCCGTCCAACTTTGTCTGTCCAGCTTTGTCTGTCAAACTTTGCCAACTTTGTCCGTCCAGCTTTGTCCGTCCAACTTTGTCCTTCCAACTTTGTCTATCCAACTTTGTCCGTCCTTTGGAAAGGCCCAGAGGTGGGTTAGTACAAACCATCTATGTACCTATGCAATTGGTAGAATCATTGCAGTAGTCAAAAATACGTAATTTAATCATTGTCTACGTCCCAGGACATACGGGAGAACGGGGAAAAGAAAGAGCGGACAGGTTGGCTAGCTGCGCTATTGTTGAGGACGGTCAACCAATGGATCGGGCGGACATCATCAATGCCATCCGGAAGTGGGAAGGACATTGGTCTTCGACAACCATGAATCCACGTCACTCCTTCGGATGGAAGAGATGGGAGTTAAGATGGGCACAGCCAGATACGAGAAACTTAGTGGGCATATACGAAGACTTATCAATCAACACAGAACTGGAGTCTCCAGTCGCTGGACACTTCGAGACTTGCTGAGGAGGGGATCTGAGCACCTATATGGACTTGTTCGGATTGCAGTGATGATGACCAGCTAATAACTCATTAACTCGATAACTATGCCGTACCTTCATGCATATTAATGGCTAAACAAAACAAATAGATAGAGGTGTTAATTCCATCCTTACTTTAGATCCAAACTAAACTGGCCAGAATTTTCCACGTTCAACTTCCAAAAGCGTAAGTTTTTTTTATTCTGACCTACGGGATTTCGTGATTCACTAAGCTTCTGAAAATGTGTACAAGAATACTTTTTTTAATTGGTTGGGAAAAAATGGGGGAAGGGGGCGTGATACCGGTATACACCACACTTGAAATGTTTCTTTGATCATCAAAACAATATTTGCAGCTGCACAATATCCTCAAAGCCTGTGATATATAATTGTAGGGAGCGAAGTATTATAGATAATTGGAAGCAAACACGGAAATATACTCTTAGGGAATAGGCAAATAAATGCAGTGCTGCGGTAAAGTTAGTAGCAGGAGCAAGTGGTGGGGTGTAACATACACTTCTACAAGGTATGGTGACAACGTTACAAAAAAAGAAACACAACACAATAATGGCGTTTCGGGCTAAATGCGGCTTTCCTCAGAAAACGAGAACAACAAAAACAATCACGAACTAAAGTAAACTCTACTACATCTTGGATGAGAGGATCATGTAAATCAAGAAGAATTAAATATAAATAAAACATAAATCATACTCTTAATTTATTCTCCACATCAGCGAATCAGATAATTATTTTTGGTTTCAGTTGGGTCGACTGAGGAGTGTCAGACTACAAGTAAACCACTATCATTTTATTATCATGCCAACGCGCTAACCAATGCAATGTTCCTTGGCAGTGGCCATTTTTTTTCTACTTTCTAAATACTTTTAACCATGAAGGAATCGTAAACATGTGCAGCGTGCACACGGAACTTCCTGTTTTGTGTGTGTGTGTGTTTTTGCCTTCCCTAATCCGAGCGGGCTAATCATCGTATCTCACTACCCAAAAATCAGAGGAGGGTATAAGCCACGAAGAATCCACGCATTCAGAAAGAAAGAAATTCCCACTACCTGTGGCGGTATTCACCTTCTTGTTCAGAAAGAAAGAAATTCCCACTACATGTGGCGGTATTCACCTTCTTGTTCAGAAAGAAAGAAATTCCCACTACATGTGGCGGTATTCACCTTCTTGTTCAAAAAGAAAGAAATTCCGACTACCTGTGGCGGTATTCACCTTCTTGTTCAGAAAGAAAGAAATTCCCACTACCTGTGGTGGTATTCACCTTCTTGTTCAGAAAGAAAGAAATTCCCATTACCTGTGGCGGTATTCACCTTCTTGTTCAGAAAGAAAGAAATTCCCATTACCTGTGGCGGTATTCACCTTCTTGTTCAGAAAGAAAGAAATTCCCATTACCTGTGGCGGTATACACCTTCTTGTTCAGAAAGAAAGAAATTCCCATTACCTGTGGCGGTATTCACTTTCTTGTTCAGAAGTCGACGCCTAACTTCTAGGCTACCCAGAACCGTGGTCTAATATAACCACAGGGGCATTGAGGTTGACGAGAGGACACTGAGGTTGACGAGAGGATATTGAGGTTGACGAGAGGACATTGAGGTTGACGAGAGGATATTGAGATTGACGAGAGGACATTGAGGTTGACGAGAGGATATTGAGGATGACGAGAGGATATTGAGGTTGATGAGAGGATATTGAGGTTGACGAGAGGACATTGAGGTTGACGAGAGGATATTGAGGTTGACGAGATGATATTGAGGTTGATGAGAGGATATAGAGATTGACGAGAGGACATTGAGGTTGACGAGAGGATATTGAGGTTGACTAGAGGATATTGAGGTTGACGAGAGGATATTGAGGTTGACGAGAGGATATTGAGGTTGATGAGAGGATATTGAGGTTGACGAGAGGACATTGAGGTTGACGAGAGGACATTGAGGTTGACGAGAGGATATTGAGGTTGATGGGAGGATATTGAGGTTGACGAGAGGACATTGAGGTTGGTGAGAGGATATTGAGGTTGACGAGAGGACACTGAGGTTGACGAGAGGACATTGAGGTTGACGACAGGACATTGAGGTTGACGAGAGGATATTGAGGTGGACGAGAGGATATTGAGGTTGACGAGAAGACATTGAGGTTGACGAGAGGACATTGAGGTTGACGAGAGGATATTGAGGTTGATGAGAGGACATAGAGGTTGGTGAGAGGATATTGAGGTGGACGAGAGGATATTGAGGTTGACGAGAGAACATTGAGGTTGACGAGAGGACATTGAGGTTGGCGAGAGGATATTGAGATTGACGAGAGGATATTGAGGTTGACGAGAGGATATTGAGGTTCACGAGAGGACATTGAGATTGACGAGAGGATATTGAGGTTGACGAGCGGACATTGAGATTGACGAGAGGATATTGAGGTTGACGAGAGGACATTGAGATTGACGAGAGGATATTGAGGTTGACGAGAGGACATTGAGGTTGACGAGAGGATATTGAGGTTGACGACATCGTCATCATCATGCGCCATACCGGTTGGTGTAGGCGATCATGCCCTTCCACAATCTTATATCTATAGTGCATTGTATCAGTTCTGTTGTTAACTGTTTTCCATGCCATGACACAAAGTTATCCAGTATTTTCTCTTTTTTTGTCGTCCGCGATCTCTCTTTCCTTTTATTTTGCCAGTTGTAACCAAGTATTCCAATTTTCATCTTCTCATGATATTCCCGAAAAATGTTGAGTGCTTCTTTCTGATGTTTTTTAGGAGCTCCCTTTTTGTGTTGGCCTCTTTGAGAACTTCCTCATTGGTCTTTTTAGCTGTCCAGGAAACTTTCAACATTCTTCTGAGAAATCCCATCTCTGTGGCCTCTAATCGTCTTTTCATTTGTTTGTCTACTGTCCATGATTCGCTTCCATAGGTCAGAATTGGTTCTATATAGCACCGATGAACTCTCTTTCTCATTTCTATTGACATAGATTTGTTGCATATGATATTTTTCATTTTCTGAAATGCTAATTTGGCCTGAGCTATTCTACTTTGTAATCAACGACATCGTATCTTGCCAAAGACTTGATCAAAAAAAAAAAAATCGCCAACATCAATAATAACCGTTCCGCCACTACATTGGGAGCCGGGATTACTCAGTCGTTAGTGAACTGGACTACAAAGGAAAAGAGGTCGGGTTCGATCCTGATCGACGGCTTCCAGGTTCACCCATCCTTAAATGGGTACCGGATTTTTTTCTGAGAAAGTAAAGTGCTACAGGCGTACTACCGACCACATTACCACAAAAATATTGCGCCGAAGGTCTGTAAAAATTATGGTCACTAACACCATATTTCCTATAAGCCACTTGGCGTGACAGGGCTCTTTACTCTTTTCACTTTTTTACGCTACTAGATGATGTGTACAATCTTTCCATCTTGCGCCCGATTACTTGCCTTGACACATTTTGAATCAGGTTTGCGTCTCAGATTAGAACAAGTTGAAAATCACTGGTTTACTTAAAAGATACACTTAAAGTGATATGTCGAGAAACAGTGACACGTTTATATTTAATTCTGAACGTTTATAACGGCGCTCCAAAACAAAACAGAGTGTATTCAGAAACATTGAGAAAAAAAAATGGAAACGGGGCAAGGACGAGCAAGCAGCAGGGTTTTGTCACGAAATGTTTTCATCACTAAAATCTGGCCAATATGAAGGAACGGATGCCCTAATGGGGGTGTAGGAGGAACAGATGTAAACATGCGGTTGTAACTGCGCTATTCTTGTCACATTCCCACTCACGATATCAAAATGCTTGATATAAATACACATCTGTGATATAAATAGGATTCATAACAAATATTTACCCAAAGTAAGTCACCCACAAAATGTGCGCGATACGGAGGTTGAGGTAAACCCACTGAAGTAGGAGGTTTTCATAATAATAATAATATCAAAATAACAGGTAGGGGAACATAAGATATGGAATGATATTAAAAGAATGGCAAAAAAACAGAATGGCTTGGAAAGTGTTTGTTGAATGCCTATGCTCCACAGGAAGCTGAAAGGTAGAAGAAGAAGAAGGGGGGAACATAGTTGCAAAAAAAAAAAAAAACATCATAAAGTAAGTGACAGAGCTCAAATATCTAGAGAAAAAAAGCATTCTCTGAAAATAGTAAAATGGATGAAGAAAATATAAACTGGATGTAACAAAAGGCAAACCAAATATTGGGACAGCAAGCCCCTATAATTAAGCGCGAGACAGTACCTATCATCACAGAGAAACATTTTATACAGAGTATGTTCATTTCAGGGGAGCAGCGATAGCTCAGTGGTTAGTGAACTGAACTACAAAGCACAAGAGGTAGGGTTCGGCCCCAACCGACGGCTTCCGTTTCACCCGGGTACCATATCTTTTTCTGGGAAAGTAAAGCGGTACGGGCGTAATACCGACCACATTACCCCAAAAATCATGTGCTGAAGGTCTGTAAAATGTATGGTCACTATCACCATATTCCCTATACGCCACTTGGCGGGACGGAGGGCTCTTTCCTTTTTTTTATGTTCATTTCAACCGTGCGTTATCAGCGCTAAACATGGTCCTTCGCAAATCAACATAAAATTAATCTTGACATCACAGAGATAAGATGTTTGAGGAAAACGTTTTCAGTGACCAGAAGAGACAGAATAAGAAATGATTTCGTAAGAGAGAGATTTGACAGTAAATCAATTCTGAACTACATACAAAGACGACGAATGAAATGGTCTGTTCAAATGAAAAGAATGGCAATATATTCTATACCATACACAACATAAGAGGAAATGGAAGAAGAACAAGAGTAATGTGGGTTAACAGCATCGGAGAAACGCTAGAACATCATTTTGACAATGGTAGAAGCTGTCAGATTGGCAAGAATTGTGTATCTCCCTTGTAACCTGAAACGGGATAAGAGGAGATGAGGAGAAGGAGAAAAGGGGATAGGTGGTAGGGAGGAGGAGGAAATGGGATAGGTGGAAGGGAGGAGGAGGAAATGGGATAGGTGGAAGGGAGGAGGAGGAGAAAAGGGGACAGGTGGTAGGGAGGAGGAGGAAATGGGACAGGTGGTAGAGAGGAGGAGGAGAAAACGGGACAGGTGGTAGAGAGGAGGAGGAGAAAACGGGACAGGTGGTAGGGAGGAGGAGGAAATGGGATAGGTGGTAGGGAGGAGAAGGAGAAAAGGGGACAGGTGGTAGGGAGGAGGAGGAGAAAAGGGGACAGGGAGAAAAGGGGACAGGTGGAAGGGAGGAGAAGGAGAAAACGGGACAGGTGGTAGGGAGGAGGAGGAGAAAACGGGACAGGTGGTAGGGAGGAGAAGGAGAAAACGGGACAGGTGGTAGGGAGGAGGAGGAGAAAACGGGACAGGTGGTAGAGAGGAGGAGGAGAAAACGGGACAGGTGGTAGAGAGGAGGAGGAGAAAACGGGACAGGTGGTAGGGAGGAGAAGGAGAAAACGGGACAGGTGGTAGGGAGGAGGAGGAGAAAACGGGACAGGTGGTAGAGAGGAGGAGGAGAAAACGGGACAGGTGGTAGAGAGGAGGAGGAGAAAACGGGACAGGTGGTAGAGAGGAGGAGGAGAAAACGGGACAGGTGGTAGGGAGGAGAAGGAGGAAATGGGATAGGTGGTAGGGAGAGGAGAAAACGGGACAGGTGGTAGGGAGGAGGAGGAGAAATTGTCAGAAGTTAAACAACCACAACAGGCATGAGAAGAATATTAAATCCAAGAAGCACACCGCGTGTAACCGGCGTATTTCGAAACAACACACGCTGTAACGGAAAACACTGTCCACACACGGACGCCATCTTGAATAAAATCTCTAAACCTAATATTAAAAAAAAGTAAATTACGTTAGTGATGAACACTGAGAGAATTCTTAGTATTTCTCTCTCTCTCTCTCTCTCTCTCTCTCTCTCTCTCTCTCTCTCTCTGCGATCAAGACTCAATCAGAGTAGGATTCCAGACTCTCTCATGAAGTGAGCTGTCTGTTTAAGTTATTCGATTGCTCCATATAGTTTCTCTTCCAGGGAGGTGGGTGTGGACCACATTGCTCTTCTCAGGTCTGTGTACTGGGGGCAATCCTGTAGAACATGTTTTGTAGTCATATTGTCCAGTGTACAGTGGCATAGGCTGTTGTACCTATTTTGAATTTGATGAACATGTGATTTCTCATTCTATTGTGGCCAGTGCGTAGGCGAAGTATGATGACTTGATCCCTCCTTGGTAGTTGATGGTATCCGTCCCTCTTGTTATGCTTTGGGTGTTCTCGTTTCCATTTTTCATGGTACTGACCTTTGAGGATGGATTTGGCTTCATCATAACTGAGCGGATGGTTCTCTTGTGGTAATCTCTCTTCCTCTTTAGCTAATTTGTCTGCGCATTCGTTCCCGTGTATATTACAGTGTGATGGTATCCACTGGATGGCTACTCTCTGGAAATTATTGCATAGTTGGTCCAGGGCTGTTCTTAAGTCATCTAGTTCATTGTTCTTAGGGCTTTTTAGAGCTGATAGTACTGACAGTGCATCAGTCAGAATCACCAATTTATTGTGCATGTTATTTTTGTGTTGAGTAGCCAGTGTTGCAGCATCTCTGAGGGCTTCAGTTTCTGCTTTAAAGTTTTTTTGAGAATATCCCAGTAGCTATTGGCTTGGTGATCTCGTCCTGATTATTCAGCGTCAAGAACACACCACCCCCTCCATTTCTGGTGGCATTTGTAGCAGAGCCATCCGCGTATATGTGGCACCAAGAGTCCTGTGAGTAGGTATCATGTATGTGTTTTTCTGCTACGTGTTTTCTTTCTGTGTCTGATTGGGTGCTTTTTCATGGTTCCTGTTATATTTTCCTTAAGTTCTGGTATTTTATGTTTTCCATGAGGAGACATATCAGATGGGCCCAAGGGTTTCGGTATTGTTTGGGAAAGTACTGGGTCTCCAGTAGTTAGTTCATTGGCAATTGCAGCGAAGTTGCTCCTCTTTAGTTGTACAATTCCGGAACCAGTTATTCTTTGGTGCATGGGGTGGCTAAGGAGCCTTCTATATTTCTCCGCTTGTTGCAATACTTTAATGACCCGTCTGTCATCTAAGGGTTATAAACCTGTTACTGTTTCTAGAGTCTTGATAGGTGTAGATTTCATAGCACAAGTAATGATACGGGAAGCTTGGTTCTGTGTTCTGTTAATTTTGCTAAGGTGTGATTTGGAAACCATAGCCCAGGCTGTGACTCCATACTCTAGGACTGGTCTAACTCGTCCTACGTATAATCGCTTCAAGATATTGCTGTCTGCTCCCCAGTCTGTTCCTGCCAATTTCTTCATAATATTAGTTCGTTTTCTGGCTTTTTTTTCTTGCTCTGTCTATCTGATTTTTCCAAGTCATTCTGCGATTCATGGTGACGCCAAGATATGTTGGGTTTTGGTTAATAGGGAGTGTATGGTGTTTTATCTTCAAGTTTGCAGAGAGTGTGTTTCTTGATAGGCTGAAAATTGTATATGTAGTTTTTCTTAGTATTTGAGAAACGCTTTTGTTGTGACGTCTACAAAGGGGAGATCACTTTAATGTATGCCCCTATACTAGGAAATTACCCGTTTTGCTAACTATTCTCTATGTTAGTGTGTTTATCTAAAGGATGAAGCATTTACTTCGATCAAGAACCATTCATGTCCCTGGTCGGACCACAAGCAAGAATCATTCAAGGAAGCTGGACTAAGGCAATATGAAGCTGTTTACAGTGAAGCTGGACTAACGTAATATGAAGCTGTTTACAGTGAAGCTGGACTAAGGCAATATGAAGCTGTTTACAGTGAAGCTGGACTAAGGCAATATAAAGCTGTTTACAGTGAAGCTGGACTAAGGCAATATGAAGCTGTTTACAGTGAAGCTGGACTAAGGCAATATGAAGCTGTTTACAGTGAAGCTGGACTAAGGCAATATAAAGCTGTTTACAGTGAAGCTGGACTAAGGCAATATGAAGCTGTTTACAGTGAAGCTGGACTAAGGCAATATGAAGCTGTTTACAGTGAAGCTGGACTAAGACAATATGAAGCTGTTTACAGTGAAGCTGGACTAAGCCAATATGTAGCTGTTTACAGTGAAGCTGGACTAAGACAATATGAAGCTGTTTACAGTGAAGCTGGACTAAGGCAATATGAAGCTGTTTACAGTGAAGCTGGACTAAGGCAATATGAAGCTGTTTACAGTGAAGCTGGACTAAGGCAATATGAAGATGTTTACAGTGAAGCTGGACTAAGGCAATATGAAGCTGTTTACAGTGAAGCTGGACTAAGCCAATATGAAGCTGTTTACAGTGAAGCTGGACTAATCCAATATGAGGCTGTTTACAGTGACGCTGGACTAAGCCAATATGAAGCTGTTTACAGTGAAGCTGGACTAAGCCAATATGAAGCTGTTTACAGTGAAGCTGGACTAAGCCAATATGAAGCTGTTTACAGTGAAGCTGGATTAAGACAATATGAAGCTGTTTACAGTGAAGCTGGACTAAGACTATATGAAGCTGTTTACAGTGAAGCTGGACTAAGCCAATATGTAGCTGTTTACAGTGAAGCTGGACTAAGACAATATGAAGCTGTTTACAGTGAAGCTGGACTAAGGCAATATGAAGCTGTTTACAGTGAAGCTGGACTAAGGCAATATGAAGCTGTTTACAGTGAAGCTGGACTAAGGCAATATGAAGATGTTTACAGTGAAGCTGGACTAAGGCAATATGAAGCTGTTTACAGTGAAGCTGGACTAAGCCAATATGAAGCTGTTTACAGTGAAGCTGGACTAAGCCAATATGAGGCTGTTTACAGTGACGCTGGACTAAGCCAATATGAAGCTGTTTACAGTGAAGCTGGACTAAGCCAATATGAAGCTGTTTACAGTGAAGCTGGACTAAGCCAATATGAAGCTGTTTACAGTGAAGCTGGATTAAGACAATATGAAGCTGTTTACAGTGAAGCTGGACTAAGACTATATGAAGCTGTTTACAGTGAAGCTAGACTAAGCCAATATGAAGCTGTTTACAGTGAAGCTGGACTAAGACAATATGAAGCTGTTTACAGTGAAGCTGGACTAAGCCAATATGAAGCTGTTTACAGTGAAGCTGGACTAAGCCAATATGAAGCTGTTTACAGTGAAGCTGGACTAAGCCAATATGAAGCTGTTTACAGTGAAGCTAGACTAAGCCAATATGAAGCTGTTTACAGTGGGACACAACTATTGAAAGATAAAATTGTTTTCGGTGAACTAGGACTAATGAAAAGCACATTACGAGAAGAGGAAAGTTGGAATACTTGATTACAGCTGGCAAAATGCAGGGAAAGAGAGATCGCTGACGACAAAGAGAGAAAATACTGGATAGCTTGGTGTCATGGCATGGCAAACAGTCAACAACAGAACTGATACGATGCACGGTAGATAGAAGATTGTGGAAGGACATGATCGCCTACGCCAACCGCTATGGCACAAGATGATGAGGAGGTCTGATGAAAGGGAAAAATTGTTCTCAGGGAAGCAGAACTAATAAAAGAAAAAAATGTTTTCAATGGAGCAGAACTAATAAAAGAAAAAAATGTTTTCACTGGAGCAGAACTAATGAAAGATACAATTGTTTTCAATGGAGCAGAACTAATGAAAGAAAAAAAATGTTTTTACTGGAGCAGAACTAATGAAAGATACAATTGTTTTCAATGGAGCAGAACTAATGAAAGATACAATTGTTTTAAATGGAGCAGAACTAATGAAAGATAAAATTGTTTTCCATGGAGCAGAACTAATGAAAGATAAAATTGTTTTAAATGGAGCAAAACTAATGAAAGATAAAATTGTTTTCAATGAAGCAGAACTAATGAAAGATAAAAATTGTTTTAAATGGAGCAGAACTAATGAAAGATAAAATTGTTTTCTAGTTTCAGGTCGGACTTGTGCACAGTGCACCGCCAGTGACCCCGCCTGTCGGAGTGGAAACCTCCCACCCACACAGTGCACTGGTAGAGAACAGCACTGTTACATCATACATGTCTACTCTGGAAGAGGTAAGTGCCCTTCTTACTGATGTGATATCAGTGTCTATAGAGTGAAGTCGGTGTCCTTCGTTAATATTATTGATGTGATATCAGTGTCTACAGAGTGAAGTCGGTGCCCTTCGTTAAAATTCTTCTTCTACCTTTCAGCTCCCTGTGGAGCATAGGTCTTCAACAAACACCTTCCAAGCCGTACTGTTTCTTGACTTTCTTTTAAGATCATTCCATGACTTCTCTATTATCTTCATCTCTGCTTCTATCTGTCTTCTCCAAAAATTCATTGATCTTTTTTGTCTTTTTCCCTGGAGATTCCAAAAAGAACCTGTTGTATAATACTCTCAGTTGGCTTCCGTAGTGTGTGTTCTATCCAGCGCCATCGTCTTCGCTGTATCCCTTTATTCACTAGTATTTGATTGGTACATTTCCCTAATTCAGAAGATGTCATCAAACAGGTCTGTGGGTTTACCAATATCAGCTTTGGTGAGGAGTGGATACCGGTGCCTACGTCATTCAAGGGGACTTTCTCGTGTATTGTCACACTCGACAGGAAAAGTAGGGAACAGAACCCGGTCGTGGTTAATGCTGAGGTCAACGGTCTCATCTGCGATATTACCGATTAGAAAGATGCGGTCATCTATGCAGACGGATCTGTAAGACGACTTCAAAGAAGTGCATGGGCATTTACAGCACGCTCGGCAGGCAGAATAGTCAAGGAAGACAGTGGTGCATACGTCTAGACCACGAGTAGCATGACAATGGAGGCGATGGCAGTGACCAAGGCATTCATATGGTTAGAATCACAAGACTACACCCACGCATGCATTCTGAGTGATTCGATGAGCATGATTAAAAAAGGTGGAGGCGGACTCTGTACGCATGCAATGGGTAGAGTCGTTTGCAGAAATACAAAATACGTAAGGTCACCTTTGTCTATGTCCCTGGACATGCGGGAGTACGGGGAAATGAAAGAGCGGACAAATGGCCAGGTTGGCTAGCTGCGCTGTCGTTGAGGACGGGCAACCAATGGATCGGGCGGACATCATCAATGCCCTCCGAGATGTGGGAAGAGCACATGACTTCGACAAACATAGATCCACGTCACTTCTTCGGATGATGGAAATGGGAGTTAAGATGGGCACAGCCAGAAATGAGAAACTTAGTGGCCGTGTAAGAAGACTTATCAACCAACATAGAACTGGAGTCGTCAGTCGCTGGACACTGAGGGAATTGCTGTGGAGGGGATCTGAGCACCTATGGACATGTTCAGAGTGCAATGATGATGACCCGCAAATAACTCAATAACTCAATTTCCATAATTCTATGTTAGTGATTTTGTTCTGCCATTTCCATCCTTTTATTCTGCGTAAGCATCCATTAATTGAAGTCTGTATCTTCATGAGTGTCATTTTAGTTGTTCTCCACGTTTCACAGCAATATAATAAGACTGACTTAACATTGGACTTAATTACCTAATTTCGTTAGAGTTCCATATGTTTCCCAGTGCAGCAAATGCACCTCTTGCTTTTGATATTCTTATTTTTGTATCATTTTCTGTTCCTCCCTATTTGTCTATATTACTGCCCAGATATATGCAAGATTGTACGTCTAGTAGAGGCATTTCTCCTATTTTTATTTGGTTATTGTCAACTGCATTAATTCTCATAATTTTGGTCTTATCTATATTTATTTTCAGTCACATCTGTTGTGATCTCTCATAAAGTATGTTCATTTTATCCTGCAACTGTTGATGGTTGTGTGATAGGATAGCTATATCATCAGCAAAGTCTAAATCATCAAGTTGCTTGGTCAGTGACCACTGGATTCCAATTCTGTTGTTTTGAGTTCTTTTCATAATCCAATTTATGGCCAGTAACAAGAGAAATGGAGATAAAAGGCATCCCTGTCATACTCCTGTTCTTATTTCAAATGCTTCTGTAAGCTGCCCTTCATGCACCACACTACGTTTCATTCCTTCATACATTGTTCTTATCAGTTTAATAAACTTTGTGGGGATTCCGTAATGACTCAGCAATTTCCAAAGCATTCTTCTGTCTAAACTATCAAATGCCTTTTCGTAATCTATGAATCCAATATAAAGTGGGGACTGTAGTTCTAAACTCTGTTCAACTATTATATGTTGTGTAGTTATTTGATCAGCACATGATCTGTTCTTCCTAAAACCTGCTTGTCCATCTCTCAAATGTTTCTCTATGGCCTCTTTTAGTCTCTCCAGAATGATTCTGCTTAATACTTTTCCTGGCATTTATAGTAGCATAATTCCCCTATAATTTGTGCACTCCTGTAAACTTCCTTTCTTTGGTAGTTTGATCATATAACCTTCTTTCCAGTCTTTATGTATTTCTTCCCTCTTCCCTCTCACTATAGAGTGAAGTCAGTGCCCTTCTATATTATTGATGTGATAACCGAGTGTGAAGAGCATAGAGTGAAGTAAATGCTCTTCTTTGTCAGGACTACCCTTGAAATTAGAATTATAAGAAAGATAGAAGTTTATGGACAGATGAAAATAGGAATAAATCTAGAAATGGAGGTCGATATGACTAAACATCTTTACCATTTCCTGATTTTTCTAAGTGAAAAAGTAGTACATTCAAGAAGTCGTCAGCAGATATACATACATACGCAGATACAGATTAGTTAATAGCTTACACACGAGCTTTACAACAAATGAAATAAAACAAACAAACAAATACACATGAACATAAATTAATATTGTAAGCAAGTAATGAAGTTTTCTTTTTCTTAACTTAGGACGTAGTGCAAAATTACACATTTTGTTTGTAAATGAAATGTTTTTGTCACTAAAAGCTGGACATGGCATAGTTGAGTCTTTCTTAGATACCAAAAGAACTTGCTGTCACTTCGCAGTGTACTTATGCATGTTGGTGTGATGTTGTTAGTGCTTAAAAGGTGAAAATAAATCATGATGAGTGACATCTGAACCTGTTAGTTGAACAAGAACTAGCTTTACGACAAATAACGACTGTTTATTTCGCTGTATAGCGTCACACACAAAAGATTACCCTTTTTGGGAGTAGGCTCACATACAAGATTACTTTTTTGGGAACACTCTCACTTATAAGATTATTTTGCGGAAGCAGTCTCACATACACGATTAATTTTTTGGGAACAGTCTCACATACAAGATTACTTTTTTGGGAACACTTTCACTTGTAAGAATATTTTGCAGGAAGCAGTGTTACATACAAGATTATTTGTTTGAGAACACTTTCACTTATAAGAATATTTTGCAGGAAACAGTCTCACATAAACGATTAATTTTTTGAGAACACTTTCACTTATAAGAATATTTTGCGGGAAGCAGTGTTACATACAAGATTACTTTTTTGAGAACAATAACACATTCAAGAATATTTTGAGGGAAACAATCTCATATACAAGATTACTTTTTTGGGAACAGTCTCACATACGAGATTAAATGAGAGGTTCAGCAGAGAGGCACGTCAGGCAGGCGTGGCGCGCGCACACACACACACACACACACACCAGAAGTATTTATTGTCATTTCTCACAGAATGTACATGATCTGTTCAAATGTCGCTGCAATATCATTATTTGTGTTCGAATTATTGAGGAAATAGATGCACATCTTTCTTCTATTTTTACATTCAAACAGCTGCGTATATTCAGTGGATGCAGTGGCCACGACTCCTCTAGTATTTTATCAGAATATACATACCAAAACCACACTCCAGCTCAGCGAGTTAAATGTCAGTGTATGGTCATGGTTAATGAAGGCCCCGGTATCAATGCAAACGAATTAAAATCCATAATTGCTCAACCGCCCGTGTCAGTGGAATTATCCGAATTACTATCTCATCTCCCAAACAAAGAAAGTATCAGTGTATATAACCAACCACCGTATTTCCCAGTATTGACGAGATATTGTTCAAATAATGACAATTTAAAAAAAAAGAGAGAGAAAAAAGTGGTATGGTAGCAGCTTTACGTAAGAGAGAAACGAAATGAAAGTTGAAAGACGCTTCGGCCAAGTAGGCCTTCAGCTGGAATCTTATATAATTCATTGTATTTATCTTGCAATAGTTCAAATAACTCAAGCCGTTACTAATAAATAGACTTCAATGTCTATGGAGGTCAAACCTACTACAACTGTACAACGGCATCTATCAACTTGACAACATGAGAACTAGGGAGGACATTTCGCTCAACAAACAGCTCCGTGTTGCATTAGAAACAGAAGAACAACAAATAAGATGGTTTATAACATTTTTATACAAAATATAACGAAGAAGAGACAATAGACGGCTGTTCACCTTTTGTGCCTTGGTAAGAATCACTTACTCTCTTACTTACTGGAGCTTACTGGATCATTGTTGGCTGAGTGGTTAGTGTGCTCGCTTCCTACATAGCTAACTAATCCGACATCTTCTTCTTCTACCTTTCAGCTTCCTGTAGAGCATAGGTCTTCAACAAACACTTTCAGCTCCCTGTGGAGCATAGGTCTTAAACAAACACTTTCAGCTCCCTGTGGAGCATAGGTCTTCAACAAACACTTTCCAAGTCGTTCTGTTTTTTTCCATTCTTTTAAGATCATGCCATGTCTTCCCCAGCATCTTCATCTCTGCTTCTGTCTGTCTTCTCCAAGAATTTCTTGATCTTCCTCTTTGTCTTTTCTCCTGGGGGTTTTAAAAAAGGGTCTGTTCTGTAATACTGTCAGTTGGCTTCCGCAGTGTGTGTTCTATCCAGCGCCATCGTCTTCGCTGTATCTCTTTATCCACTGGTATTTGACTGGTACATTTCCAAAATTCTATGTTAGTGATTTCTATGTTAATACTACATAACTAACTACTAATGAAGCATCCTAAACAAAATAATTTAGAGCTAGTACGAGAAACAGAAATAAAAACAAGTTCGGTGTTACGTCCTAGCCTGCCAGTTCAGAACCCACCGTCTACTGCTGCATTCAAAGTAATTAGACAAAGCTCTATCTGAGCATTTTTCTTTATTGTATGGTTAACAATGAAATATTCCGCTCCAGAAACTCTCATATTTGCCAAAATTTAATCTTTTTTTATGAGTATTAGCTACTAAAGAGGTCGGGTTCGATCCCGATCAATGGCTTCCGGGTTCACCCAGCCTTAAATGGGTACCGGATTTTTTTAATGGGAAAGTAAAGCGACAGGGGCGTAATACCAACCACATTACCCCAAAAATCATGTGCCGGCGGTCTATAAAATGTATGGTCACTAACACCATATTCCCTATACGCCACTTGGCGTGACGGGGTACTTTACTTACTTACCTTAATAACATTAACTGAAGAAATCTTTGGTACGCTATTTCATGTTTCGGAAAATCGTCATAGCTCTATTTAGCGAAGATTTGACTAGATTTAGAAAGTAGAATGACAAAAATAAATCACATTCTTAGATGAAGGTAACGACAAGGAAAATGTGTACTCATCATAAACATTTACTTTTTGACTATTAGTTACTAATTTACACAACTAAAAAATGTTTCCTTTCGTGTGTGATGTCACAAATTAAAACCTCTCCCATAAAATATATTTTTTTCGAGTGAGTGAAATGTATTAGATTCAGGACATATTCACCAAGAATGATGAAGAATGTTAAAAGTTTCTTGGACAGCTAAAAAGATACAAAAAGGGAGCTCCTAAAAACATCAGAAAGAAACAATCAATATTTTTTCGGGCACATCATGAGAAGAGGAAAATTGGAATACTTTGTTACAACAAGTAAAGTACGAGGAAACAGATATCGCGGGCGATAAAGATAGAAAATGCTAGATAGCTTGGTGTCATGGCATGGCGAACAGTCAACAACAGAACTGATACGATGCACTGTCGATAGAAGATTGTGGAAGAACATGATTGCCTACGCCAACTGATATGGCACATGATCATGATGATCTTCACCAAGGGTGGCTTAACCATTAACCTAAATAAGTACGTGCTTAGGGCATCTAGGGACACCACAAAGGGGCACCACAAAGGGGCACCCACATGAAATGAAAAAAATGACATATCGATATATATATATAATATATATAATAATATATAAGATAATATATAATATTATATATAGATATATAATAATAATACAAGATCACTCAGTGAGTGCAGATCTCCACCATGGGTCATGACATCGAACAAGTCAGGCTGTTGCCATATCTCTATTAAATATAGAAGATGATGTGTTACGTAAGATTAGTTTTGAGGATCTCAAAGATTGAGTTATTGAATTATTTGCGGGTCATCATCATTGCACTCCGAACACGTCCATAGGTGCTCAGATCCCCTCCTCGGCAATTCCCTCAGTGTCCAGCGACTGACGACTCCAGTTCTGTGTTGGTTGATAAGTCTTCTTACACGGCCACTAAGTTTCTCATTTCTGGCTGTGCCCATCTTAACTCCCATTTCCACCATCCGAAGAAGTGACGTGGATCTGTGTTTGTCGAAGTCCTGTGCTCTTGCCACATCTCGGAGGGCATTGATGATGTCAGCTCGATCCATTGGTTCCCAACGACAGCGCAGCTAGCCAACCTGTCCCGCTCTTTCATTTCCCCGTACTCCCGTCCAGGGACATAGACAAAGGTGACCTTACGTATTTTGGATTTCTCAAAGATTTTGCAATTTAGAAAAGTGGGAGATAACTTTACAAATATAAATAAAGGCGAAAGAAAAGACAAATAAACATTATTCTCCATCTTAGTAGAACTGTTGTTTACATTCGATAAATAAAATTGTATTGCATGGTTTATTAAGAAAAAGAGTTCTTAAATGTTATATAGAGCCAGTGTGCGATGGATGCGAATCATGGACAATAGGACAACAGACACGAAAATCACTGGAGTCTGTAGAAATGTGGTTTTACAGAAGAATGTTGAGAGTACCAAGGACAGCTAAGAAGAGTAATGAAAAAGTTCTGAAAGAGGTCAAAGCAAAAAGAGAACTAATTTCCAATATTAGGAAGAAACAATCTTCATTTTTTGGCCATGTAATGAGAAGAGAACAACTGAAATATATTGTAACAACTGGAAAAATTGAGGGACGAAGAGATAGAGGGAATCAAAGAGAAAAAATAACAGACAGCTTAAGAGAATGGATTGGCAGAAGGTCAACAACAGAAATGATAAATAGCTGCCGAGATCGAAAATTGTGGAGAGACATGATCACCTACGCCAGTAGGCTCGGTACTTGATGATGATGATGGTTTATTATTGTTTATATGTTAAATTACATATATAATATGATTGGGGGGGGGTGTGGGGGGGGGCACGCAATTTAAAAAAAAAATGCTTATAGCCTCTAAGGGTTTTAATCGGGTACGGAATTCAACCATTAATGATGCAATTTTACAACATTCGAACTAAAATGCCATTCTGGATTGAAAACCAACAGCTGTGAAAGCATGGTTCGGTAGCGAGTGAGACATCCTGTATATAGCAGCTTTACTAAAAAGAAGATAGTACGAGTTTATAAATGTTTTGGCCATATGCCATCGTCAGCTCTCCAACTACCTGTATGTTTACCTGTCTATCGCTCTGTCTGATAGTTCGTCTATTTTACCTGTCTATCGCGTTGTCTGATAGCTTGTCTATTTTACCTGTCTATCGCTCTGTCTGATAGTTCGTCTATTTTACCTGTCTATCGCCCTGTCTGATAGTTCGTCTATTTTACCTGTCTATCGCCCTGTCTGATAGTTTGTCTATTTTACCTGTCTATCGCTCTGTCTGATAGTTCGTCTATTTTACCTGTCTATCGCCCTGTCTGATAGTTCGTCTATTTTACCTGTCTATCGCCTTGTCTGATAGTTCGTCTATTTTACCTGTCTATCGCTCTGTCTGATAGTTCGTCTATTTTACCTGTCTATCGCGTTGTCTGATAGTTTGTCTATTTTACCTGTCTATCGCTCTGTCTAATAGTTCGTCTATTTTACCTGTCTATCGCCCTGTCTGATAGTTTGTCTATTTTACCTGTCTATCGCCCTGTCAGATAGTTTGTCTATTTTACCTGTCTATCGCTCTGTGTGATAGTTCGTCTATTTTACCTGTCTATCGCCCTGTCTGATAGTTTGTCTATTTTACCTGTCTATCGCCCTGTCTGATAGTTTGTCTATTTTACCTGTCTATCGCTCTGTCTGATAGTTCGTCTATTTTACCTGTCACTCGCTCTGTCTGATAGTTCGTCTATTTTACCTGTCTATCGCCCTGTCTGATAGTTCGTTTATTTTACCTGTCTATCGCCCTGTCTGATAGTTCGTCTATTTTACCTGTCTATCGCTCTGTCTGATAGTTCGTCTATTTTACCTGTCTATCGCTCTGTCTGATAGTTCGTCTATTTTACCTATCTATCGCTCTGTCTGATAGTTCGTCTATTTTACCTGTCTATCGCTCTGTCTGATAGTTCGTCTATTTTACCTGTCTATCGCCCTGTCTGATAGTTCGTCTATTTTACCTGTCTATCGCTCTGTCTGATAGTTCGTCTATTTTACCTGTCTATCGCTCTGTCTGATAGTTCGTCTATTTTACCTGTCTATCGCTCTGTCAGATAGTTTGTCTATTTTACATGTCTATCGCCCTGTCTGATAGTTCGTCTATTTTACCTGTCTATCGCTCTGTCTGATAGTTCGCCTATTTTACCTGTCTATCGCTCTGTCTGATAGTTCGTCTATTTTACCTATCTATCGCGCTGTCTGATAGTTCGTCTATTTTACCTGTCTATCGCTGTATCAGATAGTTCATCTATTTTACCTGTCTATCGCCCTGTCTGATAGTTCGTCTATTTTACCTGTCTATCGCCCTGTCTGATAGTTCGTCTATTTTACCTGTCTATCGCCCTGTCTGATAGTTCGTCTATTTTACCTGTCTATCGCTCTGTCAGATAGTTCGTCTATTTCACCTGTCTGTCGCCATATCTGATAGTTCGTCTATTTTACCTGTCTGTCGCCCTGTCTGATAGTTCGTCTATTTTACCTGTCTATCGCCCTGTCTGATAGTTCGCCTATTTTACCTGTCTATCGCTCTGTCAGATAGTTCGTCTATTTTACCTGTCTGTCGCCCTGTCTGATAGTTCGTCTATTTTACCTGTCTATCGCTCTGTCTGATAGTTCGTCTATTTTACCTGTCTATCGCTCTGTCAGATAGTTTGTCTATTTTACCTGTCTATCGCCCTGTCTGATAGTTCGTCTATTTTACCTGTCTATCGCTCTGTCTGATAGTTCGCCTATTTTACCTGTCTATCGCTCTCTCTGATAGTTCGTCTATTTTACCTATCTATCGCTCTGTCTGATAGTTCGTCTATTTTACCTGTCTATCGCTGTGTCAGATAGTTCATCTATTTTACCTGTCTATCGCCCTGTCTGATAGTTCGTCTATTTACCTGTCTATCGCCCTGTCTGATAGTTCGTCTATTTTACCTGTCTATCGCCCTGTCTGATAGTTCGTCTATTTTACCTGTCTATCGCTCTGTCAGATAGTTCGTCTATTTCACCTGTCTGTCGCCATGTCTGATAGTTCGTCTATTTCACCTGTCTGTCGCCCTGTCTGATAGTTCGTCTATTTTACCTGTCTATCGCCCTGTCTGATAGTTCGCCTATTTTACCTGTCTATCGCTCTGTCAGATAGTTTGTCTATTTTACCTGTCTATCGCTCTGTCTGATAGTTCGTCTATTTTACCTGTCTATCGCCCTGTCTGATAGTTCGCCTATTTTACCTGTCTATCGCCCTGTCTGATAGTTCGTATATTTTACCTGTCTATCGCCCTGTCTGATAGTTCGTCTATTTTACCTGTCTATCGCTCTGTCAGATAGTTTGTCTATTTTACCTGTCTATCGCCCTGTCTGATAGTTCGCCTATTTTACCTGTCTATCGCCCTGTCTGATAGTTCGCCTATTTTACCTGTCTATCGCTCTGTCTGATAGTTCGCCTATTTTACCTGTCTATCGCCCTGTCTGACTGATCGCCTATTTTACCTGTCTATCGCCCTGTCTGATAGTTCGCCTATTTTACCTGTCTATCGCTCTGTCTGATAGTTCGTCTATTTTACCTGTCTATCGCTCTGTCTGATAGTTCGTCTATTTTACCAGTCCATCTATTAGGGTTGTTGCTAAAGAGTAAATATATAGACCGCATGGTGTGCCTTGTGCAGTCGTCGTGTAGTCTGCAGATTACAATTTTCATTTCTGAAAAACTAAAATGCCCCCCCCCCCCCCCCAAAAAAAAAAAAACAACAACAACAACATTATTATTAATTACCAGCTCAGCATGATATGATATGATATGATATGAAATGATAAGCCATATAATGTCGACGTTATATGAAAATAGTGCAATGTTCAAGTACGAGCGGACGAGCAACGTGAATCACTGGAGATATGTAAACAAGATAGCAATGACGACACAAAGTAAACATTAGTGATAAACCTGAAATTGGAGCAACCACCGTGGAGAATCCCAAGGAAAAAGAAAATAACATGAATGATTCACATCACTCGAATGAGTAATCTTTCATTTCTCTGAGTGAGCCAGAAATAGATTACATTTTTTTCTGCCCCAGAAAGAAAGAAAGTATTTGTTTGTAAATAAAATTGTTTTCGTTTTTCCTCTCGGCTTTTTTATGTTTCTGCTAATTATATATGACAGTAGAGTGAGTACATATATGTGAACGCTGGAAAAATCTTGCAGTGGGAATTTTTTGGGTAATTAAATGCGACCTTTAAATGAAAGTACTTTTAGAGATGTTACGCAACATTTTTTCATGAATTAGGGCAGTGAAATAGTTCACCGTAATAGGCCATAGCACGTGCATACACACATAAATATATAAATATAGTGGCGCAGTGATTTATTCAGCCAAAAAGCGCATTTCATGACTAAGCAACTTCTGTAATTACAATAACCTAGCGAGAGGGCAAAGAAACCCACCAAATTTGGCGCCAAATTTGTAATAACAGTAAACTGTTACATAGAATATATAAGGAAACCACAGATAAAATGGTTTGGCTACGTGACAAAGCAGAAAGAACAAAACACAACACAACGAGCCTTCAACAAACGTAGTGAGAACACCAGACCCAAGGGTCGACCACGTAAAAGATGGGCCGTTGGAATATTAGAAGCACTAGGAAACATAACAGCAGCAGAGGCGAACAGAAGATCAAAAGACCGCAAATTATATATCCCCTCTACGCTGAAAGGCAGATGAGGAAGGAAAGAAGAAGAGAAGAAGAAGAAGAGTAAACTGCTGTGCGCAGTGATTGACATACCTGGATGCTAAAGGGCTAGACATTGAGCTTCATTACACAAGAGAGGGCTAGACATGGGGTCTCACTGCCAAATATAGGCCTAGACATCGGGTCTCACTGCCCAATATAGGCCTAGACAGCGTGTCTCACTGCCCAATATAGGCCTAGACAGCGTGTCTCACTGCCCAATATAGGCCTAGACAGCGTGTCTCACTGCCAAATATAGGCCTAGACATCGGGTCTCACTGCCCAATATAGGCCTAGACAGCGTATCTCACTGCCCAGTATAGGCCTAGACATAGTATCTCACTACCCAAGAGAGGGCTAGACATAGGGTCTCACTACCCATGTGAGAGGGCTAGACATGAGGTCTCACTATCCAAGAGAGGACTAGACATAGGGCCTCGCTACCCAAGAGAGGGCTAGAAATAGGGTCTCACTACCCATGTGAGAGGGCTAGACATCGGGTCTCACTGGCTAAAATAGGGCTAGACATAGGGTCTCACTACCGAAGAGAGGGCTAGAAATATGGTCTCACTACCGAATAGAGGGCTAGACATGAGGTCTCACTATCCAAGAGAGGACTAGATTGAGGGCCTCGCTACCCAAGAGAGTACTAGACATCGAGTCTCACTACCCAACCACATATCAAGGAAGGTTAACGCCATGACGAAACCACACATTCAGTAAACAAAAAATTAAATTCCCACTCCATGTGGCGTTATTGAACCTACGGTATACCTCTAGACCACCCAGCGCCCCCTTCCCCCTCCCGACACACACACACACCCCAAGCGTTCTCTCTAAAGAAAAGACAAAAATATCGAACCAAAAAAACGGGATTTTTTTCCAGGGAAAGTAAAGCGGCCACATAACACCAAAATAATCATGTTATATAATATAATGTTATATATATATATATATATGATATTCTGATAAGATGAGTGGGAATTTGAAAGCAAGCATTTTAATTTGACTTGGAATGACTGTTAGATGAGCGAATTTTACCCTGAATTCTTGTCAACTGGCTAGTGAACTGGGCTACTATGGACGAGAGGTCAGGTTTTATCCTAATCGACGGCTCCCTAGGTTCACCGAGCCATAAATGGATACCGGCGTTTCAAGCCAGATCTCCCATTTCCTCTGTTGCCATGTGCAAGTATGTGCATGTTTATGTTAGTCATGTGTCATGTGTCTTGATGTGTGTCGGTGTTGGTCATACCTCGTGTCGCTGTGTGCAGGTCTGTGTTGGTCACATCTCCTATCTTTGTGTGTGCAGATCTGTGTTAGTCACCTCTTGTGACTTGGGCAGATGGTGCTCGTAAACCTGGGAGGGCCGACCACCTAAGGGCAGAATCCCCTACAGAAAAGATCATCTGCTGCCTTGCAGAAGGATTGGGGACAATCAAAGGCTAAGGAATGCAAACCTGAATAAAATGCTGGCTGAAATCGGATGCACTGGGCCACTGGCGCAGAACACAGTGCAACGTATTAACGGGTGTTCAATCAGAGTGGATCTGGCAGACTCTAATTGTGATGTTCTGCCTGTGGGGGCGATCAACACACTTAAACTGACAGCTGACTTCATGTGAGAGTCTGGAGTCCTGCTCTGATTGAGTCCTGATCGCAGAGAGAGAGAGAGAGAGAGAGAGAGAGAGAGAGATATCCCAAGGCATAAAATAAAATTGTTTACATATCTGAAGAGAACGCTTTGTAATTGTCCCATTCTATACGAATAAAAGAAAAAAAGAGGAGAGATGAAACACTGAAGACAGAACTAGAGTAAGTCTAAGTGACAGTATAAAGGAAAATCTTCAGCGGCATCAAATGGCATGACTTAGAAAGGCTGCTAGATAAACGAGTCACAATTTTATATATATATATATATATATATATATATATATATATATATATATATATATATATAATCGAAAAATATACAACCATATATGTGTTTAACAGAATTTAAAAAATCAACTTGAAAAAAAAAACACAAAACAACAATCGGTCCCTATCAAGGTTCGAGCCAGTAACCTTCGACATAGCTCCTTGTCAAGGAAGATTAGCACGCCAACGAAAACTACCAATTCGTTGCCGTCTCTTTCTCTCCCCCCCCCCCCCCCCCCCCACCCCCATGTGTACCTTTTTAATTACATCATTCTTGTATAAACAAAACGTCACTAGAAGGTATAGACATCGATCCTGGAATTAATCTATAGGCACGAGTGTTGTTACATGAGTCACTTATCCTACATATAGGCCACCATTATAAACATGCTGCAATACTTGCTTTCTGGTTGTTGGTTTTATTTTGTTTTTAATTGCCCGTTGTCTGGTATAATTGCCAATTGTCTTTCGCTTGAAATTCAACCAGCAGTAAAAATGTCATGATTTGTTGCTATTTGTCTTTCATCATCGACACCAGGATTGGCACAAGTGAAGGTGACAAAGAAGGCAATGATATCCATCATCATCCAGTGCCGTCTCCGCAACGAAGGTTGGCTACCATGGAGCGCCGTTCTGCTCTGTCTCTTGCTTTGATGGTGCAGGCTATCATAGGCTGACTTGTCCATCTTTTGATGTTACTAGTTAATGGTAGTCTTGATTTACCTCTGCCTCTTTTACCTCGTATTTCTCTTTCCCCCCCCCCCCATCCGCAAAGCAAAGATTACTTTTACTAGGCTGCTGTGTCTTTTAACATAGCCCAAAAAATCTTATTTGTCTTGTTTCAATTGTATTTAGTAGTTCTCTTTTCATTTTTAATTGTTTTAAGACTTCATCGTTTGTTTTCTTTTCTTTCCATCCAATTCTACCTATTCTTCTATATATTCACATTTCAAAGGCTTCAATTTTCTAGCCATCATTTAAAACTGTGATTTTACATCCGCATTCGCTACCAAGGGGTCTACACACTATGGCTGATCCGTTATTTTGATTAAAAAAAAAAATAAATTTGAAATAACAGTAAGGAGTAAATAAATGAAAATTGATATAAAATACACATTTGTTTGGGAGAATTTATTCAGAAAGTCGGAAAAGCGGTTAAATAAGAGAAATACAAGTTTTAAGAGGGAACAATCGCTAAAACGTCAATAAATTAAAAGCCGCAAATTGCAGATCTTGAGTTTCTAGTGTTGGCTTTCTAAAGCTGCTGGTGCTGCGCGTGGCACGGAATGTGTTTAAATGAGTATTTCACAGTATGTGTTTATATTAACGCCATTATTCTTGTGGAATAATCTCTTTATTGAAGACATTATTCTTGTAGAATAGTCACTTCATTAACGACATTATTCTTGTGGAATAATCTCTTTATTGACGACATTATTCTTGTGGAATAATCTCTTCATTAACAACATTATTCTTGTAGAATAATCTCTTCATTAACGACATTATTCTTGTGGAATAATCTCTTCATTAACGACATTATTCTTGTGGAATAATCTCTTCATTAACGACATTATTCTTGTAGATAGTCACTTCATTAACGACATTATTCTTGTAGAATAGTCTCTTCATTAACGACATTATTCTTGTAGACAGTCACTTCATTAACGACATTATTCTTGTAGAATAGTCTCTTCATTAACGACATTATTCTTGTAGACAGTCACTTCATTAACGACATTATTCTTGTAGATAGTCACTTCATTAACGACATTATTCTTGTGGAATAATCTCTTCATTAACGACATTATTCTTGTGGAATAGTCTCTTCATTAACGACATTATTCTTGTAGAATAGTCTCTTCATTAACGACATTATTCTTGTAGAATAGTCACTTCATTAACGACATTATTCTTGTAGAATAGTCTCTTCATTAACGACATTATTCTTGTAGATAGTCACTTCATTAACGACATTATTCTTGTAGAATACTCTCTTCATTAACGACATTATTCTTGTGGAATAGTCTCTTCATTAACGACATTATTCTTGTGGAATAATCTCTTCATTAACGACATTATTCTTGTGGAATAATCTCTTTATTGACGACATTATTCTTGTGGAATAATCTCTTTATTAACGACATTATTCTTGTGGAATAATCTCTTCATTAACGACATTATTCTTGTAGATAGTCACTTCATTAACGACATTATTCTTGTAGAATAGTCTCTTCATTAACGACATTATTCTTGTAGATAGTCACTTCATTAACGACATTATTCTTGTAGAACAGTCACTTCATTAACGACCTTATTCCTGTAGAACAGTCACTTCATTAACGACATCATTAGTAGTATAGTATGTCATTTACATGCAACAAATGTACCTCGATCTGCAGCCAAATTGCTGCAGCCGGGTTGTTTTTTCTTATATAAATAGTCTACCTGCAGATCGAGGCACATTTTTGGTGCCGTTTTTCCTTATATGAGAGTCTACCGTTTTTCCTTATATGAGAGTCTACCCGCCCATTTTTTTTTGTTCCGGTCGTGGTGACCTCTCGGGTGACCTCTCGGGTGACCTCTCGTTGACCTCTCGTGGCGGTGGTGGTGGTGTTGTGGTGACCTCCCGCGGCGGTGGTGAAGGGGCGGTGGTGGTATCATAAATCTATTATATTCTTTGTACTTTCAATGGTTCCGTAACTTTCATAAAGCTATTCTTTCTTTATACTCTCAGGCAATAAAAAACAGTGACAAGTTTATTTGTTTATTTATTTATTTATTTATTTATTGTTTTTATTCGTATATATTGAACAATTGATAACACATGGTTTTGACAAAAATGTATTCTTTAACTAATGTACATTATACACATATTTAATACATAGAAAACAAAGTAGTTTATTTACAATCAGTAATACATGATAGTGTTAAATGAGTAAAGGGGAGGTGGTCACGTTGTCAGAATGGACCTGATATTTATTTATTGTTTTATTCGTATATATTGAACAATAGATAACACATGGTTTAGACAAAAATGTATTCTTTAACTAATGTACATTATACACATATTTAATACATAGAAAACAAAGTAGTTTATTTACAAGCAGTAATAAATGATAGTGTTAAATGGATAAAGGGGAGGTGGTCACGTTGTCAGAATGGACCTGACGTTTGATGTAGAAATACGAGAGTGAGTTCCGATGTTGTGTATATGTGTGTACCGACCCCTTGTATGTTTTAAACCCTATGTTTTTACCACCCCCGGCTTGTTTTTTGGTTAGGACCTCTGTGAATGTATCCTTATCTAACTTATTGTGGCGTTTATTAAGACCCTTGGTGCTACCTTTAGCATAATCCCCAAAACAGTAATAGGTCTTGCTACACAAGGAAATCATCCCATCCCCCGAATATTCCAACTTGAACAGACCAGGAGTCCGTTTGTCGTATAGCTGTCTCGTCTTACAATCTGAACAGTCATACTTTACGCCCCTGTGTTGAATGAAATCGGCCCGATGGACTTCACAAGTCTCTGAAGGGAACCATTTGTCGTATTGTGAGAAAAATTCATCTACCTTATCGGTTTTAACGACCTCTTCTAACGATGGCTCGCTGAGGGCCAAGTACAAGCTATCTGTATCCATCTCACAGAGTTGAAAGTTGGACCTAGCTACAAACTTATCGAGGAAGTCGTAATAAAATTCCAACATCCGCAATTTCGCGTACTGGTAGACGAAAAAACCAATCTGCGAAGGAAGATCCCACATTATACCTCTTTTACCCATCGATACCTCGTACAGGTCCTCACCAATAGATGTCATGTTTTTAAATCGTGGGTTATTTACCAACTTGGTTGTATCAGCCCCCTCTTTAACATAGGAGACGTCCACGAGTTTCGCCATATTCGTCAAGGTCTTCCCGTAGGCCGAGTTTCCTAAGAGCTTCATCGTGTCGCTTACTATAGATTGACTTGGATCTAAATCACCAGCCCGACGCGCCTCTGTGACCTTGTCCCCAAACTCCTTAAAACAACTAATGGGTAGGTACTCTACCACCTGATAAATTTTTGTTACCTCTAGCCCATGCTCTAAATACCACTTTAACAGCGGTGTGGCCAACAGAATCTTTGTTCCACTATAACTACCCACGAGAGTACGTCTGGGGTACGTAATAGTTTGTTTTTGGTGGCGTACTCCCGCATAAACGGACCGATATCATCTAGACCTACATCTACATTTTTAAAAATGGGGGTCATCTCACTAAAATACTCTTTTAACTTGTCGGGAACGTGAATGTCACACTCGACGAGCCCAAAAAACGACTCGTCTGAAACTGAATCTATAATGGCTTTATCAGTGATTGGTTTATATTTACCAAAAGATGGTTTAGAACCACGTAGGTTCTCATCTATAAAGACCTGAATAGCTGGCGTTGTTTTCTTTAGCCATTGCCACTCACACTCCCACATAACTACTACGCGAACACGGTCGAGGCTCTTTAAATAAGCCGTTATTTCACAGGTTTTCGCGTACAAATCAGCCAACTGTATATTATTCACCGGATTGACTTCTCGATCCCTGGTGATGTCACAGTTTGGATGACCGTGAAAGAGACAGCCATGAAACTGATACACGGTCCTACTGGATTTATCCCACCCATCCACTCTAATCTTGCGATCACCCAAAGCGATCTCGCGAGCATTAAACTGGGTTCTCAAATGAACCTGGTTTTGGTGGGCAATCCAAGTCAGATACTCTCTGCACTGACGCGTGTAGTAGTTCATTTTAAGGGGTTTATACCCATCTTCAGCCTTACGTATGACCGTATAATCGGTGGGCATCTTTTGCATAAGTGCCCATAGATAAAGGGCGTTGGCATCATAGCCTTTAATGGATTTGACCACTTTTCCGCCCTAATAAAGGTTTTATCCTTCTCGTGGTACCGATGAAAGATAATAGAGGGGCCTCCGACAATATTCTGTCTTATGGTATGATGCAAATCGGCTTCCTTTTTTGCAATCAGGGAAAAACCCACATCCCTGGAGAGAGTTTTAAATAGATACCTCAGAGTTATTCCGGGGACCGAAATCGCATTCTTAAACATATCGATGTCTAATTTCCTATAAAACCAAAACTGTTGTGCTAAGGCCTCTAAGAAGGGGACTACATCTTTGTTGTTATACCAAACTACAAAGTCCCTAAGGGTCGTCATTTTATTGTCCTTCCAGACCTTTTGACACAGAGCATACTCCTCGGAAATATTACAATTTTTTAGTTTCGAAAAGAACGCTTCGTATGGGGGTAACTCCCTCTCATTCAACTTATTTAAATCTGTTACGTACTCGTAACAGAAAACACCCTTTGTCTCCTCTACTTTATAGGCTGCCAAGTACTTGCTATAACTAAACCCAGGGGCTAAATAATTTACTATATCTAAGAATTTTAGATTCTGTGTTGCAATACACATAAAGTTATTATTTCGTTTAACTATAAAATTTATTTCACCAAGTCGGTTTTCTTCTTCTTCTATCCGCTCCTCCTCAGCATCCTGTATCACACTTTCCTGCTCGTGCTCCTCATCCTCTCCCTCGTCTTCCTGATCGCTGTCCTCAATGTAGTGGTTACCCTTTCCAGCTGTTTCAGGTACGGAGGCGGCAGCGAAGTAATGTATTAAATACGGCTTTATTAAATTTATGTCGTACTTGCCCGAGTTGAAACCTATCACTGGGAGCTGCTTCAAGTAAGCTTTTAGACGACCTCTTGGGTAAGATTTCTTCCGGTCACGCCTTTGCGCACATCCGGCCAGCTTTTCAAACAGTTCTCTGAAATCCTCTTTTAAAATTTTATACGCCTCCTTCGAGATAGATTTTAGATACTTAATCATTTTATTTACTAATTTCTGAGGATCTCCCTCGCTAACAAAACAGACAGGATCTTCAAACCCAGGAACGTTAGAGGCCCCAGATACAGACAGAGGGACATGTTTTGCTAAAAATGTGTACTAGCAGAGGTACCTTTGGGGGTGGGCAAGTTGGTATTATCAAAATAACATTCCATATCAAAGGTGGCCCTAAAGGGATACACGAAACCGCCGGGTACGTCAATACCCTCTTCCTCTATTACATCCCCAATAGTCTCGCTAGGCATATAAATTCCACCTCTAAAATAATCTTTAGGTTTACCACCATTACATGTTTGGGCATGCCTGGTCATCATAGAATAGCAAGCCCATAATTTTCCACACTGTGGACAAGAGAAAGCACTAGCTGCTTTATTAATATTACTAATGTACATGAAATGGTCCTTGTGAAACAAGACCCGCATAGTATCATCATGTGATCCCCTGCTTCGGAGTTTTGGACAGAGGGCCTCTTCATTATTGAACTCAAATACATCGATGTTTATATTGAAACATTCTTCCAAGTGTGGTAGTTGTTGTAACGTCACACCTGGAAAAGTGTCAACGAAAAGAATGTCCCAGTGCAAGTGCCACTGACTCACGAGATGACAAGTGGTCAATTCTAGATTGTCGATATCGCTTCCTTTAAATAACGCCAAACAGCGGAAAAAACAGAGATTGTCATTATAAGAAGTAGAAGTATTCCGAGTTTTCTGCAAGGTGTAAATGTACTTGTTGTTAGTGATATGTGATGGTAATTCCTCTAGGCAACACCCAATGGGGAAGTCACGTATGTGGAATAAATAGAAACTAGTTGCTGGAATACTCTCCACCATCCACTTAGTATCGGGTCTGTTGATCATGGCAATGTCTACAGGGTTCTGTTCGTTTAGAGAATCAACGAAGCTGTTGAAATCTCCAAGATTATTGATTAATTGGGGAAATTCTAGAACAGCCGAGTTGTTGAGGGAAGAGTGGAAAAAACGTAGATCACCGGTGTCCCGGTGTCTAAGGATCAGGTGGTGACCATAGTTAATTTTGAATCGGGTTGTCTGAGTGTCAAATATATCCCTTAAAAGAGCAGACCAGTCTGTGATAAATGGGCGCGCTGGTGAATGGAAAAATGTATATGTAGAAACTGTCTTGTTGATTGTAGCGTGGGTGTTTATAGCTGCCCAATTTTGCTCATATACAACCCGTACATCATCAGGCAGTGCTGCTAATGGATCATCATCTTTGAATTTTTTACTTGGAGTTGAATGTTCTGCATCTATCTTTCGTTTGTTTGTTGTAGAAGAGGTCGAGGGTGAAGTGGGTGATGTTGTTTCAGTCGCTGATGCTGTTGTTGATGGTAAAGTGGCTGTTTAGAAGGAACCATTGGTGAAGCTGGAGCTGTTGTAGAATGTTTTAGTCTTCTATGGCTGGCTAAAGAACTTCGACTCGTATACGTACGTTGACAAATTTCACACACGTGTCGTATATGACGATGTACAGCGCGAGTGTGTTGCAACATATTTTTGTGCCATTTAAACCTCTTTGGGCACAAGGGACATTGATATTCGCCTGAAGGTACTTCGTTGTTAGAAACCATCTGTAGAAAAAATAAATAACCCTTTGTCAATGATACTTTACATATCTAGTTTAAAAACATGTTAATAACATCGAATAGCAAGACTTAAAATACTTAGTTTAATCATCCAATAAACGAAGAAATTCAACAATACTTAGCATACCTATATTAAACACCTTGAAAAACCTATTATCGATAACCCTTAACATACTTTAAGAGAAAACAAAAATTTAATAACCTATTATCGATAACACTTAACATACTTTAAGAGAAAACAATCCAACTTATAACGCAAAATATAGTCTCAATCATCTACACTGAATATAACCTATTATCGATAACACTTAACATACTTTAAATGAAAACAATCCAACTTACTGTGTAAAATAGAATCTCAATCCGCTAGAATGAACAGTAACTTTCCTTTAAGCAACCAAACTTATGACACAAATTCTCACATGAGACTAGTTTAAATATATCCTGGTACAAGATTTTAACCAATCAGCGAGTGACTATGAAAACATCGACTGATATCTGGATTAACCAATCAGAGAAGAGTATTAGTATAGGAGGCGGGGCAAAGAAATGACTGATAGCTAGATTAACCAATCAGAGAAGTGGGTGAATACTGACCTCATTTCCCGGTTGACAGGCCGTCGACTCTGGTTCATCGGTGGGGTCGGCAAATAGGGGTGGTGCGGTAAAATTTCATCATCCTCCGCATTATATGTAGTGGCTGTGGTTCAGTGGTGGGGTCAAGTAATGCGGGTGGTGAGTTAGTTGAACTGACAGGGGAGGGTGGTGCAGAGTCAGCTCCTTCCCAATTAATGTATTCCTTTATTCGTTGGGCTAAATGTTCCCCACACAAGAAAACTACATCCTCTTTCGTGAACTCATGATATAAAATATCATTTATTTGCGCGCTAAGGCGTTCCTCAAACTCTAGAAGACACGAGTGAGGTAACGAGTTGTCATGTTTCACCTGACACCCTTTACAATAGTCATATGGTTGATACTGTAGAATGCACAACACCTTGTCAAATAGGATGTAAGGTCTGATAGATGCCATTTTACGGGAATCTGTAATATAAGAAAACCACATCACAAATATTTGGAATGGGACAGAACATGTAATACATGATAAAAATACTTTAAATGTGATAATACTCAATCAAAGTGTCATTAGTGATGATGGACCCTCGGTGGAAACACCCCTTTACTGCTCTTATTGCTGGTCCCACCGGTTGTGGAAAAACTGTATTTGTTCAAAAGTTTCTACAGAATCTACAAGAGCTAGTTGTCCCCGTACCCGAGGAAGTTATATGGTGTTACGGGGAATGGCAACCAATATACGAGACTATGGAGAAAGTGAGATTTATCGAGGGTCTACCAGATATCGATAACTTGGAAGGGGGTAAGAAGAGAAGACTCATCATCCTCGACGACTTGATGTCAGAAACAGATGAGAGGGTGACAAAATTATTCACCAAAGGTAGTCATCACAGAGATATGAGCGTGATCTACATTGTTCAAAATCTATTTGGAAAAAATAAGGAACATCGAACTATAAGCCTCAATACTCATTATATAGTCCTTTTCAAGAATCCAAGAGACGGAAGTCAAATTACAAATCTGGCTAAGCAAATGTACCCTGGTCAAGTGGCGTATCTCCAAGAGAGTTTTAAGGACGCGACAGCGTCTCCCCACTGTTATTTGCTGGTAGACCTTCGACAGGAAACACCGGATCATCTGAGGCTGAGAACAAAGATATTTCCAGGGAGAGACAAATCGTCTACGTTCCAAAGTAATAGAATGGAAGCTTCACTTAGACGACACGGTGAAATGTTGAAATGTCTGCGCTCAGCCACGCCGAGTGGTTTAAGAGCCATATTGAAAACGGCCTCTCCAGAATTCATTCGCTTTTTATGTGAGTGTTGTCATAACATATTAAAAGGTAATGTTAGACTCACTCAGCATCAGAAGTGCGAGCTACGTCGACACAAGAACAAGCTGAGATTCCTCACTAAAAAGAAACCGAATCTTACGCAGAGGAAAGAAATTCTACAAACTGGTGGATTCATAGGTGCTTTGATCAAGCCTATATTAAGTGTTCTAGGTGGTGTATTAGGTCTGTAAACATGGCCAAGAAAATGATTTTGATGGATCCTCGGTTATTAGAGGGTTTGAAACAGACTTCCACGTATACACCACCCGAGGCGATCAATGATAACTTGAGAGATTTAGACGATGAAATGCAACGTATCTTAGACCGTAATGATTTAGCTCCTGCTGATAAGGCCAGAGTGTACCAACGTACTTTGCAACAGTATTTAACTAGAATGGAGCAGTATAAACGACGTCCTTTGGGATCAGTCGATCTCATTCAACATAACTCGTCAACAGAAAGAATACCTTCTCCTCCAACTTCGCCACCACCAGTCGATGTGCAACCAGAAAAAGCCAAGGTACCCGAAACCCCAAAGACCAGTGATGAAAACACTTCACGGCTAACCTCGTATAAATTGAGGTACAAAAGAAAAAAGTCCAAAATCCCAACACCAAAATGGGAAAGGTGGTCAAAGTATTGAGACGTTATTACTTTGACCCTAATCAACCAGGGTCGTATAGTGGTGCAAGAGCCTTGCAACGTAACACCAAAGTAGGGATTAAAGAGATCAATCATTGGTTGAGTCACCAGGATACCTATACCCTTCATAAACCGATTCGACATAAATTTGAAAGGCGTCCCATTATAACGAGTGGACCCAAACAACAATACCAAGCAGACTTAATCGATTTAAGACATTTGAAAAAACACAATGATGGGTACTCCTATTTGGTTTCTTGTGTTGATGTTTTCAGTAAATTAGCGTGGGCCAATACGAACAAAAACGGGGAAATCATTAGTGGAGGCTGTTGGTAAAATATTTATCGATGGGAAACCTGCGAGTCTTCAAACCGACAAGGGGTCAGAGTTTCTGAACAAAACATTTCAGAAATTTCTCGAAGACAACAATATTCACTTTTTCACCACCTAGAATGAAGATATTAAGGCTGCTGTTGTGCAACGTTTTAACAGAACTCTGAAACAAAGGATGTGGCAATATTTTACGAAATCCAATCGACTTTGTTATGTACATGTGCTACCCGCCCTACTTCGAAGTTATAATCATTCGTACCACAGAAGTATAAAAATGGCACCGGTCGACGTTAGCAGAGACAATCAAGAACAAGTGTGGAACACGTTGTATAGCAAACACAACTTGAAATTTGAAAGACCCCTGTATAAGGCTGGTGATCGAGTTAGAATGGTCCTGGGCAGAGCTAATTTTAAAAAGGGTTATGCCCCAGCTTGGACGGAGGAACTCTTTACCATCAGTCGAGTAACTGAAACAAAACCCGTTACATATGTGCTGAAAGACGATAAGGGTGATGAAATAGAGGGGTCATTTTACACACAAGAAATTCAAAAGGTTGGAGACAAGAATGAGTACAGGGTCGAGAGGGTTATAACCCAACGTCGCACGTCATTGGGACGAAAAGAGAGTTTAGTCAAGTGGTTTGGTTATGATTCCTCATTCAACAGTTGGATACCGACCAAGGACATTGTCAGATACAAAAACTAGAGATGGTGGAAGAAGGTGAATCGTTTGAAGATCCTGTTTTGCGAACCCTGAGCTCTGGTGGGGAGAGAACCTCGCTCTGGCCAGTATTTGGGAAACAATTCCCCCGTTTAGAGATTGTCTTTATGTGTCAAATGCTTGTTATATATGCCGTTGTCGCGGTCTCGCTGTTCAATCTGTCCACTGAAAAGCCAGACGCGAAGGACGGAAACCTGTGGATAGCCCTACTGAGCAGTTGTTTAGGTTACATGCTCCCGAATCCAAAGTTGGAGACGAGAAGGTGAATAGAGGAAAATGAGTTTTTATGTCACGTTACCCAGCAATGCTTCTATGGATATTTTTAAGGAAAATAACCCCGGCCACTTTTTCGTCAAGCTTCCTCAGACCATTGATATTACAACACAATATGAGATTGCGCTGGTCGAGATACAGTTTCCGCTAAATTATTTCAATGTAATAGAGGGTGATGTCTGGATTCGGTACGAATCTCTCGCTAACGACGATATTTGCGACGCTAGATTTTATTTCAACGTGACATTGGAGCCTGGGTTATACACGAAACCCGATGCATTCATCGGCGCGTTGAATGCGTCGATCATAAAAGCGGAGGATGAGTCGAACGGGGATGTGAAAGGGAAAAAAATGAGATTCATTTACGCAAAAGAGGTGAATAAAGCCATCTTGAAACTTTACGAAAAAGGAGTCAGTGTTACCATAAGCGACACTTTGAAAAACATGTTAGCCTTCCCCACGACCTCTATATCAGACACGGCTCCCGATATCTTCAGCGTGGGTGTAATGGATTTGGAAAGTGTTGCAAAAAATGTCTACGTCTCCTGCGATCTCGTTTCCCCCAGACCGGTCGGGGATGTGATGGTACCTCTCCTCAGGAGCGTGCCTGTTCTCAATAGAAATCACACCTCGGTGTTTCAGATCTACGATAAACCTCACTACCTACCCCTGAGTAGATTTTCCTTCGATACCGTGGAAATCCTTTTAGCCAACGAACACGGAAAAACCATTCCATTCACCAGCGGGACGTCGGTGCTAACGGTACACTTTCGCGTGAAGAAACATCTCGAGCTGGTATAATGGTGAGACATACACCCTTTCACCGCAATGCCAGGTTATACGAAGACTTTTATTGCTGTCAGGCGGGTGATGGGATGCCTGTGTTTATAGGAGGTCGAAATCAACGAGGACGAGGAATCGGTAGTTTCTTTGGTGGAATCGGGAGGGCTATTTTACCTTGGCTAAAAACAGGGGGTAAAGCCTTACTCAGAGAAGGCGTGGGGACCGGTCTGCAGGTCGCGCAGGACGCCTTAGCTGGCAGAAATATCGGCGATGCTTTCAATCACGAGCTAAGGAGGCCGGCATGCGGTTATTAGACGGGGCCGTAGACCACCTGACGGGTAACAACCAATCAGGAAGTGGTTTACGACGACGAATCAGAAAGCGAATCGGGAAGGCAGCCCCACCTGGCCAACCCGTTACGAAGAGAATAAAACCATCAGCTAGACTGTTCCCCCTTCATTCCACAAACAAGAGGCGAACTAAGCGGTCGGTACCAAAGGATATATTTGATTAATGATGTCTCTCATTCACCCCAAGTCATGTGAATGTCTTCATTCTGGTTTGGATTTATTTAGCGTTCCACCAACTCAGACTGCTGTAGACTCGGGCCAATTTACTGAAATTCGACCTCTTGCCTCGTTAGCGCATGGGGCTCCCATAGAGTTTTTCATTTCTGGAAACACTGAAGAGTATCTAGATCTTTTCAACACGTTTTTACATCTGCGGGCCAGGATCACCCTCCCCAATGGTGAAAGTTTACCGTTGGATGCCGAGGTAGGACCAGTCAACAATTATCTTCACAGTCTATTTTCTCAAGTCGATGTTTCTCTGAATGATACATTGATTACACCATCTGAGAATACCTATCCATTTAGAGCAGTGTTCGAGACTTTACTAAACTATGGGGAGGATGCGAAAACGGGGCACTTGACGGCTGCTCTGTTCTACAAAGATACAGCAGGACACCACGATGATATGCAGGCTAACGAGGGATTTAAAATACGACGTGCTTTGACTTCGGATAGTAAAGAGGTTGAAATGATGGGTCGTTTGCACTCTGATCTCTTTGTGCAGGACCGTTACATGTTAAACAGAGTAGATGTAAAGATTAAACTCACACCCTCTAAGGACGTGTTCAACATCATGGCTCAGGATAAGTCTGTGGGTTATAAGAGTGTAATCACTTATGCTGCCCTCGTGGTCAGGAAAGCCAAGCTAAACCCAGCAATTTCTCTGGCCCACGAAAAAGCGCTTTTAAGTGGGAATGCACGGTACCCAATCAAGCGGGTTACCCTGAAAACATTTGCCATTGCTCGTGGGATGTATTCCCACAACCAAGACAATTTATTCCTATCTCAAACGCCAACACGTATAGTGATAGGTCTGATTACCGCCGGTGGTTTTAATGAGTTTATAACATTAACCCATTCAATTTTCAACACTTTGGTTTGACTTATATGAACCTGATGGTTGACGGGAGATGTGTATCCGGAAAGCCCCTAGCTATGGATTTTGAAAACAATCACTATGCGCGAGCCTTTTTTGGTACAAATTTGGCCATGGGTTTGATTGGTAGAGATGCTGGCAATGGTATTGATTATCATCAGTTCAAGGATGGCTTTTGTCTATTTGGTTTTGACCTCTCACCCAGTCTGCTAGATGGAACCCAGTTTGAGCTAGCCACGAGTGGACCTTGTCGATAGAGCTCAAATTCGCCGCTCCACGACAACTCCCCTACAGGTTATTGTCTACGCCGAGTTGGATTCAGTACTGGAAGTGTCCAAGACAAGACAGGTTCTAACAGACTACGCTATTTGAGAAAATGAACACGGGGGATATTTACAGTCTATTGATGTCCGATGTTTTTGTTCGACGTTGCGCCCTTGTTAGTGTCCTCCCACGAGACCACTTACCACCCACCATCGATCAAACCAAGACTGCCGCCTTTGTCGTAAACACCGACCCTGCCCACAAACCTGGTAAACACTGGGTGGCCATTTTTTACAATGGCCTCGGACAAATAGAGTATTTTGATTCCTACGGTTTACCTCCCAGGCACATTGATATTTTAAACTTTATCGAGAGGAATTCACATGTTCCATTCGTCTACAACCCACGAGTGTTACAAGACTTGTTTAGCAACACGTGTGGTCTATATTGTGTATATTATATAATATTAAAGTGTCGTGGTGCGAGCATTAACAGAATTCTCATGGCATTTTCAACGAAACAACATATTAACGACCGTATCATTTATCGGTTGATGACGCCCTGGATCCATCGACTGAGTGGAACAAACTTCCCATGACTCAGCAAAGATGGCGGCTCTCTGAACATGTCTCAACACGTCCGATGACGTATTGCATCAGTTACTATAAATAGAACGTATTCCATTGGTTACTATAATTAGGCTGGCCACGCCCCACTTGTTACAGGGTATAAAGGTCAGCCGTTCTCAGTTCTACTACATACAGAAAGTCAGAGCCCTGCTACCAAGTCGTGTGATTCAAACATGGAATCGGCTAGCGTTAATATGCCAGCTTCATTTGATGTATGTGATCAACGTATTTTTCATGTCTCGTAGAAATGAGAATATAATTCCACTGTCCAAAGATGGTGTTAAGGCAGTCTCAGTTTCTGCTTTTCATAACAGACCATTGATAAACATAAGGTCATATCGTGGTGAGAGTCTTCTTAAGTTTCCTACCAGAACTGGAATAACACTCTCGAGAGATGAATTTATCACGCTAGTTGATATGCGAGATGACATTTTAGCAACTTATGATAACATCAACTATACTACGCCTCTTGTTGAGCAACCGAAAGAACCAAGAGATATGTATACCTCGAGTGATTCAATTTCCACTCAGTCGCCAATTACCTACGCCGTCTTTGATCAAGGCTTTGTCAAATGGAGGGTGGCTGTGTTTTGAACTCTAATCAACCTTCGTATTCACCAGTGTTTGATAACCATTTAGCTCAAACAGACAGTTCCAACAAAGCGAGGAAGCCGAGACGAGTAAAATTAATAAATTCTGCAGTGGGACAGTGACATTTTTATTACTTATACATGGCTATGTTGTTATTTGTGTACTTTTTTCAGATGATTTGAATTCATATTTGTACTATTGAAATCATCATTGTTCAATTATAAACATTTGAATGTGTAACATGTATTGTCCACGTTGATGTTTTTAAATAAATTTATGTTTCAGTGTGAAAATAAACATTATAAAAAGAGCATATTTGTTTGATTTTTATTTGAATTGTTTTAATTTATTTAATTTTAAATTATTTTGTTAAATTAAAATAAATGACAGTATAGAATCTATGAAATAAGGTTCTACTTACGATTTGTAAAGAAAATTTACTTGTACAGACAAGCACACTCTTGCTTGAGTTACAGCCAAGACACTCGTTGAAACTGCTTCAGAGAGTGAGAATAAAATCCTGGCTGCTTGGATCTACTTATATACAGTTCTAACCTCTTTGATCGATCAAGTACTCTCTAGTTCAAACATATTATTTTCCCTAAACATCCCACATTAAAACAACCACCCAGTAAAATTCCCCTGATAAGTGGTATTCTAATCTTCAGATGATAAAAAGTCATTAACGTAGCCCTGGCCAGTCTGACACTCAAACATTCAATCAAAACTTTTCACAGCGAAACACGGTCTTTGAACACGAAACGGCGCAAAGGTATTAATTACCCCCAAGCATCTCACATTAAAACATCGGTATCGTGAAATTCCCCTGTTAAATGACTCTCCTGATGAACACTTACCGGCTTGGGAGATTTCACCGCGGGAGGCGGATTCTTTGATGTAAACGCGGTCCGTCTAACGGGAACTCTTTGATCTTGCTTAACGTTAAACGCGGCCCCTCGCTGCGCGTCTTCGCTGCGCGTCTTCACTGCGCGTCTACCGAGCTCTTTGATCTTGCGGCCCCTTGCTGCGCGTCTTCGCGGCTGCGCGTCTACCGAGCTCTTTGATCTCGCTTAATTAACGCGGTGTTTCGCGTTTGCCGTGTAGTTACTAAGTTCGGTAATGCGCCTTCGTGTATCGTGTGTAACGGCCTAAGTTGTTACCTTTAATTCTAAAGGAAGTTTTTAAAACAATAAATAAACTTGTCACTGTTTTTTATTGCCTGAGAGTATAAAGAAAGAATAGATTTATGAAAGTTACGGAACCATTGAAAGTTCAAAGAATATAATAGATTATATAAGAAAAAACAACCCGGCTGCAGAAATTTGGCTGCAGATCGAGGCACATTTGTTGCATGTAAATGACATACTATACTACTATTATTCTTGTAGAACAGTCTCTTCCTCAACGACATTATTCTTGTAGAACAGTCCTTTCATTAACGACCTTATTCCTGTAGAACAGTCACATCATTAACGACATTATTCTTGTAGAACAGTCACATCATTAACGACATTATTCTTGTAGAACAGTCACTTCATTAACGACCTTATTCCTGTAGAACAGTCACTTCATTAACGACATTATTCTTGTAGAACAGTCACATCATTAACGACATTATTCTTGTAGAACAGTCACTTCATTAACGACCTTATTCCTGTAGAACAGTCACATCATTAACGACATTATTCTTGTAGATAGTCACTTCATTAACGACATTATTCTTGTAGATAGTCACTTCATTAACGACATTACTCTTGTAGATAGTCACTTCATTAACGACATTATTCTTGTAGAATACTCTCTTCATTAACGACATTATTATTGTAGAACAGTCACTTCATTCACGACATTATTATTGTAGAACAGTCACATCATTAACTACATTATTCTTGTAGAATAGTCTCTTCATTAACGACATTATTCTTGTGGAATAGTCTCTTCATTAGCGACATTACTCTTGTAGAACAGTCACATCATTAACGACATTATTCTTGCAGAATAGTCTCTTCATTAACGTTATTATTCTTGCAGAATAGTCTCTTCATTAACGACATTATTCTTGTAGAATAGTCTCTTCATTAACGACATTATCTTGTAGAATAGTCTCTTCATTCACGACATTATTCTTGTAGAACAGTCACTTCATTAACGACATTACTCTTGTAGAACAGTCACTTCATTAACGACATTATTCTTGTAGAACAGTCACTTCATTAACGACATTATTCTTGTAGAACAGTCACTTCATTAACGACATTATTCTTGTAGAATAGTCTCTTCATTAACATTATTATTCTTGCAGAATAGTCTCTTCATTAACGACATTATTATTGTAGAATAATCTCTTCATTAACGACACTATTCTTGTAGAACAGTCACATCATTAACGACATTATTCTTGTAGAACAGTCACTTCATTAACGACATTATTCTTGTAGAATAGTCTCTTCATTAACGTTATTATTCTTGCAGAATAGTCTCTTCATTAACGACATTATTATTGTAGAATAATCTCTTCATTAACGACACTATTCTTGTAGAACAGTCACATCATTAACGACATTATTCTTGTAGAACAGTCACTTCATTAACGACATTATTCTTGTAGAACAGTCACTTCATTAACGACATTATTCTTGTAGAATAGTCTCTTCATTAACGTTATTATTCTTGCAGAATAGTCTCTTCATTAACGACATTATTATTGTAGAATAATCTCTTCATTAACGACACTATTCTTGTAGAACAGTCACATCATTAACGACATTATTTTTGTAGAACAGTCACTTCATTAACGACATTATTCTTGTAGAATAGTCTCTTCATTAACGACATTATTATTGTAGAACAGTCACATCATTAACGACATTATTCTTGTAGAATAGTCTCTTCATTAACGTTATTATTCTTGTAGAACAGTCACTTCATTAACGACATTATTCTTGTAGAACAGTCACTTCGTTAATGACATTATTCTTGTAGAACAGTCACTTCATTAACGACATTATTCTTGTAGAATTTTAGAATATTTTCTTAGAATAATTTCTTCATTAACGAGATCATTGTGAAATAATGTCTTCCTTTTTGTTTCCCAACAGCTCAAGGGACGTATCGAGGATGTATCAACAACAATATAAACGTGTATCCGGGATGCAGGGACATCAGCACCCCGCAAGCAAATTCAACTGTCTGCACCTCTATATGTGACTGGGAGGGATGTAACTCTTCCCGTGGCAGTGTGTTATCGACCCTGAATAGATGATAGGCTGACGTATCAGCGTTTTCTTTTTCCTCATTGAGGTGTGAAAATACGAAATGTGATATAAAATTATGGTAACGTTTTAATGTTTTAACCCCCACCCTGATAAACAATTTGATGGACCTTATAAAGAAACCAAAGAATGTTTTAATTTTTTTTTTCCCGAAACAATTGCTCATTTTATTTTGTGACCAAATTAATTTTTGATTAGGGTTGATTTTGAACAAATGGTGAAATATATATTTTTTTTAATTCGAGTGTGTCATCTATGTTTATCTAACATCGTTAATATTAATGCTACCTTTTGTTTAGTCTTTAAAGTTTACATTTTTTTTTTTTTTTTGAGTGGGTGGGATAATGAATTATTTACTCATCTGCAGGGCTTTATGCTTTCGTTTTGTCATAATTTATCAGCAGTTTGTTTTCATCGACATTTTTATGAAAGTAACTTATCAGATGTACACAAATCTGGTCACTTATGCAGAGACCCAATTACTGTATCTGTCGCTTTACATTTATAATGATTATTTACAATACATCTATTAATCTATTAAATTATTGATTTATTTGACCCTGCGGGTCATCATCATTGCACTCCGAACATGTCAATAGGTGCTCAGATCCCCTCCCCAGCAAGTCCCGCAGTGTCTAGCGACTGACGACTCCAGTTCTGTGTTGGTTGATAAGTCTTCTTACACACCCACTAAGCTTCCCGTTTCTAGCTGTGCCCATCTTGACTCCCATCTCTTTCATCCAAAGGAGTGACGTGGACTCATGGTTGTCGACGTCATGTGCCCTTCCCACATCTCGGAGGGCATTAATAATGTCCGCCCGATGCATTAGCTTCAACGACAGCGCATCTAACCATCCTGTTCGCTCTCTCATTTCCCTGTACTCCCGCATGTCCGAAGGGAACGTAGGCAATGGTGACAATACGTATTTTTGAATTCTGCAATGACTTTACCCATTGCCTGCGTACAGAGCCCGCCTCCACTTTTCTTAACATGATGTTAATTTTGTATCATGCTCATAAGTTGTGTATCATTCTCTCATACTCATAGTATCTGTATGCAACATCATGCAATGTAAGTACTGACATCTCTTGAATACAGAGAGTGTTTATATCATAATTATAATATTGTATGCATAAATGTTGCTTATTTTTAATGTAAATATTATAAATTATGTGACAATTAAGAATTATTATACCTGTGGTTTAGGTAGAGGCAGACCAAGGCTAACATGGACGAGTAACATCAAAAGATGGACAAGTCAGCCTATGACAACCTGCACCATCAAAGCAAGAGATAGAGCAGAATGTCGCACAATGGTAGCCCACCTTCGTTGCAGAGATGGCACTCGATGATGATGATGATGATGATGATGTGGTTTAGAAAAAAAGTGTCCCGCAGATTCCAGAAGCGGTGTCAAACTTTAACAAGGGCGTAGTGCCGACAGTATTGTGTGCTTACTCCGTGGTTAGAACTCATAAAATGGCAAAATCTTCATTGTCGTGATATTTGTTTTTAGTACATGAGAAAGTTCCTACAGGATATTGATAATTCTATCGTCATATATCATTTATATATAATTTAAGGGAAGCAGAGTTTGACCGACTTTAAACGATCGCAACTACAATGCGGGAACCGCTTAACAGCAGGGAAAGGGCACCGCTTGTGTCAACAGTTTGGAAACGACTAGCTTACACTATAATGCTATGCTATTTCTTTAATCGCCTTGATTGAGTCGTGTAGGTCTCTTCTCAGGTCTGTGTGCTTGGGTCAATCATGTTCTACAGGATTGCCCCCAGCACACAGACCTGAGAAGAGCAATGTGGTCCGCGCCCACCTCCCTGGAAGAGAAACTATATGGGGCAATCGAATCACTCAAACAGACAGCTGACTTCATGAGAGAGTCTGGAATCCTACTCTGATTGAGTCTTGATCGCAGAGAGAGAGAGAGAAAGAGAGAGAGAGAGAGAGAGAGAGAGAGTCGTGTAGAATAGAAGTCTGTGGGACTACTTTATGAGATTAAACAGAAAAAGAAAAAAAAAGAGCCCGTCACATCATGTTGCGTAAATCAGTTAGTGCCCTTATTTTAATATACCTTCATAACATTATTCTTTTGAGGTTATGTGGCCAGTATTACGCCAGTGCTGTTTTACTTTCCCAGGGGAAAAATCCCGTTTTATGGTTAATTACCACGATATTTCTCAAAATCTTCCAGATTGGCTGGTTGACTCCTAGTAGCTTCTTCTTCTTCTTCCTCTTGTTTTCGCTTTTGCCACAAAATCAGTGCACTGTATAGGGAGAAGATATTGGAATGCTTTTAGTTGATTTTAGTAAATATCGAAGAAAAAACACAGAACCGGTGATAAGAAAAAAAATACAGATCCTGGATAAAATAAAACAGATCCTGGGATAAGAAAAAAAAACATAGACCCGGGGATAAGGAAAAAAAACACAGATCTGAGGATAAGAAAAAAAATACAGATCCGGGGATAAGAAAAAAAAACACAGATCCGAGGATAAGGAAAAAAACACATACCCAGGGATAAGGGAAAAAAACACAGACCCGGGGATTTAAAAAAAAACACAGACCCGAGGATAACGGGAAAAAAAACCCAGACCCTGGGATAAAAAAAAAACACAGACCCTGGGATAAGAAAATAAAACACAGACCCTGGATAAGAAAATAAACACAGACCCGGAGATAAGAAAAAAAACACTGACCCGGAGATAAAAAAATAAACACAGACCCTGGGATAAGAAAAAAAACACAGACCCTGGATAAAAAAAAAAAACACAGACCCGGAGATAAGAAAAAAAAAACACAGACCCGAGGATAAGAAAAAAAAACACAGACCCGGAATAAGAAAAAAAACACAGACCCGAGGATAAGAAAAAAAACACAGACCCGGAGATAAGAAAAAAAAACACAGACCCGAGGATAAGAAAAAAAAACACAGACCCGGAATAAGAAAAAAACACAGACCCGAGGATAAAAAAAACAGACCCGGAGATAAGAAAAAAAAACACAGACCCGGAGATAAGAAAAAAAACACAGACCCTGGGATAAGAAAAAAAACACAGACCCGGGAATAAGAAAAAAAACACAGACCCGGAGATAAGAAAAAAAACACAGACCCGGAGATAAGAAAAAAACACAGACCCGGAGATAAGAAAAAAAACACAGACCCGAGGTTAGAAAAAAAAACACAGACCCGGGAATAACAGAAAGTTATTGTGCTTTACTTTCAGTGCGGGAATATTGTTTCATTGCTTTTGTTGAACTAAATACTCGACTCAAACAACTCATCATAGTTTGTATAAAAATACTGAGTTGCATTTACTCTTTCAGGAGTAGCCCTATTCGTTGCAGTTGAAGCAGAAATATACATTTAATATTAACACATTCAACTGCCTACCAGTGTATAGAATAATTATAATGAACAATCAAAGAGTTTATCTCTCTCTCTCTCTCTCTCTCTCTGCGATCAGGACTCAATCGGAGTAGGATTCCAGACTCCCACATGAAGTCAGCTGTCAGGTTAAGTGTGTTGATCGCCCCCACAGACAGAACATCACATTTAGAGTCTGCCAGATCCACTCTGACTGTACACCCGTTAATACGTTGCACTGTGTTCTGCGCCAGTGGCCCAGTGCATCCGATTTCAGCCAGCATTTTATTCATGTTTGCTTTCCTTAGCCTTTGATTATCCCCAATCTTCCTGCAAGGCAGCAGATTGTCTCTTCTGTAGGGGGATTCTGCCCTTAGATGGTCTGCCCTCCCAGGTTTACGAGAACCATCTGCCTGAGTCACTAGAAGTGACTAACACAGACATGCACACACAAGGATATGAGATGTGAATAACACAGACATGCACACAGCGATACGAGACATGACTAATACCGACACACATCAAGATATATGACACATGACTAACATAGACATGCACATAAAGATATGAGATATGACTGACGTAGACATGCACACACAAAGATATGACACATGCCTAACATAGACATACACACAAAGATATAAGATATGACTAACATAGGCATGCACACACAAAGATATGAGATGTGGCTTACATGGCCATGCACACACAAGGATATGAGATGTGACAAACACAGACATGCACACACAAAGATATGAGATATGACTAACATAAACATGCACACAAAGATATGAAATATCCCTAACCCAGACATGCACACACAAAGATATGACACATGACTAACACAGATGCACACTAAGTTATGAGATATTACTAAACTCAGACGCACATATAGATACGAGACGTGATTAACACGGACACACCAAGATATGAGATATGACTAACATGACACACATCTAGTTATGAGCCATCATACAACGTTCCCTTGCATGCACAGTTCCCGGTTAACTGTTCATAAATGTCGTTGAAACAGTTGTCCGGAGAATTGAGAGCAGTCTAACCCGTAGAACGTTCCCTTGCATGCACAGTTCCCGGTTGACTGTTCACAGGTGTCGTTGAAACAGTTGTCCGGAGATTTGAGAGCAGTCTGACCCCTAGAACGTTCCCTTGCATGCACAGTTTCCGGTTGACTGTTCACATGTGTCGTTGAAACAGTTGTCCGGAGAATTGAGAGCAGTCTGACCCGTAGAACGTTCCCTTGCATGCACAGTCCCGGTTGACTGCTCACATGTGTCGTTGAAACAGTTGTCCGGAGATTTGAGAGCAGTCTGACCCGTAGAACGTTCCCTTGCATGCACAGTTCCCGTTTGACTGTTCACATGTGTGGTTGAAACAGTTGTCCGGAGATTTGAGAGTGCAGTCTGACCAGTAGAACGTTCCCTTGCATGCACAGTTCCCGATTGACTGTTCACAGGTGTCGTTGAAACAGTTGTCCGGAGCTTTGAGAGCAGTCTGACCCGTAGAAGTTCCTTGTATGCACAGTTCCCGGTTGACTGTTCACATGTGTCGTTGAAACAGTTGTCCGGAGATTTGAGAGCAGTCTGACCCGTAGAACGTTCCCTTGCATGCACAGTTCCCGATTGACTGTTCACAGGTGTCGTTCAACAGTTGTCTGGACAAAGAGTTTCAAGTGAGGAATTAAGAAAGAGATGACCAGGAATAATACTAGCAACTGAATAAATAATCTTGAAGAAAATAAAATATAAAATGGTAATGAGCAGCTAGACTAAAAGAAAGACAAGCAAGCTACAACGTTTCGGCAAAAGCCTTCATCATGTATAACAAACAAACTATACATATTACAATCAAAATACCGAGTTTGAATGCACAACAACACAGCTCTGAAACATATATTTATTTATTTTTAGATCTGGGTTGTGTATTCTAGCTCTAAATTTTGTGTTTAATGTGTACAGTTTATATGTTATACTTGAAGAAGTATTTTGCCGAAAAGTTGTAGTTTGTCTTGTCTTTCTGTTCAATACAGCTGCTCAATACCATTTTATGTTTATTTTCTTTGTTTTCTGCAGATAAACTCTCGGCGAAGTATATAGAACCAATTCTGACCTATGGAAGCGAATCATGGACAATAGACAAACAAATGAGAAGACGATTAGAGGCCACAGAAATGGGATTTCTCAGAAGACAGGTTTTCCGGGACAGCTAAAAAGACCAATGAGGAAGTTCTCAAAGAGGCCAACACAAAAGAGAACTCCTAAAAAATCATTAGAAAGAGCAATCAACATTTTTCGGGCACATCATGAGATGAGGAAAGTTTGAATACTTGGTTAAAACTGGCAAAATAAGAAGAAAGAGAGACCGCGGATGACAAGAGAGAAAATACTGGATAGCTTGGTGTCATGACATGGAAAACAGTCAACAACAGAACTGATACGATGCACCGTGAATAGAAAATTTTGGAAGGACATGATCGCCTACGCCAAACGATATGGCACATGATGATGATGATACTATCGGCGCCGCATATTATTTAATATTTGTTATATTGAACGAGACTACAAATGACAAGAGGTAGGGTTCGATACCAATCGACGGCTACCGGTTCACCCAGTCTTAAATGGGCACCGGATTTTTTTCTGGGAAAATAAAGCGGCATGGGCGTAATACCGACCACATTACCCCAAAAATCGTGTGCTGAAGGTCCGTAAAATGTATGGTCACTAACACCATATTCCCTATACGCCACTTGGCGTGACGGGGGTACTTTACTTTTTTTTTATTATTATTACATTTTATATATGTGCTTATCCTCTAAATAAATAATCTTCTTCTTCATAGTCCTTCACCCACGCGTGGATGCGTTATCTCGATAGTTCACGGTAAAGCCCCGTTATCTGCTTCTTGAGGACCGATACATCCGTCTTCATCATTTACTTAATAATTTTTACCCTGGCAGCTGTCACTGTCGTTTTCGATTTGTAACTGCTAAAGGTTCTTTAACGTGCGCGAGTGCACACGAGACCTCCTATTTTGTTGCGGTTATCCGAGAGTCCTGGACAACGGATTTCACTTCACGAAGTCACGAAGAACAGGATTTCGATTTCGTTTAAAAATTCACACCGCCTAAGTAGGATTCGTGTCCAGGACTTTATTATTCGGAGGCTTGCAATGTTTTACCACTAAACCACATAGTTCTCCCGAATAAAGAAATTAATTAATTAATAAGTAAATAAATAAATAGATAAAAAAGTAAATAAAAAATAAGCAGATAAATAGATAAATGAGTCAATAAATAAATATGTAAATAAATAGATAAATAAGTAAATAAATAAATAAATAAGTATATCATCATCATTGAGTGTCGTCTCCGCAACGAAGGTTGGCTACCATGGAGCGCCATTTGCTCTATCTCTTGCTTTGATGGTGCAGGTTGTCATCGGTTGATTTATCCATCTTTTGATGTTACTCGTCCATGTTAATCTTGGTCTGCCTCTGCCTCTTTTACCTTGTATTTTCCCTCCAGGATCACTTTCAGTAGGCTGTTGCGTCTTTTAACATGGCCTAAGAATCGCATTTGTCTTGTTCTAATTGTGTTCAGAAGTTCTCTTTTCATTTTTAGTTGTTTTAAGACTTTGTCATTTGTTTTCTTTTCCTTCCATCCAATTCTACCTATTCTTCTATATATCCACATTTCAAAGGCTTCAATTCTCTGTTCTGTTTTCTTGTCTAATGTCCATGTTTAAGCACCATATAGGAATATTGAGAAGATGTAACATTTTGCTATTCTTAGTTTTAGCTCTGGTGTTATTTGTTTTGATGTTAGTATGTCCTTCATGACATTAAAATTACTTTTTGCCATTCCTATTCTTTTGTTTATTTCAGTTGTACATTTTCCATCACTGGTTATAGTATATCCAAGGTAGTTATAGTTCTGAACTGTCTCAAGGTCTATTCCTTCAATTTTGATATCCACTTGTGGGTTTTGGGTATTTTCTTTGTTTATGATCATAGTTTTAGTCTTTTTGATATTCATATCTAGTCCATATTTTTTGCTTGTCGTGTTTATTTCATTAAGTAATTGTTGTAGGTCTTTAGGATTTTCTGCTAGTAGTACAGTATCGTCAGCATATCTTAGGTTATTGATTATCTTTCCATTAATTTGTAGGTCTGGCATCTCTATGATGTTTTTAAGATTTGCTCAGTGTATAGATTGAACAAGCTTGGTGATAGGATGCATCCTTGTCTTACTCCTCTTTTTATATCAATGGGTGTAGAGAACTCTTTTTTATATTTTATTATTGCTGTTTGCTCCCAGTATAGATTGCATATTAGTCGTATATCCATGTCATCTAGATGTATCTCTTTTAGGCATTCTATAAGTTGTTTGTGGTGTACTCTATCAAAGCTTTGGTGTAGTCTATGAAGCAGGCATATATTGGTTTGTTTACTTCTGTGTATTTTTCGATTAATGTTCTCATGCAGAATATGGCTTCTTTTGTCCCGCTATTTTTCCTCAAATCCAAATTGCAGCTCATCTAATTCAGTATTGATTTTATTCTGAATCCTTCCTTGTATAACTTTTAGCAAGATTTTTGTAACATGGCTCATTAGGCTTATTGTTCTAAAGTCACTGCATTCAACTGCACCATTCTTTTTAGGCAATGCAATGAAAGTTGATGTTTTTAGTTCATTTGGTATGTATCCTGTGTGGTATATGTCGTTGCATATGTCTGTAATCACTTCAATGCCAAAATCTTCAAGTGCCTGTATCATCTCTATCTGTATGCTTATAGTATATATATATAAATAAGTATATAAATAATAAATAGATAAATAAGTAAATAAATAAATAAGCAGATAAATAGATAAATGAGTCAATAAATAAATATGTAAATAAATAGATAAATAAGTAAATAAATAAATAAATACGTATATAAATAAATAAATAGATAAATAAGTAAATAAATAAGTAAATAAATAATAAGTAAATAAATAAGTAAATAAATAGATAAATAAGTAAAAAAAAAATAAATCAATAAGTAAATAAATAAATAAGTAAATAAATAAATAAGTAAATAAATAGATAAATAAATAAATAAGTAAATAAATAGATAAATAAGTAAATAAATAAGTAAATAAATAAATAAGTAAATAAATAGATAAATAAATCAATAAGTAAGTAAATAAGTATCAACCGATAAAAATAGTATTGTAATGGCTACGCGATTAGAAAAAACTAAAAGAGACACAACGAGCTGTCAACAAAGGATACGGGAATAATAAAATTATGGTTATTATATTATATTTGATAGATCAAAGATTCAACCACTAATTTTGAATTTTTGGAATACTAGAAACACTAGGAAACATCACAGCATAGCTAAGACCACAAACGATATTTTCCCTCTCGATCGGAAGTCAAACAAGTATAAGAGAGAGAAGATGGGTAATGAAGGAATCAGAAACTGACTGCTGGCGTGAGTGTCAGCAAAACCGAGCTGGTCAATACCCAACATCACTTCAGTGTGACGGCCACGAATACAGAAACTTAGTCTGGCCTTAAGGTAAAGGTAAAGTACGAGACTTGAACCGACGTCTTAGCACGCGAGTTTCCACCCATATGTGCTCGGCCGCCTATCCAGAAATGTTCGGATATTTCTGTATAGTGTAGCCTCAAGCATCGAAACTCAGATGCGACATTCCTCACCTTCCGGGGTAATACCCTGGTACCCATTTCTGCCAACGGCTGGGTCGACCGTGGGGTATTTTTTTTTTCCAACCAATTCACACTGCTCCCAGCGGGAATCGAACACGGGTTGTCCGAACGTCGGTAGTCCAGTCGGGTGGTTTTCCCAACTAGGCTACCGAGGCCCCCAGTCTGGCCTTGATAATAGCGATTGAATATGGAAGACAAGATATGACAAAAATGACTCAAAGAGCCATAAACAAACGCTACGAAAACGCCAGATTAAGAGGAAGACCACAAAGAGATGGATAAAGGGAATACTAGAGTGACTAGGAAGGATAACACCAGAAGAGGCCAACAGAAGAGCAAAGAATCGCAGATTGTATCTCCCCTCGACGCCAACGGCAATGGAGGAAGGATAGAAGAAGAAGAAGAAGAAGAAGAAGAAGAAGAAGAAGAAGCATGACACGGAGATAGAGTGAGAGAGAGTGAGAGAGAGAGAGAGAGAGAGAGAGAGAGAGAGAGAGAGAGTGAGAGAGAAGAACAAATATCGCAGCTCACTGTAGACTTCAGCAAAACGCAACAAAAGCCATTTCAGATGTCAGGAAACATAAAAGAAAAACATTTGGGGTCACAACACATTTGTGGAAACAGTCACAAATTCCAAACTGGAATTGCAGAAACATGATATAGCATTGAATTGTTGTTGATTTTACTTTAACCTTCAGTGCAAGTAAATATTTCACGTTGCTTTCAACTTGTTACAAAATTTAGCAACACGCAAGGCAATGCATTACAGAGGAGTTTATAGATTTCTATGCTCACCCAGTTATCGCTACTACCATAGTGCACTAATTATGAGCTGCTGAGATAATCATAATAATAAATACAAGGTAAAAGAGGCAGAGGCAGACCAAGACTAACATGGACGAGTAACATCAAAATATGGAAAATCAGACTATGACAACCTGCACCATCAAAGCAAGAGACAGAGCAGAATGGCGCTCCATGGTCGGCAACCTTCGTTGCGGAGAAGGCACTCGATGATGATGATGATGATGATGATGATGATGATGATAACCACCACGTCACGGCGCATGAGAAGGCACGAGTTGTCACGCCTGTTAACAAAGAACCTCGTCACGGCGCCTCGAGTGTGATAAATAAGGAATTACGAGTTATCGTCCTTTAATTCCTTATTTTAATCATCGGTATTTTTTTGCAAACCTGGTCAGCATTCTGCCTGGTCGCCTATCATTCTCAGAAAAAAACGTCTTCCCTTCCCAACTGAACTTAGAAGTCGGTCAATCGGAGATTAAATCCAGCTTCTTGTTCAGAATATATAAATTCACTAACCGCTGTCTTGAAATGACTTCCAATATTCTTAGAAGGACCACATCTCAGTGATACTGCAACTATTTAGTCACTGTCTGTGCCCTCTTCTACTGACGAACACGATGCTGTGTATGAAATAAAATAAACTTATTTACGATATGCTCAAAATGTATGTCGTATCATGTATGTTTCCAGTAAATACATGAATCATTTGCTCATTTTCTTTGTCACGAATCAGAACCAACATAATACCACAGCTGTTTGCTTAATTCATAGAGTGGCATTTTAGTTACAATCTTGAAAGTTATTGTAACATTTATGGATAAAGGTGTTCTGAGTCTAATACATTCCACTCATTCTTGAAATTGATATTTTATAGAAGTGGTTTCAGTTTGCGACATCCCCCCAAAAAATGTTACATTTCTTCTGTAACTGGTTTGTAAATGAAGTATAGTTGCTAAAACAAGTAGAGGAATTCAAATACCTAGGAGGTTTAGTGACAAACGATAATTCACAAACAGCAGAGATAGAATCAAGATGCAACAAAGCTTTGTCAAATCATTGGACAGTTATCACCACTATTGCCCAATAAGGAAATAACTGAGGCAAAACGGGCACTGTACAATACAATCTTCATCCCAACGTTGTGCTACCAATGTTAGACCAAGACCCTAGATGCAAGAACAATAAGAAAAGTAGCCTCTACTGAGATGAAATGTGTTAGACGAATGACAGGAAACAGTCTGAGAAATAATATCAGAAATGAAGAAATAAGAAAAAAAGCTAGGAATAGTCCCCGCTATAGAATATATAAAGACACAACAGATAAAATGGTTTGGCCACGTGACAAGGCAGAAAGATCAAAACACAATACAACAAGCCTTCAACAAACGTTGTGAGACAGACCCAATGGTCGGCCACGAAAAAGATGCATCGTTGGAATATTAAAAGCACTAGGAAAATAACAAACAGCAGAGGCGAATAGAAGAGCAAAAGACCACAAATTGTATCTCCCCTCGACGCTTAAAGCAAACGAGGAAAGAAAGAAGAAGAAGAAGAAGTATAGTTTAATAGAATAATGCTTATATTAAGAAGCATTTCCGAAAATTGCCAAGATTGACACCTTGCGGTTTGAAATATTCAACTTTAACTACAAATATCTTGACAACTGTAGATATAATTTCTTCTAATCATCTTGAATGTGCCATAGAAGATACGAATACAATGCATATTTCTGAAAAGAGAAAATAAATAATCAAAGCAACTAAAATATCAGTAACAAACAGCTGTGTAAACATATAATTCTACTGAATAGTTCTGAGGATTTGTGTGATGTATATTTTGGTAAAATTGTGTAATGCGGATTTTAAAAATATGCTTTGTGATTTACTTTCTTTCCTACTCTTTGTCCTTGATTGTGTAAATTTCATTGCAGATGTTTATAGTGAATTTCAGGTAAAATTATTTATACACTTTGATGCTCTGTGTACATTGCAATTACCATTGTGGCTTTTTTTTTGGTTTAAGTTGTAAAACGATTTGTAGCAATAATAATCTTGTGTACTTGCATGTGAATAATTTGTGGTTTGTGTTTCATTATTTTAATTGTCATTAATGTTACGTGGAGTCGTTGTAATAAACACTCATAACAATTTGTCATGTTTTAAATATATTTTAAGGATTTTAAACATCTACATTTAAAACTGATTGACAGTCATGTTGTTAAGCGCATTATTATTTTCCCGCCATTCATTTGTCATTTGGAGGTGCATTCATTATCATTCCTTCTCTCGTTAAGAAGATGATTTAGTGGGAGTTTTCTCCCTTACTCCCTAAAGTCGAGGAAGCTTGAGGATTCTTGCCCTGGCTTGTCTTTTGTCTTAAATAATCAGCTTGTGTTGATGTGAGATGTCCTTAATATTATCTCACAATCTTTTTCTTGGTCTTCCTCGCGGTTTTTTATTTACTTTTATGTACGTCCTCAGTTATATATATATATATATATATATATATATATATATATATAATATATATATATATATATATATATATATTTAAAATTATTCTTCTTCTATCTCCAATGATTCTACTTCATTCTCGCCTTTGAAAGGTTAAGAACTGAACTCAGACCTATATCATTTGTAGACGGGAACTTTAGTACTTGGCCACTGCGACATACATACTAACACCATATAATATCAATGTCTTCCTCTTGTTTTTGCGTTCACCAACAACCACTCTCATTTATTGCCTGGCCTTTGCTGACGTATTTTTCCCAATTGTCAACCTAACTGTAAGTTCTAGGTCATCTATGTGTGGGAAAACTCAATCGTCATTTCACTTTACTAGATTTAATAGTTTAGTTTAGTTTAGTTTAGTTTAGTTTTAGTTTAGTTTAGTTTAGTTTAGTTTAGTTTAGTTTAGTTTAGTTTAGTTTAGTTTAGTTTAGTTTAGTTTGTAAATAAAAATTTTCAACTCCAATGTTAAGTCAGTCCTATTATATGGTGTGAAACAGGAAGAACAACAAAAATGACAATCATGAAGATACAGATTTTCATTAATGGATGCTTACGCAGAATAAAGGATGGAAATGGCAGGACAAAATCACTAACATAGAATTATGAAATGTACCAGTAAAATACCAGTGGATAAAGAGATACAGTGAAGACGATGGCGCTGGATAGGACACACTGCAGAAGCCAACTGAGAGTATTACACAACATGCCCTTTTTTGGAATCCCCAGGGGAAAATACTAAGAGGAAGACCAAGGAATTCTTGGAGAAGACGGATATAAGCAGAGATGAAGATGATGGGGAAGACATGGGATGATCTTAAAAGAATGGTAAGAAACAGAACGACTTGGAAAGTGTTTGTTGAAGACAGGGAGCTGAAAGGTAGAAGAAAGTTTAGTTTAGTTTAGTTTAGTTTAGTTTAGTTTAGTTTAGTTTAGTTTAGTTTAGTTTAGTTTAGTTTAGTTTAGTTGACAGGTCATCCTCACTGCACATCGGACAAGTCCATAAGTGCTCATATCTCCTCTGAAGTATACACCCCTCAACCTGGAGCGACTAGCTGCATCATTGTGTTGGTTGATAAGTCTTCTTTGGACTCCTGTTTGGCACTCCCGTATAGCATCTCCCAACTTGATATGATATTCGTGTTCAATTCTGCGGATTCTGAGTAACTTTTCTCTGTCGATTTTTTTTTTTTATCCAGCATCTATGAGGGCATTCAGAACATAAGTGCTCTCCCTTCCTCACTCATCATCAAACTGGCATGCAGGGGTGGATTAACCATTGAACAAAATAAGTATCAAAGGAAGGGGGCACCACAAAGGGGTGCCCCCTTTGTCAACGACAACCCACATTAAATAAAAAAAATATATATATATATATATATATATATATATATATATATATATATATATATATATATATATATATATATATAAATGATAACAAGAGCATCCAGTGAGTGCAGACATCCGCCAAGGGTCATGAAATCGAAGGGAAAAAATTCCCGACATAAAGACCAGCAACAAAGCAGGCTGGACGCCTTATCTCTGTTAAGTATAGAATCAGACGTGTTATATAAGAGTTGTTTTAAGGATCTGATCAAAGAATGTGCAATTAAAATAAGTAGGAGAAAATTTGTCAAATATAAATAAAGTGGATGTTTTAAAAAAATAAACATTTCTTTCCATCTGACTGTAAGTTTTGTTTAATTTCGATAAATAAAATGTTATTTAATGCTTCATTAATGTTTATATTTTAAATCACATATACGGGGGGGGGGGGGGGGGCACCAGAATCGTTTAATTGCTTAGGGCCTATGAGGGTCTTAATCCGGCTCTGCTGGCATGCCTAGATTCAATGTTTTCACTTAACCAAGTAGCCGCGGTAGAGCAGAACCACGATTTGAGGTTCAATACCTTGAATGACCAGGTCCACTCAGCTTAATTGGGAACAGGTTTTCTGGGAATTAAAGGCGGTCTGCTGCAGTGCTGACCATAATATCCCCAAAAATGTGGCGGAGGGTGTAAATAAGGAACACTGACACCACTATTCGCATTTTAAGAATTGATATGAAGAAAAACCTCTGGGAATGGATAGAGCACACGTTATGCGAGTCAACTATAACCATTACCAGATAAACTCTCGGCTGGAATCAACGGAACACCTATGAAAACAAGAGGAAGAAACCCTGAGACTAAGATTGCAAAGATAAATTACACCTGGAAACGAATAAAGGAGACAGCAAATGACAGAAAGCTTAATGGGCTCTTATTGTGATGTCCTATGCAGCAATTGAATCATTGAGTTATTTGCGGGTCATCATCATTGCACTCTGAACATGTTCATAGGTGCTCAGATCTCCTCCTCAGCAATTCCCTCAGTGTCCAGCGACTGACGACTCCAGTTCTATGTTGTTGATAAGTCTTCTTATACGGCCGCTAAGTTTCTCATTTCTGGCTGTGCCCATCTTAACTCCCATCTCTATCATCCGAAGAAGTGACGTGGATCTGTGTTTGTCGAAGTCCTGTGCTCTTCCCACACTTCGGAGGGGATTGATGATGTCCGCCCGATCCATTGGTTGACCGTCCTCAACGACAGCACATCTAGCCAATCTGTCCGCTCTTTCATTTCCCGTACTCCCGCATGTCCAGGGACATAGACAAAGGTGACCTTAGGTATTTTTGACTTCTGCAATGACTAACCATTGCATGCGTACAGAGTCCGCGTTCACTTTTTTTTTATATCATGCTCATCGAATCACTCAGTATACATGCGTGGTGTAGTCTTGTGACCTATGCACCAATGTTAAGATAAACCGGTAAGAACAGAACTACAATCCCTTCACAATACCGCGTATATCAGCCGTGGCGAGGATGTTTTTTTTATAGTTTCTTGGCCGTCAATCTAACAGCACATGGTGTCTCTTGACTTTGGGTTAACACTTGGATATTAATGTAAGCCGAGAAGGTTCGTTAACCACCTGCAACAACAAAAGTGTAATAAAATAAAGGGACCTCTATTAATTTAGGGAGCCGCGATAGCTCAGTGGTTAGTGAACCGGACTACAAAGGACAAGAGGTAGGGTTCGATCCCAACCGACGGCTTCCGGGTTTACCACACCTAAAATGGGTACCGGATTTTTTTCTGGGAAAGTAAAGCGGCACGGGCGTAATACCGACCACATTTCCCCAAAAATCATGTGCTGAAGGTCTGTAAAATTTATGGTCACTAACATCTTATTCCCTATACGCCACTTGTCATGACTGTGGCTCTGTACTTTCTTTCTATCAGTTTAGCCTCTACAAACCAGTTCTAACAGGTAACCTGCTAGAACGGATGTATTCTGTCGTTTTAATGCCTTCCGCTAACTTAGGGACATTTCAAACGTGACAAACATTTAATATTGTAAAAGTAAAGTACGAGACTTGAACCGGCGTCTTAGCACGCGAGTTTCCACCCATACGTGCTCGGCCGCCTATCCAGAAATGTTCAGAGATTTCTGTATAGTGTCGACTCAAGCATCGAAACTCACGATGCGAGACGACATCCTCACCTTCCCAGGGCAATACCCTGGTACCCATTTCTGCCAACGGCTGGGTCGACCGTGGGGTTTTTTTTTTTTTTCCCAACCACAAGTATAATTCACACAGCGGGAATCAAACACGGGTTTGTAGCCCAGTCGGGTGGTTTTCCCAACTAGGCTACCGAGGCCCTTTAATATTGTTCTGTTGTGGTCTCTCCGTGTTGCGAAAAGATTCGCATTACTCTCAGATTGTTAAACAGATGAAATGCGGATCAACAGCAGAACAGTACTAAACCGGAGATAAACGAGCCACTGGTGTTTGTGAATCCGGAAGACCTTTGTCGCTTAACCTTACAACGTATTTAGTGCTCAAAGGCTGCGGTAATAAATATCACACCAAAGTCATTTTTTTTACAAATGATGACGTATATTTTACGTACAGCTTGTCAACATTTTTTTTTGCCATTTTTCTAACTGCGTATTTATGTCAGGATAAAATTTTTAATGCGTTGTAAAATGACCTTTATCGCGCTACTGCACTTGTGTTTCTTACATTTGCATTACATTTAGCATGTAAAATGTATTGTATTGTTTAGTTTGTGCTGTAAATTATGAATTACCGTGTTCAGTTAACTTATAAAATGATATCGTGTCCAGTGGAATAAAAATGGTTACAAAACAAAACATGTTGCCTTGTCATACTTTCAATGTCTACGTCATCTGACATTGTTCAAGTAAATATTTGTTTCTTATCACCTTTTAAGATGTATTTTGTTTGAAAGAAATTATTACATGTTCGCGTGTCTTGAGAATGATTGTCAAGGATATTCACCTAATGTCAGGGTCAAAGGGCTTGCTACAGGATTGGGGAACCAGAACTATCCAAGGATATTCACCTAATGTTAGGTTCAAAGAACGTAATAAGACTGGGTGGAGATGCGTTATAGGTTGACATAAGGACAGGTCAGGAAATGTTACAGAAATCTTTGAGCAGGGAGTTTGAGGGAGAACTGCGTAATTAAGGGAGCAATGGCAGTTTACACAAAATAGAACACAAGAATACAATCAAACTTATACATAGCCTTCATTGACCAGGAAAAAGCATTCGACAGAGTAAACAGAGAACAACTGTGGGAGATACTAACAACATACGGAGTAAGCCAACATCTAACCAACATTATTAAAAGCCTCTACGTCAACAGCAGCTGCAGGGTCAGAACAGCAGCAGGCTACACAGACCACTTCGAAGTCAGATCAGGTGTAAGACAGGGGTGTGTACTATCCCCCCTACTGTTTATTACATACATGGACCATATATGCATGCTAGCCAACCCATCAGAGACAGAGGAGATCAACGAGCTTCTATTTGCAGACGATCAGGCACTAATACATGAAACAATAGAAGACCTACAAGAACACTTAAACAAACTCAACATCTCAGGCACAAAATACAACATGAAAATCAACATCAACAAAACAGAAGTCATGAACGTCGCCAAAAATAAACAGGACATCAACATAACTATAGAAGGCAGACACAACTAAAACAAGTAGAAGAATTCAAGTACCTAGGAAGTCTAATGACAAACGATAATTCTCAAACGGCAGAGATAGAATCAAGATGCAACAAAGCTTGTCAAATCATCGGACAGTTATCACCACTATTGTCCAACAAGGAAATAACTCTGGAGGCAAAACGAGCACTATACAATACAATCTTCATCCCAACGTTGTGCTACCAATGCCAGACCTGGATCCTAGATGCAAGAACAATAAGAAAAATAACCTTTACAGAGATGAAATTGTGTTAGACGAATGACAGGAAACAGTCTGAGAGATAAGATAAGATAAGAAATGAAGAACTGAGAAAAAAGCTAGGAATAGCCCCCGTCATAGAATATATAAGGAAACAACAGATAAAATGGTTTGGCCACGTGACATGGCAGAAAGAACAAAACACAACACAACGAGTTTTCAACAAACGTTGTGAGAACACCAGACCCAAGGGTCGACCACGAAAAAGATGGGTCGATGGAATATTAGAAGCACTAGGAAACATAACAGCAGCAGAGGCAAACAGAAGAGCAAAAGACCGCAAATTATATCTCCCCTCGACGCTGAAAGGCAAATGAGGAAGAAAGAAGAATGGCAGTTAGACCTGGGTGATAGTTAAGGGGAAAGAACTGCCATGTGGTACTTAAAAATTCATATTAAACAAAAAAAGTGCAATCAACTAGGCAGCTGCGGAGTCAAGGAAGGCAACTGAGAGCACAGCTTTTCCAAAATTGTATCTGAATACATAACACAATCATATTGCAGCTCAATGAGTTAAATGTCAGTGTACAACCAACCATCGTATTCCGTAGTATTGCAGTTCATCATCATCGTGTGCCGTCTCCGAAACTAAGGTTGACAACCATTGATCGCCATTCAACTCTGTTTCTTGCTTTGATGGTGCAGGCTGTCATAGATTGACTTGTACATCTTTGATGTTACTCGTCCATGTTAGTCTTGGTCTGCCTCTTTTACCTTGTATTTTCCCTTCTAAGGTTACTTTTAGTAGGCTGTTGTGTCTTTTAACGTGTCCCAAAAATTTCATTTGTCTTGTCTTAATTGTATTTAGTAGTTCTCTTTTCATTTTTAGTTGTTTTAAAACTTCATCGTTTGTTTTCTTTTCTTTCCATCCAATTCTACCTATTCTTCTGTAAATCCACATTTCAAAGGCTCCAATTTTCTGTTCTGTTTTCTTCTCTAATGTCCATGTTTCTGCACCATACAGGAATATTGAGAAGATGTAACATTTTGCTATCCTTAGTTTCAGCCCTGCTGATATTTGTTTTGTTGTTAATATATTTGTCATGGCATTAAAATTACTTTTTGCGATACCTATTCTTTTGTTTATTTCAAGTTTACATTTTCCATCATTGGTTATAGTATGTCCCAGATAGTTCTAGCTCTGAACTGTCTCCAAATGTATTCCCTCAACTGTGATATTTAATTGTAGGTCTTGAGAATAGCAGTTACAGAGTTCAATTAACTCAAGCCGTTATTTGTGGAGGTCAAACCTGTACTTGTGTTACAGTGTTTATGGAGGTCAAAGCTACTACAACCGTACAAAGGCATCTATCGACCTGGCAATGTATTTGTGAACTAGGTAGGCCATATTTAGCAACCAGCTCCCCGTCCACTGCATCAGAAGAACGACTGGTAAAATCGCGTTCTGTCTCTTGATTGAAACATATAGAAGTAGTGCCAATAGGAGGCGGTCTAATCTAGTGCCTTCTATAACAATCACTGCGCTGCGTCTTTATATAAAAAAAACCTGAACAAAACTGTCGTCATCATCATCATGTGCCGTACCGGTTGGCGTAGGCGATCATGCCCTTCCACAATTTTCTATCTACAGTGCATCGTATCAGTTCTGTTGTTGACTGTTTTCCATGCCATGACACCATGCTATCCAGTATTTTCTCGCTTTGTCGTCCGCGATCTATCTTTCCTTTTATTTTGCCAGTTGTAACCAAGTATTCCATCTTTCCTCTTCTCATGATGTGCCAGAAAAATGTTGATTGCTTCTTTCTGATGCTTTTTTTAAGAGCTCCCTCTTTGTGTCGGCCTCTTTGAGAACTTCATTGGTCTTTTCATTCAACAAAACTGTAAGAGATGTTAATTAACTGCGAAACCATGGTTTTTTCACAACTTATAGTGTAAATAAATAAATTACGATGCATTTACAATTACGTTAATTTAGTACACTAATTGAAGGAACTATTTTACATAGCGCAAATTTCAACAGTGTTTATGTCGCAACTTATCAGGGTAAAGGTCAAGCTAAAAGTTTGGTTTCACGTCCTGGCCTCCTCAAGTTTCGAACTCACCGTCCGCCGCCGCAACAGGTGTGACATTTGTACATTAGATACTTTAATGAATACACTTTAATACACAATAAAGAAAGTATTTAAAACGTGCTTTTTTTAAAGTTTTAAATACTTCTTCTTTCCTTCATCATTTACCTTTCAGCGTCGAGGGAAGATATAGTTTGCGATACTTTGCTCTTCTCTTGGCTTCACCTGCTGTATTGTTTCATAGTGTTTCTAATGTTCAATCAGTCCGTCTTTTTCGTGGTCGGCCCTTGGGTCTGGTGTTCTGGCAACGTTTATTGAAAACGAGGGTCTACCGTATCAGATTGCTCGCCACGCTGTTTTATGAAACACGAAACCGAGAGCTACCGTATCATATTGTTCACCACCCTGTATTATGAACATGATTCATGAATCTTTATCTTAGCACCATCATCACCGTGTGTCCGTTATCACCCCGATCTATTTTCTAGCAGCACAGATATATCTTAGAACAGCGCACGAACTCCGTAACACCAGTGATGTTCCACACTAACTATAATTACAGAAAGTTGGTTAATCATAGCGACAATTATAGAATGTGTATTGATTGGAAATATGTTGTCTACTTGTTTATGTTCAACTTCAAGAATTCCTCCTCTTTACCATCCTTCAATGATATAAATTGGTACTTGACCCTACCAACCTTGGTATTGAGGATCACTGAAAGAAACTTAATCACGCTAAATGTGATTTCAACTTCTTCTTCATCATCGTCCCTTAACCTATGTGTCATTGGAGAATCACTGACAGACTTCGTCAACCTTCTCAGCTTCTCTCTATCTTCTGTCATTCTTTGGTACTCTGCGTGCAAAAACGAGTCCATTCTTTGATGTTATTGTCCCATCTCTTTCGTTATCTACCTCTCCTTCTCCCTCCTTTCATATTTCCATGCAGATGGTCTGTGCTGGGTCAGACAATCAAGACACGTGACCAAACAATTTCATATTGTTTCTTCACAACAGACAAAAGACCATGTTCTCCGATTGCCTGTTGTATCCTTAATTTTGAGAACTTTGTAATTTGTGATAGTTCTCCTGAGCAAAACTTTAGATGTCAATATTAATCAGTTTGGGAGCCGCGATAGCTAAGTGGTTAGTGAACTGGACTAAAAAGGACAAGAGGTAGGGTTCGATCCCAACCGACGGCTTCTGGGTTCTCCCAGCTTTAATGGGTACCAGATTTTTTTTCTGGGAAAGTAAAGCAGCACGGGCGTAATAGCGACCACATTACCCCAAAAATCATGTGCCGAAGGTCTGTAAAATTTATGGTCACTAACACCATATTCCCTATACGCCACTTGGCGTGACGGGGGCACTTTACTTTTTTTTAAACATTTATTAATCAGTTTGAAGAAAGCACTCATCAACTCAAAGCTGGTGACTCTCCATATAGCGTGTCATATGATACCGATGATGGTTACAAGAGTCTTCTCTAGTCATCATATATGGGATTGATTGTAGCAAATGTTTAGCATTCATTTTGTCTATGCCACAGTCACATTTATCGAGGGTCCTTATCTTTAGGGTGTTGAACTGTTGGTACCTAAATCTGTTGTGGACTGTTTGGAGCCTAAAAATTGCCACATTTTCTTTTTTGTTGAGATGGTAGTAAACATACTTTTTCTGATAGCCCTTTTGTTCTGTATACCATTTTATTCATGTATTTCTTTGATTCCTCTAAAGTTTTACTTACATCGGACTGGTAAAATTTGCTATGTTTCTTTGCCAACATGTGTTCCCTATTATTTCTATGAATATTGGAGTGAGACAGAACCAACTGAATCACAGTTCCGCATCTCTGGCAGAGCTTATAGAGTTTACTTTACTCGATGGATCATACTCATTGCACATCAAACATGTCCGTAAGTGCTCGGATCTCCTACCCAGTATGCCACTCTTGTGTGTGGAGACTGATGACTCAAGTTCTGTGTTTATTTGTTATTCTCTTCGAGTACCTTTCTGGCATCTCCAAATATGACCTTATATTCGTGCAGTCTGAACATGGTTGTAGATTCATGACCATTGACTGAGTTATCTAAGCGACATTTCTCTGAGGGCATTCAGAATGTCAGCCTGGTCCATGGCACATCCAACATTCATAGTAGCTGTTCCAACAAGTCCGTTCTTCAAGGTGAATCGACTGAGATCATAAGAAGAGCAGGAAATGATAACAGTGACTAGGATATCATTGGGCCCAAGCGAACAGGAGAGTTAAAAGGGTGGAGACTGGGATACCAGTCTTGAGATATGTTGTAGACTGGGATACCAGTCTTGAGATATGTTATAGATGTGCCCTCAGAAACAATGACCTAAATTTCGACCTGTCTCACTTATATGTGTTGTTACATTATTTACAAATGATACAAAGGTATTGTTATGGCACTCTGAAAAATCATGATTGTTTTTTCTGTTGTTTGTTTATAGATTTGTTCCTGAGTGCTGTAAAAATACCTTGTCTGTGTACCATTTATGTTGGTACACAGACAAGATGCCAACCTCGTCCATCTCTCACCACAGACATTTTCTACTCTAATAAACATTGAATTATTGATTATCATATTCTTCCGTCTAATCACTGGAAACTAAGATCACATGCTGCCATATAGCTTCATGTGTATTTATGATACAAGCATTTCAGTCTATTTGTGTGTGCAGCTATTACTTGATAACAGGAAACCCAGAATACAACTGTGGTATAATATTAATTCCCGAATTGGCATTGCAATCTTCTAGTCACATAACAATGATGTGTATGAATGACCTCTCAAAAAGTTATTCTTTTTTGGGGGGAATAACGGAGTGTGTTAAATATGCTAAAGTGTAGTCTTGCTAGTGGCAATAAGTCGCCAATCAATGGTACAGGTTCAAATCTGGTCCACGTTGTTTATTGTTTTCTGTATTTTCTGCTGTTTATTGATTTATGGATTTTTCTGAGTGCTATAAATATTTGTCTGAGTTTATGTTCGTCGTATCTAGTCTTAGAAGCTGCCATCTACAATCATATTTTTATGACATCTTCACAAAAATATTACAAGTCTATTGCAATGTGATATGATGGAAATTATCTACTTTACATCTTCTTCATGCAAACCAGGTAGTATAGTAATTGTTATCAGAAATAGATTCTTTATGAGATGATTATGTTCATTATTAGATTGGAACAATAGTTATCAGACCATTGTTTCCCCACTCAATATGTCTTCCTTGCGGGCTCTTTGTTACAATCTATCCTCAATACATTTGATATATTATATGGCTTATATGTACACTTTCTGTGCCAGTTTATAATTCTCTAGAGATAAATTTATAAATACTATTTATGATTATGAATTAGCCAATCATAAACAATACATATGGCTTGACCGATGGCTTGACAAGCTGTCATTGTAAAAAGTATTGTTATGGAAACAGTGCCATATATTTTAGAGCAGTGACCTCTGCAATATGTGCCACTTTGGCACGCAAGGTTTTTGTTTTTGAGATTGTGGTTCTGCCCTATGTGCCATCTTCGGCTCGAAAGGACAATAGATAGATAGAAACAATACATATGGTTATAAATGATCCAATCACAAACACTGTTTATGATCTAAAATTAAAAAAAAAAAGCCATAAAAAATATTAATCATCCGATCACACTCATTTATTACATTCTACTTGTCATATGCATAATACAATATCATCACTCATTACCCATCATATAAACAAGCATACATCAGAGACATCATACAACTGTAATCACGTCCTCTCAGAACTCAATATTAAAAATCACCCAGCTTAAAAGATGATGCAATCATGTAAGCAAAACAGACAACAGCTATCATCAAACAGCATTACAGTGGATGACAGATACTGTCAGATATCACCTTTATGAATTTAAGAAAACATTTGCAATTACAACTGGTAATATACAAAATAAATTCTAAAAAAGAACTGAGAAATTATAAAAAAAAAACAAAATAAATGTATATATGAAGATCAGTCAAAATATTTGCACTTTAGCATAATGTAGTTTAGCACTAGCCAAAATTGGTGTGAACATTGGTCTGCTATGTGTTCACCCTCAGAACAAACCACATCTCCCATCTCTTCTTCACAGTCATGTGATTGTAGAAATCCTATATTGGGGACACAAAACATGTTTCCAGTTTAGTAATCAAATCCTAGTCACTTGAAAAATTATCTCCGCAAGAGTGGATTCCTCATGTCATAGTTAAAAAAAAAAATAAAATAAAGAGCCCCGTCACACCAAGTGGCGTATAGGGAATATGGTGTTAGTGACCATACATTTTACAGACCTTCGGCACATGATTTTTGGAGTAATGTGGTTACACACTTCATAGTGGCTGCAAAATTCTAACATTTTCTGCTACTCTTGCAAAAAAAAATGTAATTTTTCAAACAACAAAGAAGATTCTATTGTTGAGCTGGAGACGTGACGATGAGCTTTTGTTCTATAATTAAGGTTTCACCCTTGTTGGAATGCATCACCCTTCTTGTGTGCACACTAACGAATCAATTCAGAGGAAAAGGTATGTTTACAGCACTCGGAAAAAAATTACAAATAATCAACAACAGGAAAAAAAAACAAAGAACAATATATGGACCGAAGCAGGATCGAACCCGTACTCAGTGACACAGCGCCTTGCCACGAAAAGCCAAACGCTAGGGAACACTGCCACTCAGCATAATTTGAAAAATACAGATACTTTATTTGTCACTTGGGTGCACACTAGGAGGACTAAAGCTCACACCAATTTTCAAGTACACTCATTGGCCCCATCATACTAAAGTGCAAAACTTGTTGACAAATCCTGGTATTGTCTCCACTAAAAATGTACATCTTGAACCTATTGAAGACTAAAGTCAACCTTCTCAGAGAACAATGGAAACAGTTTAACAGTGTGGACCAGATTCTGGACATCCTGGAAAAAATAGCCACAGAAAGAGGCAAAAAAAAAAAAAACTACAAGATGCAAAAGGCAAATAGATAATTAATTGAACGTTTTGTCAGCCTACAGTTAAGTCAAAGAAGAAAAAGTGAGAGTGACTGTTCAGAGATGAGGTGCACCATTAGGTACACAACACTCCTCAGATCTTCATCAACAGAATTCCATTACATCTTTCATATAAAATGGTCTGAAGAAATTATACTGACCAATGGAAGAACAACAAAATGAACAAATCAGACCAGGGACTAAAGTGAGTATGTAGAGCTGGAATGTATTTATATAAGGAAAAGTCACCCAAACTTACTGGAAGTGCCATGTCATCAATTGAAGAGAAAGAAGGAACTAAAAAGAATATCTGGATGTAGCTGATCAGGATAAGTAAAAGAATACCCACAAAAATTAAACAGGTCAAAACAAAACAGCTGTGACACCAAAATTCATAGATGAAAAACTTAAATTAACTCAAACAAAAATGTTTGAAAACTGTGCCTGGAGATTATTAAACATTACCGAAAATAACACAAATGGAGTCTTATATACAAAAAGGAAATCTTGACTTGACTGTTACCAGCTGTTTCTTCTCTTAAAGCCTGAATTAAAACCTGAAATGTAGAAATAAATAAACATTTTAAAAAATAATAAACAAATTTTAAAAAGAGAGAGAGAGTGAGAAGAGAGATAGAGAAGAAAATCATTATTCTACAGTAATTTAAAGGGTCCTGTCTCACTTTGTAGTGTAAGGATAAAATGGTGTTAAAGCCAATATTCTGTCATGACTAACAGGACATTACATGTGATGTGACCAGTCCACAGAAATTGTCCTAATTTCTCAGAGAGAAGTTCCAGCACACATTTTCAGAGACTGAGATCACCAATACCATGGTCTAGCAAGAATGTGCCACATCTGGGATCACTTGGACCTCCTATTCAACAATAAAGTTCCCTACACATCTTGCCACTACAGCTTCAGCTTCCCTGGTGTTGAGGTGAAAGATTACAGCAAGAACTCCGTATTTAATCTGAATCTATTTGAAATAATACATTTCTGATTCCAAAAGAATAAATTGCTTATTTGAAATAATACATTGCAATGCAGATTTCAATGACAAATATTATAATATATATTTAATGTGTTTGGGTATAAGTCATTGGATCTGGAATGATTTGAAGTTATAAGGGATTGGTTTCAGCAACTGATAAAAGGTGGAGAAGTTATAATTTGGTATTTCCAGGAGTGTTAATGAAACCACATTTATTATCTGTACATTTATAATTTGTATATCCATAAGTGGTAAAAGATAGGGCATTTATAATTTGTATATCCATAGGTGGTAAAAGATAGGACATTTATAATTTGTATATCCATAGGTGGTAAAAGATGGGACATTTATAATTTGTATATCCATAGGTGAAGGTTGTGATTTGTCATAATTATTCCAGGCAATTTAAGAAGGTAGTTTGCCATTCCTTTCCTTCTTGGCAGTGACTGTACTAGTCGGAGATCGCAGCAATTGTCTCTATACACGAGATCCTCTGCCCGCCATTGCGGTGTGGGGGCCATAACCGGCACTACTTGTCGGCTGCTCCCACAACACCATCCACCACCTGCTCCAATGGCTTCACATAACCCTGATGGGAGGGGGGAGGGCTAAACAGGTAGAAAGCAACAACAAAGGTCGCAGTCTGAATAGTAAGAAAACAGAAGTAATGGTTATATCAAAGAAACAATCACCAACATCATGCAGCATAAAAATAAATGAGACAATTCTGAAACAAGTACAACGTTTCAAATACTTGGGCACAATAATAACATCAGATGGGAGATGCACCACAGAAATTAAAAGCAGAATAGCTCAGGCCAAAATGGCATTTCAGAAAACGAAAAATATCTTATGCAACAAATCTATGTCAATAAAAATGAGAAAGAGAGTTCATCTGTGCTGTACAGAACAAATTCTGACCTATGGAAGCGAATCATGGACAGTTGACAAACAAATGAAAACATGATTAGAGGCCACAGAGATGGGATTTCTCAGAAGAATGTTGAAAGTTCCCTGGACAGCTAAAAAGACCAATAAGGAAATTCTCAAAGAGGCCAACACAAAGAGGGAGCTCTTAAAAAACATCAGAAAGAAGCAATCAACATTTTTCGGGCACATCATGAGAAGAGGAAAGTTGGAATACTTGGTTACAACTAGCAAAATAAAATGAAAGAGCGATCACGGGCTACAAAGAGAGAAAATACTGGATAGCTTGGTGTCATGGCATGGAAAACAGTCAACAACAGAACTGATACGATGCACTGTAGATAGAAGATTGTGGAGGGACATGATCGCCTACGCCAACCAGTATGGCACATGATGATGATGATAAACTCAAAGCTGACTGCTCACATAGGATTATTAACTAGAATTAATCCTACTTCATCATCATAGATTAATCCTGGAAACAGATTAATATGTCAGGTCAGAGAAATGAAAGATTTATATCCACTCTCTAATAATAGTTATGATATAAGCAAAAAATAAATGTTCTCTCCATGTCAAGCTGGGCATGTAAGGAATATTGTGTTAGTGACCATATTTTTCAAATACCATCGCACATTTTTTGGTGATGTGGTTGGTATCACACTGGACTACCATTACATCCCAGAAAAATCTTTGGTACCTATTTTTGAGATTTTGGGTGAACCCCAAAGCCTTGTCGGCCTGAAATCCTAGAATCAGTGCAAAGAAACTTACCTTGTCTTTTGTAACTGTTTTGGCTGAATTTATACTTTGAAGGACCTGTTCAATTAGAAATTGATGAAAAGTTAAGTGATTATTTGAAAAGGAAGGAAGGAAGGAAGGAAGGAAGGAAGGAAGGAAGGAAGGAAGGAAGGAAGGAAGGAAGGAAGGAAGGAAGGAAGGAAGGAAGGAAGGAAGGAAACACAGAAAAAGTGAAAATTTCACCAGATTTTATAGAAAAACTGCCACCACACCCTGAAGTTTACATGTCCTAAGATGTAAAGCTTCTCTCTTCTAGCTCATAATGTAGTCAAATAAAGTTGTTCAAGACAGCACTAATCAACTTACATAGCTTTTTTTAAGTCTTTGGAAGTTTTTCTTTCAGCACTAATTTGTACTACAGCTTCATCTATATTAAAAAAAAAAAAAAAAAGTAAAGTACCCCCGTCCCCACCAAGTGGCGTATAGGGAATATGGTGTTAGTGACCATAGATTTTACAGACCTTCGGCACATGATTTTTGGGGTAATGTGGTCGGTATTACGCCTGTGCCACTTTACTTTCCCAGAAAAAAATCAAGTACCCATTAAAGGCAGGGTGAACCGGAAGCCATCGGTTGGGATCGAACTTTACCTCTTGCCCTTTGTAGTCCAGTTCACTAACCACTGAGCTATTGCGGCTCCCTTCATCTATATAGTGAGTTATTTTGTATTTCAATTCTTGTGCACCAGTCTTCAGCACGCAAGGTGCCATTCAGCAAAAGAGCTGAAAGCTGTCAGCGAATCATAACTAATGGCTTGCAACAGGACTGGTGAACCAGAACTATCCTAGGCTTTTTTTTTATCTCTTTGCGATGCCAGAAACAGACTAACCAGTTTAGTCTGGCAAAGTGAGTAGGGTCACAGAGAAGAAAGGTAACGCAGTACACAAAAATGCCAAGCTGAAGTTGGATGAGTTGGGCTGAAAGAAGTAAATATCGCAGTTCTATTCCAAACACAACACAACAATGCTCACTCTAAGCCAAGAATGGATGAAGAAGTGGCCTATTTTTATAGTATTTTTTTCAGATGAGGGCATGTCCACTGAATGGAAGGGACTGTGATTAGAACTTGAGAACTAATCATATTGAAATATACCTGAATATATTTGTATTTCTATATCAATTGTTTTAACAAGATTAAATGGTAATTCACTCTGGCATTTGTTTAACTAATTATAACAGTAACATTAAAATTAATTAAATTTAAACGATTACTCATTCATGGTATTCAAAAGATCTGAAACGTATTTTAACACTTTCATATGAGAACATTATCAATATTTTAAACATAAGAAAAACCTGAAACACTTGTTAAAACACATGTGCACACATTGATGATAATGGTACTTGCCTCGTGTGTTGAATTTGTTCTGATAACGAGTCAGTTCTAACAAATCCTCTGGAACACTTTGACCAACATCTTTCAAAACCTTGATTAAGTCATCCATCTGAGATACAGACAAGTGTAATTGATTATTCTCTCTCTCACATTTATGCATGCACACACAAAAGCTACATTTAAATCCAGCATTTTTACAAGGGCAGTTTAGGAAACAAAACTAATGACTGACTGTGTTCTTGCTCTTGTATATAGCACCAGCATTATTATTGCATAAGGACAGTGATTATTTGCACTCTATTCTCTCATATGTTGAAAGTTCCATGGACAGCTAAAAAGACCAACGAGGAAATTTTCAAAGAGGCCAACACGAAAAGGGAACTTCTAAGAAACAGAAAGAAACAATCAAAATTTTTCTAGCACATCATGAGAAGAGGAAAGTTGGAATACTTGGTTACAACTGGAAAAATACAATAGAAAGAGAGATCATGGATGACAAAGAGAGAAAATACTAGGCAGCTTGGTGTCACAGCATGGAAAACTGTCAACAACAGAAATGATATGATACACGATGGATAGAAGATTGTGGAAGGACATGATCGCCTATGCCAACCGGTATAGCACATCATGATGATGATTCTCTCATATATAACACCAACATCATTACTGCATGAGAGCAGTGATTATTTGTACTCTATTCTCTCATATAAAACACCAACATCATTACTGCATGAGAGCAGTGATTATTTGTACATTATTCTCTCATATATAACACCAACATCATTACTGCATGAGAGCAGTGATTATTTGTACATTATTCTCTCATATAAAACACCAACATCATTACTGTGTGAAGGCAGTGATTATTTGTACTTTATTTTCTCATATATAACACCAACATCATTACTGCATGAGAGCAGTGATTATTTGTACATTATTCTCTCATATAAAACACCAACATCATTACTGTGTGAAGGCAGTGATTATTTGTACTCTATTCTCTCATATAAAACACCAACATCATTACTGCATGAGAGCAGTGATTATTTGTACATTATTCTCTCATATAAAACACCAACATCATTACTGTGTGAAGGCAGTGATTATTTGTACTTTATTTTCTCATATATAACACCAACATCATTACTGTGTGAAGGCAGTGATTATTTGTTCTTTATTCTCTCATATATAACACCAGCATCATTACTGTGTGAAGGCAGTGATTATTTGTACTTTATTTTCTCATATATAACACCAGCATCATTACTGTGTGAAGGCAGTGATTATTTGTACTTTATTCTCTCATATATAACACCAGCATCATTACTGTGTGAAGGCAGTGATTATTTGTACTTTATTCTCTCATATATAACACCAGCATCATTACTGTGTGAAGGCAGTGATTATTTGTACTTTATTTTCTCATATATAACACCAGCATCATTACTGTGTGAAGGCAGTGATTATTTGTACTTTATTCTCTCATATATAACACCAGCATCACTACTGTGTGAAGGCAGTGATTATTTGTACTTTATTTTCTCATATAAAACACCAACATCATTACTGCATGAAGGCAGAGTGATTATTTGAACTTCACCCTCATCTGATTATTTAAGAAGATTTGAACACAGCACACAAACTCCAAGCACTGGCACATGCCTCTGGAGTTTCCTAAAGCTAAATGAAATCATTGTCAAGATACTAGAAAATATAATGCCCTGAAGTTTTGCCTGGACAGCTGCATACAGCTTCTCTTTAAGATTTGCAACTGTCTTCTTCCTCTTCTTTCCTTCCTTATTTGCCTTTTAGCATCGAGGGGAGATATAATTTGTGGTCTTTGCTCTTCTGTTCACCTCTTCTGCTGCTATGTTTCCTAGTACTTATAATATTCCATCGATGCATCTTTTTCGTGGTCGACCCTTGGGTCTGGTGTTCTCACAATGTTTATTGAGGGCTCATTGTGTTGCGTTTTGATCACCTCTGCTGCTGTTATGTTTCCTAGTACTTATAATATTCCATCGATGCATCTTTTTCATGGTTGACCCTTGGGTCTGGTGTTCTCACAACATTTATTGAGGACTCGTTGTGTTGTGTTTTGATCACGTCTGCTTTAACACGAAACAGTCACATGTTCTTTTATGATGCCTCTAGTAACAAACTAACAGTCTGGTCTGGCCAAGTGAGTGGGAATCAAATAGGGAAGGCAACCTGATACTCAAAAATTATATGCGAAGTTGGATGTGTTGGGTCAAAAATTGAAAATAAACTACATGACACATATACGTAAGGACTTAAAAGTTCTTTTATGGACGGATGATGAAGAGGATTCCTTCAGTTGTCATCGGGTGAACATCAGAATGAGAAATAAATATAGAAGTAGGCGCTTATGCTTACCTATGCCAAGATCAGAGATCCCTGGTAAAATAACACCTAATCATTAAACATGGGAGTTAAAAAAGATACTTTTAAATGTAAGAAAAGTGCTGTAATTCAAATTTAGTCATTCCAAAATTGCTTGTGGCCATGTATATAAGATTTGTTTAAATATGATATATTGAATGCTTATGAGAGATGAAGTTGGGTCGCTTGTTTCAACAGATTGTCAATAGCTATTTTGTGAAACAAAGAGCTATAACTATCACTTTTTAACCATTTCTATTTTCAGCCACTCACTTTAACTCAGTTTTCTTCATTTGCTGCTAATTATTCAAGGGTCTATCTGATTTCTGTTTTGTTTGAGCTTCGATCACATTTTGCATGCATATAAAATGTATTTTTTTCTTTGAAAAAGAGGCTTAAAAAACAGGGTGTGTCTTATATGTTGATAGTCAGTTTTGATTACTTTTATTTCTGAACATTTTCGCACATGGATATTATGTTTTGTCATTGACTATCAGATATGTAGAAATGTGGTTTTACAGGAAGTTGAGAATACCATGGACAGATAAGAAGAGTAATGAAAATGTTCTGAAAGAGGTCAAAGCAAAAGAGAGCTAATTTCCAATATTAGGAAGAAACAATCATCATTTTTTGGCCATGTAATGAGAAGAGAACAACTGGAATATATTGTAACAACTGGGAAAATTGAGGGACGAAGAGATAGAGGGAAGCAAAGAGAAAAAATACCAGACAGCTTAAGAGAATGGCTTGGCAGAAGGTCAACAACAGAGATGATAAATAACTGTTGAGATCGAAAATTGTGGAGAGACATGATCACCTATGCCAGCAGGCCTGGTACTTGATGATCACATCTGTGTTTGTTTACTTTCCAAATTATGTTAAGGATTTCAGTTTGCTAAATTTCTGCTGTTGGATGTTGTAAATATGTTGGCAAGTTATGGCTGGAAAACAATGCTGGCATTGTGATAGCACAGCATACAAGCTATGTGTGAATGAGCATGTTAAAAAACATGTTTTTATGCGGCTGTGCTAGTGAGACAAAATCACTGCCACTTTTGATTTTTATGAAGTGTGGCATTGGTAATGCGGGCAGCAGTGGATGGTGCAGAGGACAATTTGTTGTCTGAGAGCTCAGATTCTGACTTGGAAATATTTCACGTGATTCTTCATTTACCTCTGGATATAAATGTTGGTGTTTTGGTGATGATAAAAAGGTATTAAGATTCTTTCCTAGTTATTGTTCTCTTCTTCAGCATTTAAGTCTTGTGATCATGCAAACTTGACTCTGTCCTGTGTCATCATAGAGAGGTGAAAGATCAACAACATGACACATGATGAGTTGGTCACATGGTTGGTACTCGTGTGTTTGTGTGCCCTGATTTTTCACCTAAACCTGCAGGTGGCTGACATACTCAAGTCTTCGGCAGGCTGGTTTCCTGATTAGATTAGGTATTTGTTGAAAATAGACCTATGTATTACTTTATATTTGAAATACTGTAAATTACTTATAATATTCAGTGATAATGTTTTTTTCCCCTAAAAATTATGTACAAAAAAGGGAGTACACTTTATACACTGGCAAATACGAGAGATTTATATATCTATTTGTGTGGATACTATATTTATTTTCTTTTCATTTCTACTGGCTTGGTCAGACTAGTCAGTTTGTTTCCATCGACACTAAAGGGAGGTGGAGCAGAATCTAGGCCAGCCACTGCTCGCTAATCCTAACACAAACAGCCAGAATCACTGACCAATTACAGTCCAGGCGATGTCTGGTATCTTGACCCCAATAAGATTTCTTAGAAAGGCACTGTATACTACAAAGAAACAGTAACCAAAAACAATTAGAATACAACAGACATAACACCAATTCTGAGGTAGACACAGAAACAACAAATAATTTTGAAATATAACACAGGTACCAGCAAACAGAACCCTGCAGCAAGGAATCAGAAAAGATGGAAAAGAAAAACTTTGCAAAATATTAAATTCCAAAGAAACTAATATATAAGCAGCAGACAACAGAGCTTTCAACTCAAATGTTAAGGCGGTCCTATTATATGGCTGTGAAACATGGAGAATAACAAAATTGACAATCACGAAGGTACAGACTTTCATTAATGGATGCTTGCGCAGAATAAAGGGATGGAAATGGCAGGACAAAGTCACTAACGTGGAATTATGGAAATGTACCGGTCAAATACCAGTGGATAAAGAGATACAGCGCAGACGATGGCGATGGATAGGACACACACTACGGAAGCCAACTGAGAGTATTACACAACAGGCCCATTTTTGGAATCCCCAGGGGAAAAGACAAAGAGGAAGACCAAGGAATTCTTGGAGAAGACAGATCGAAGCAGAGATGAAGATGATGGGGAAGACATGGAATGATCTTAAAAGAATTGCAAAAAACTGAACGACTTGGAAAGTGTTTGTTGAAGACCTATGCTCCACTGGGAGCTAAAAGGTAGAAGAAGAAGAAGAAACGACAGAGCATGTAAAATGAATACCATGAAAATAAGCACTGAAAGAAGTTTGTATCGATAGGAAGACAAAAGATGACATTAAACATAGCTATAGAAACACCAAGTTATAAAACAAGTAATAGACTAAATATCTGGGAAGAGCATTCTCTGAATATGGTAAAATCAATAATTAAATAGAAATATGATGCAACAAGGCAAAACAAATATTGGGACAGCTATCCCCTATTCTAACACAAAGCAATACCTAATACCACCAAAGACTTCTTAAACTGAGCAAATTATTCCAATATTATGCAAAGTGACCATATTTGTGCCAAATATGGTCACTTACGACTAAACATAAAAGAAAGCTTGTTACCACAGAGATGAGATACCTGAGAACAGTGCTTGGAGTGACCAAAAAAGTCGGAATCAGAAATACTATTATAAGAGAAAGAGTAGGCGTTGAACCAATCCTTGGCTACATACAGAAACAACGTATAAACTGATTTGCCAATCTAGAAAGAGTACCATGTGATTCTTTATCATACAAAGAATATTTTAAAAGAGAAGGCAGAAAAGCAAGAGGCAGACCCAGAGTAAGATGGACAAACAACATTAAAAAAGCACTACAAATAAAAAAATTGGCAATGATTAAAGCCCCCAAAAGGGTGAGAACTAGAACATTTTATCTCCCTTGACATGAATGGATACAAGAGGAAATGAAAACAAAATGAGAGAAAGAAAACCACAGAGCAAAGTCAAGAAAATTGCATTGTCCCTTAAAGCAGTGCAGCACAAGAGTATGAAAAAAAACAAGAAGAAGAAAACCAATTCACTCACTTTTGTAGCATCATCACTAGTGACAAATGTCACAGCAGTTCCTGTTTTAGAAGCTCTGGCTGTACGACCAATACGATGAATGTAATCATCAGCGGTATTCGGATAATCAAAATTGATCACAAGTTTTATGTCATTAACATCTGAAAGGAAAATTTCGGATATCAAAGTTAATCACAAGTTTTATGCCATTGACATTTGAAAGGAACATTTTGGATATCAAAATTGATCACAAGTTTTATGTCATTGACATCTGAAAGGAAAACTTCGAATATAAAAATTGATCACATGTTTTATGTCATTGACATCTGAAAGGAAAATTTCGAATATAAAAATTGATCACATGTTTTATGTCATTGACATCTGAAAGGAAAATTTTGAATATAAAAATTGATCACATGTTTTATGTCATTGACATCTAAAAGGAAAATTTCGAATATAAAAATTGATCACATGTTTTATGTCATTGACATCTGAAAGGAAATAGCAAAAAGAAGAAAAAAAAAATGTTGGATAAAATTCCCAACAGCAAATATTTTTCAGTTCCCTTTTATTTTAACTTCACTTACCTGTGGCCCATCCTCAGTCTTTATTTTTATTCCATGGAAAGCAGTTTGGCTAATTACTTTCCACTACTCTCCCCTCTCTTGTGGTCATTCTGTGTCAACCCAATTATGGAGCGAAGACAGGGATTCCACTGAACTAAGTCTTTTTTCTATATTTTCTTCTTTATACATACTATTTTTAGTTACCTTCTATAATGTAGTTAGATCTTAATACATTTCTGGTGTTCTGTGTGTTCTAATGGTTCTTGTTTTCTAAGGGAGGCTGTATGTAGGTTGAAATGTCATTATTTTCTATCGTTCTCTTATATAAAGCTGACACTATACATTGTGGTCATGGTTATGGAAGGCCCCGGTATCACAGCAAACGAATTAAAATCCATAATTGCTCAACCGCCCATGCCAGTGGAATCATCCGAATTAATATCTCATCTTCAAAACAAAGAAAGGTAGCTGTAGCCCCCATCATAGCAGTCTCAGCACACGCCAAAAGACATAAAGCGAAACCGCACAGAAAGTGATGATATCGCATGACAGGAAACAGCCAACTGTTCCCTGTCATACGATATCATCATTCATCGTAATACAGTCACATTTCAGGTCATAAATCGACCTGAGCCAAGAAATCAGAGTCCCTGTGTCTCTCCTAGTACAGATACACAGCTGTGAGTTAACTGTATCTTAAAATGTAAACAACTTTTGTAGTTAAAAATTGAATATTGTGCACCAGAAACTCTCAGATGTACCTTTATTTTATCTTTTTGTTACGAGCATTAACTATTGAAGTATCATTCATACACAAATATTGACGTTACCTACAAACGTTATGATTTGTGTGTCTGCTGTCACAAATTGAAACCACTCCCGTAAAAGATCAATTTTAAGAATGAGAGAAATGTAGTAGACTCAAGACATCTTTATACATAAAAGCAGCAAAATTTCCAAGAATAGAACAAAAATGTCATTTGAGATGAAAACAAACAGCTGTGGATAATCTCACTGAAACATGAAAGACAGCAGGATTCAATCCCAACCGACGGTTTCCAGTTCACCCAGCCTTTGATGGGTACCGGATTTTTTATGGGAAAGTAAAACGGCATGGCATAATACCAACTACATTACCCCAAAAATCATGTGCCAAAGGTCTGTAAAATTTATAGCCACTAACACCATATTCCCTATACGCCAATTGGCATGACTGGGGTACTTTACTTTTTTTTTACTTAATACAAGACGACTCACCTAGACCTCTAGAAGCAACATCAGTGGCAACAAGAATCTCTGTCTCTCCAGTTTGAAACCTGAAGGTTACATTAGTTTAATTTACTGATTTACCAACAAAAGAATAAAGTATATGAATCAGAAACTATCAATCATTCAATATATATATATATAATCAGAAACTATCAATCATTCGATATATATATATATATAACTGGAAATGTAATTCATCATCACGTGCCTTCTCCACAACGAAGGTTGGCTACCATGGATCGCCATTCTACTCTGTTTCTTGCTTTGATGGTGCAGGTTGACATAGATTGACTTGTCCATCTTTTGATGTTACTAGTCCATGTTAGTCTTGGTCTGCCTCTGCCTCTTTTCCCTTGTATTTTTCCTTCCAATATTACTTTTAGTAGGCTATTGTGTCTTTTAACATGCCCCAAAAATTTCATTTGTCTTGTTGTCTTAATTGTATTTAGTAGTTCTCTTTTAATTTTCAGTTGTTTTAAAACTTCATCGTTTGTTATCTTTTGTTTCCATCCAATTCTACCTATTCTTCTATAAATCCACATTTCAAAGGCTTCAATTTTCTGTTCTGTTTTCTTGTCTAATGTCCATGTTCTGCACCATACAGGAATATTGAGAAGACGTAACATTTTGCCATTCTTAGTTTCAGCCCTGCTGATATTTGTTTTGTTGTTAGTATATTTTTCATGGCATTAAAATTACTTTTAGCCATACCTATTCTTTTGTTTATTTCAGTTTTACATTTTCCATGTAATTACTAATACACAAACTCTCATCACTGAGTGCCGTCTCCTCATCAAAGTTTGGCTACCATGGAGCGCCATTCCACTCTCTCTGTCTCTTGCTTTGATGGTGCAGATTGTCATAGGTTGACTTGTCCATCTTTTGATGTTACTCATCCATGTTAGTCTTGGTCTGCCTCTTTAACCTTGTATTTTCCCTTCCAATATTACTTTTGTTAGGCTGTTATGTCTTTTAACATGCCCCAAACATTTCATTTGTCTTGTTCTAATTTTACACAAACTAGCACACCAAAATATATTATACGAATTAAGTCTATTAAAAAAACAACTATTTTTACAAGACATATATTACCATTGCTGGTGTATGTCAAGGGGCTCACAACAGAACCAGAGGGATAAATGCTGCTTGATTTAATACAAACTATTATTTGAACATCTAATGCACAAATTAGGGCTATCATTTAAAACAAACTATTATTTGAGCATCTAATGCACAAATTAGGGCTATCATTTTTATACAAACTATTATATGAACATCTAATGCACAAATTAGGGCAATCATTTAATACAAACTATTATTTGAACATCTAATGCATAAATTAGGGCAATCATTTAATACAAACTATTATTTGAACATCTAATGCACAAATTAACACATTAAAAATCTAACTGACTAGCACTCTACAAATATTTAAAACTTTGTGTTGAGTTAGCTTATATCAAAAAGTGGTACCTACTTTTCAATGTTTGGTCCCTCATAAGTTGAGTTTTGTCTCCATGTATGGCCATGGCTCTAAAGCTGTAAATAGGTGTCAGACAAATACATTGTAAATAGCTTTCAAACATGTACATTGTAAACAGGTGCCTAACGTGTTCATTGTAAATAGGTATCAGATATGTAAAATGTAAATAGGTGTCAAACCTGTGCATTGTAAATAGGGTCAAATATGTACATTGTAAATAGTTGTCAAACATGTACATTGTAAATAGTTGTCAAACATGTACGTTGTAAATAGGGTCAAACATGTACATTGTAAATAGTTATCAAACATGTACATTGTAAATAGTTGTCAAACATGTACATTGTAAGAGTCACGTAGATAACACTGATGCTGTTAGAGCTTCCTGTCAGAGAAATAGATCAACAAAACAATTAGCATGAACATATTTGGTAAACATTCTCCATAATATGAGCCCATTTTCAAAACATTAACCCTTGATAGCACTATTTCTCCATTACAGGTTTAATGAAACTATCATAAAATTTACCACTTAAAGTATATCCTGTATATTTGAAAAATAATTGTTGTAAAAACCTGTTGGCACAAATCTTGAGAACAATTATACTATTAACTATCTTATTTACAACACTTATATTACCAATGATCTTCAGTATGAATACAGAATGTGACCAACATGGGTCTGAGAGTGGATAGTTTGGACTATGATCCTATTAATGACAGGTTGTTCTTGCTATAATCCTGTTCAATCAATCAAAATCCTTTGGATCTCCTATTGCAGCATAGGCTATGGACAAGGTCTCCCCATCTATCATTATTCTTGGACATTTTCTCTACTTCTCTCCAGCCTAGGCCAATGTTCTTGGGGGTTTCTATGACATTTCTCCAGCCTAGGCCAATGTTCTTGGGGATTTCTATGACATTTCTCCAGCCTAGGCCAATGTTCTTGGGGATTTCTATGACATTTCTCCAGCCTAGGCCAATGTTCTTGGGGGTTTCTATGACCTCTCTCCAGACTAGGCCAATGTTCTTGGGGGTTTCTATGACCTCTCTCCAGACTAGGCCAATGTTCTTGGGGTTTCTATGACCTACCTCCAGCCTAGGCCAATGTTCTTGAGAGTTTCTATGACTTTTCTCTGTGTATTCCAGGGCCTTCCTAACTTCTCTTTCCATGTAGGTTCCATAACAGTGAGTGTCCTGCTATGTTGGCATCAAGTATACTTAACGTGTCTAATTCATCAATATTTTTTATTCATAACCTACTGCTCCATTATCAACTTCAACCTGAGAAATCAAGAAGGCCATTGCATCTCACAACATCACCAACCTGGGTATAAGAGTTAACAGCTTAACCCTCAAGGCATTACCAGTTACTTTTATTTTTGGATAGCAATTGCGGTCGAATATAACCTAAAAGACTCAGTCTATGAATGAATAAAGACAAAAAAGCTGCAGGACGTGGATGTATTGCAAACAAAGAGGGAAGAATGCTAACAGACCCCAAAGATATAATCGATAGATAGCAGGAATATATAACAGAATTATTTCATGATGAAAGGGACAAAAAAACCATTTATAAAATGTACATCCAGCTATAAAATCCTGAAATCTGAAGTAGAACAATACGCCTAATGAGCCCGGTAACAACAATTTTACTAAAAGTTATACAGGGAATGATTCAGAATAAAAACAATACTGAATTAGATGAGCAGCAATTTGGATTTAGGAAAAACAGTTGGACAAAAGAAGCCATATTCAGCATGAGGACATTGATTGAAAAGTACATGTAAGTAAATAAACCAATATATGCCTGCTTCATAGACTACACCAAAGCATTTGATAGAATACACCATAACCAACTTATAGACTGCCTAAAAGATATAAATCTGGATGACACAGACATACGACTGATATGTAATTTGTACTGGGAGCAAACAGCAATAATAAAATATAAAAAGGAGAACTCTACACCCATTGATATAAAAAGAGGAGTAAGACAAGGATGCATCCTATCACCAAGCATGTTTAATCTATACACTGAGCAGATCTTTAAAAACACAGAGATGCTAGGCCTAAACATTAATGGAAAGATAATCAATAACCTAAGATATGCTGATGATACTGTACTACTAGCAGAAAATCCTAAAGACCTACAACAATTACTTAATGAAATAAACATGACAAGCAAAAAATATGGACTAGATATGAATATCAAAAAGACTAAAACTATGATCATAAACAAAGAAAATTCTCAAGACCTACAAATAAATATCAAAGTTGAAGGAATACACCTGGAGACAGTTCAGAGCTACAACTACCTGGGACATACTATAACCAGTGATGGAAAATGTAAAACTGAAATAAACAAAAGAACAGGTATGGCAAAAAGTAATTTTAATGCCATGAAAAATATACTAACATCAAAACAAATAACATTGGGGCTAAAACTAAGAATAGCAAAATGTTACATCTTCTCAATATTCCTGTATGGTGCAGAAATATGTACATTAGACAAGAAAACAGAACAGAAAATTGAAGCTTTTGAAATGTAGATTTATAGAAGAATATGTTGAATTGGATGGAAAGAAAAAAAAAAACAAAGTTTTAAAACAACTAAAAATAAAAAAAAGAGAAATACTAAACATAATTAGAACAAGACAAATAAAATTTTTGGGGCATGTTAGAAGTTCATGCCTCGCCAAGAAGTAGGTAAAACCACCAAGACAATATCATGTTATTAAAAAAGAAAAACAAAGAAGAAGCTTTCTACTCAACAAAAAAAGTTATTTATTTTTTAATTTTTTTTTTTTTTGGCATTACCAGCTATTGTGTTGGTTCAACATTTATTTTAAGGAAGAAAAAAAACCAGCTTCTTCAGCCTAGTATGGGCACACTGTCACAATAGTTGCAGCATAATAAGCATAAAATGACACTTACCGTAATTTTCTTAGTTTCATTGTAACAAAGTCTGCTTGAGTCTTAGTCTGGGCAAATATTAGAGTCTTTTGAGGACCTTCTTTGCTTGCATTCTGTAGTTCTTCAATTAACCTGCAATAAAACATAACCAATAAGGATTTTAGAAACCTCTTTTATATGCATTGTACCTAACCTTGCATTAAACACTGTGAGTTCAAGTCTATTACCCTAGATCATGATTCCTATTTGTGGGTCACAATTCCACTATACCATTGTAAAGACTACTAAGGCTTAAATATTACATTTGAAGTTCCAAAAATAGTATTTTCTTTCAACTTTTGCTACACAGCTGTGTGTTTACCCAAGCAGACACATAGGAATCGCATGCAGTAATAATTTCCTGGGTTACATTTGATTTATGGCCTGAAATTCGAATGCATGGCGCCATGGCTACTAGAGGTGTTACATTGTCTATTCAAATGGCTGCCATAAGTCCGTCAATTCAGCCCGTATGTTCCCGTATTCCGGCCCCCTCAAAGTGTTATTCGCTGCATATCCTGTGTTACAAAGGTTTGTTTGATGTCTAGCTGATGGCAGAGGAGATTTCCCCCCATCACAAGAAAAAAAAAGGGAAAAAATTGAATCTTTTGAAAATTACAATGGGCAAAATTTAGAAATAAAAAAAAAAAAAAGCCCTCTTTCTACGTGCATACAGTAACCTTGTCAACAGAATTCAGCGAATCATTTCAGAGGAAGAGGTATGTTTATAGCACTCGGAAAAAATGACAAATAATCAACAACAGAAAAAAAAACAAAGAACAATTATGGTTCGAAGAAGGATCGAACCCGTACTCCTTGGCACAGCACCTTGCTACGAAAAGCCGAAAGCTAGGGAACACTGCCAACTCAGCTAACTAAAATTAGCCATCATTGGTGATGTCTTTCACGCAAGTGTTCTCATGACTATAGCATAGGGCTGCGATCACAACCAGAAAAGAAATTCCTTCTTTATCTAAATTACTGCCCAGATAAATGTAAGATTGTACGTCTAGTAGAGATATCTCTCCTTTTGTTATTTGGCTATTACCAACTGCATTAATTCTCATAATTTTGGTCTTATCTCTATTTATTTTCAATCCTAGCTGCTGTAATCTCTCATCAAGTATGCTCATTTTCTAGCATCTTGCATCTGTTAATGATTATATGATAGGAAAGCTATGTCATTAGCAAAGTCTTAAGTCATTAAATTGTTCAAACCACTTTAATCGTTATCTCTCTATGTATTCGATTACTGTTAGAATTCATTCCAACGGTTTTTATGATTTCATCATTATTTACATAACCTCTTTATGTTTTGTTCACAGATTTTCTGAGCCTCTCATCTCATATGTTGTCAGTTTTCTTTCCTGATTTTTAGTCAGTCCATGTTTGACATTTAGAGCAAAGAGTTGGAAAAAAGATAAAGAGTTGATCAAGTTCTTCTTTGTTTCTACTGACATAGCAGATTGCTTTAAAATAGGCAAAATTTGGTCTATAGCTTTGTTAGCACTTTGAATTCTTGCTTCAAACTCTTAAGATGATCAATTTAAAGTTTGAAATAAACAAATCTATAACTACAATTTGTTTTAATTGTTTTCTCACTTCTTAATTAGATAATTGCACACAATGCATTATTTAGTTTGTTCAATAAACAGAGCAATTCCATTGCCAGGTAAACAACTGCCATGGTTGTGTCATGTGACAAGTTTCTGCAAATCCATTAAATGAATTACTACCCAGATATGAACAATTATATAAAAAGAGTATTCTTAGAAGACAGAAGTAATAGTAACAAGAAAGAAAAAGACATCACCGCAGTGCATAATAAAGACACGTGGAACGTTATTAAAACAGGTACGTGAATTTAAATATCTGGGAACAATGTCAACCTCAGATGGTAGATGTACAACAGAGGTGAGATGTAGAATGACTCAGGCTAAAGTAGCTTTCCAAAAAATAATGAAGATACCGTGCAGTCCACTTTTGACAATAGAAACAATTAAAAAAAAGAGTTTTTAAATGTTATTTAGAGCCAGTCTTAGCATATCTATCTATCTATTGACCTTTCGAGCCGTAACCGGCCCATAGGGCGTAGACCAAGATACACCTTCTCCTATATGAATTTTTGTTCTAGCAGTTTTCTTTTAAAGATATTTTATCAAATCTCGCCATCTGTCTCTGTTCTGTGCAAGCAGTTCTATCTCATTGAGGGAGCCGATTCCTGCTGCTCTTGCCTCTCTCATCAATGTTCTTCTCAGTGTCTCCCTGGGTCTTCCTCTTTTTCTTTTACCTGTTGTTTCCCATATGAGGGCTTGCTTTGCTATTCGATTATTATCTGTATCAGGTCTACGTTTCATTAACAACATCGTTTTTACGATAGCGGCTTGTTAAACCTCTGATCAACGGTTCTATACCAAGCCGGAGAAAAATAATTCCTCCATTTTGGAAACAACCGGAAACGGAAAAAAAAAAAAAAAAAAAAATGTCTTAGCATATGGAAGTGAATTATGGACAATAGGACAACAGACAAGAAAATCACTGGAGGCTGTAGAAATGTGGTTTTACAGAAGAATGTTGAGAACACCATGGACAGCTAAGAAGGGTAGTGAAAACGTTCTAAATGATGCCAAAGCAAAAAAGAGAACTAATTTCCAATATTAGGAAGAAACAATCATCATTTTTTGGCCATGAAATGAGAAGAGAAGAACTACAATATATTGTGACAACTGGGAAAATTGAGGGACGAAGAGATAGAGCAAAGAGAAAAGATACCAGATAACTTAAAATAATGGCTTGGCAGAAGGTCAACAACAGAAATGGTAAATAACTGTCGAGATTTAAACTTGTGGAGAGACATGATCGCCTACGCCAGCAGGCATGGTACTTTCATGATCCTTAGAATAAATTATTTAGTCAGCAAATTAGATTTGAGATTAAATGAGAGATCATGAATTAAATAGGTCAGAGATTTCCCCTTGTTTTCTTACGCAAATTTGTCAGGTGTTTTGTATACATAAACAGATTGCTAAAGTGTGTAAAAAAAACTCCAATTTTTCCAGCAAAAACACACGTATTTGAGTGTAGAAAAAGCATTATTTTACTAATAGGAAAGAGACATATTTTATGAATATAAGTAGGAACTAAAGAAGTAGACCTGTTTTTGTTAAATATTACAATTGAAAGAAAGAAAATAAACATAAAAAGGTACTGAGCAGCAAGACTCACAGAAAGACAAGACATACTACAATGTTTGGCAAAAACTTACATCAGGAATGTCAAACAAACTATACACAAAACATTCAGTCAGAATGCACAACACAGATCCAATCCCTTGCAAACGACAAAATATATTTCCATCACTTCACACGAAATGAACCATACCATCTTATATTTACTTTCTTTGTTTTCTGCACCTATATACATTGCCCCATACAGTATTTAATATTATTTATATTTGATATCTGTGCTTATCTCCTCAAATTAAAACCACAGAAACTTACAAAATTAGCACAGTTCAGTATTGAAACATTAAACTAAAGATTTTAAAGGCTTATACCTACCTAGAGTACAAGAAGAATATCAGTATTAAACTCTAAACAAGTCAAACAAGGATGAATAATGACACCACTGTTATTTTAAAAAAAGTAATAGATTGAAATGAAACAAATGAAGAGACGGTTAAAGGCCACAGAGATGGGATTTCTCAGAAGAATGCTGAAGTTTCCTGGACAGCTAAAAAGACCAATGAGGAAATTCTCAAAGAGGCCAACACAAAAAGGGAGCTCTTAAGAAACATCAGAAAGAAACAATCAACAATAATCGGGCACATCATGAGAAGAGGAAAGTTGGAATACTTGGTTACAGCAGGCAAAATACAAGGAAAGAGAGATTGCGGACGACAAAGAGAGAAAATACTAGATAGCTTGGTGTCATGGCATGGAAAACAGTCAACAACAGAATTGATACGATGCACTGTGGATAGAAGAGTGTGGAAAAGGACATGATCTCCTATGCCAACCGGTATGGCACATATTGATGATAATTTAAATATTTTGGGTCCTGCTGAACAGACTTTCAGTTTCAAAGTCAAAATCGAGTCAATGTTGAGCAACACAATGAGATGGTACTATAAAAAATAAAAGGGAAATATTGAAAAAGTTTATTGATACTGTCTGCTGCTTAGCTATACACGAATTGCCATTCTGAATAAGAAGAAACAGTTAATGAAGGATTTTATTTTGGTGCATGGATAGAAGATTGTGGAAGGATATAATTGCCTACGCCAATCGGTATGGCACATGATGATGATGAATATATTGAGTTATGAAGAACTGCACTGGGACTGAGAGTTGGCTAAAGGTAAGATATTGGTCTCTTGAAAGGAAGGTCTCAGGTTTGAATCCTGCCACAAGTGGTGGCAATTTTTATCTTCCAATCCATGATTTCTTTGTAGCTTTACCCTCTTCTGGTCTTTGGGTAGTAAGATCCAATGAGTAACCCTCTTGGATAGTGGTGAGAAACAGGGGGTTTTACAAGCATTTTAAATAACCCTTGGCAGTTAAAGGAGTAGGCCAAAAATTACCTCTGCCTGGGAAAAAATTGTTAAAGTAAAATCTAGAAGACATATGTGTCTGGCCAAAAGGAACAGATCTCGTGGTTTGCCATATAACTAGAGACATGCATCCACGCCAACTCAATAGGTAAACGCTAAGAAGTAGAGATGTACAAAAAATGAACAAAGAACAAAAATTGGGGCATAAAAAGAACTAAAATCAAATCTGCTAGATAGATTTGCTCCTGCTGTTGCAAACATAAAGTTCAGGAAAAGAATCAAGACCCTCTCAACCATTTTTCAGAAAAGATTCAGTTTAAAAAAATAATGGACCTTCCCAATAAGAAATTCTGAACATATACAAACTAACAAGTAGATACTTACAACTGAAGCTTTTCCTGCCTATCACACACCTTAACAATTTGTTGGATGTTGGGGTTGGCCATAAGCTCAACGGAACCAATGTTGACCTGTGTGAATTCTCCAAGAAAATCATGGGCCAGTTGCTGAATTTCTAGTGGCCATGTTGCACTCCACATCAGCATCTGTCTGTCAGGCTGAGTCACATTAAACAATTTGTGAGAGACAAATACAACAGCACTTGAGAGATGATTAAACAACATGTGAGAGATAAATACAACAGCACTTGAGAGATGATTAAACAACTTGTGAGAGACAAATACAACAGCGCCTGGGAGATGATTAAACAGCTTGTGAGAGACAAATACAACAGCACTTGAGAGATAATTAAACAATTTGTGAGAGACAAATACAACAACACTTGAAAGATAATTAAACAATTTGTGAGAGACAAATACAACAGCACTTGAGAGATAATTAAAAAATTTGTGAGAGACAAATACAACAGCACTTGAGAGATGATTAAACAACTTGTGAGAGACAAATACAAGAGCACTTGAGAGATAATTAAACAATTTGTGAGAGACAAATACAACAGCACTTGAGAGATAATTAAAAAATTTGTGAGAGACAAATACAACAGCACTTGAGAGATGATTAAACAACTTGTGAAAGACAAATACAAGAGCACTTGAGAGATGATTAAACAACTTGTGAGAGACAAATACAACAGCACTTGAGAGATGATTAAACAACTTGTGAGAGACAAACAAATACAACAGCACTTGAGAGATGACTAAACAACTTGTGAGAGACAAATACAACAGCACTTGAGAGATGACTAAACAACTTGTGAGAGACAAACAAATACAACAGCACTTGAGAGATGACTAAACAACTTGTGAGAGACAAACAAATACAACAGCACTTGAGAGATGATTAAACAACTTATGAGAGACAAATACAAGAGCACTTGAATTGTGGTTAAATCCTCCTCAGCAATTCCCTCAGTGTCCAGCGACTGATGACTCCAGTTCTATGTTGGTTGATAAGTCTTCTTACACGGCCACTAAGTGTCTCATTTCTGGCTGTGCCCAACTAAACTCCAATTTCCATCATCCGAAGAAGTGACATGGATCTGTGTTTGTCGAAGTCATGTGCTCTTCCCACATCTCGGAGGGCATTGATGATGTCTGGCCGATCCATTGGTTGCCATCCTCAATGACAGCGCAGCTAGCCAACCTGTCCGCTCTTTCATTTCCCCGTACTCCCGCATGTCCAGGGACATAGACAAAGGTGACCTTAACTGGTCACTGCCATCGCCTCCACTGTCATGCTACTCGTGGTCATGACGTATGCACCACTGTCTTCCTTGACTATTCTGTTGTTGCGCACAAGGATGGCCTGCCCAAGGTGTCGTCTATTGTAAAAACAATGAAAGCCAGGTGACATATGCTTTGCACTAACCATCTCCTAACACTCACAAAAGAGAAAGTCTGTTCCTTTTTTACATTTAAAAAAAAAATGCTCTCAAAACTATAATGTTTTTGGTTTTTATAAAATATAGGTAGCAAAAAACATAAAAAACAAGCACCAAGATAAAATTATTTTGTACAAATGTAACAACAGTCCCATTATATGGGACTGAAACATGGATGTTAAATAATACTACAAATAAAAATTATAGTCGTTTGTAAACAAATGTTTCGGGAAATTCTGAACATCAGATGGTACAATGGTATAGGAAATAAAGACATGAGGGAAAGAACAAAATAAAGGTTAATCAAGCAACGGATTATGAATAGATAGAAAATGGAGATGGATTGGACACTCACTAAGAAAACCTGGTGTCATCAGAACAAGACAGTCACTGTCGTGGAACCAATAGGGAATGAGAAAGCTAAAAAGTTCCAGAAATACACGGATAAAAGAAGTCATGGAACCATCAAAAACATTGACATAGACTGAAAAGAAGTAGATAAAATGTCCAGGAATAGAGGCAGCCTGGGTTAACATTCCAATAAGGGGTCTAAAGAGCTTTGATTGATGTTTTTAGAAGTATCGATATTTTTGGATTGATTGATGTTTTTAGTTAAATATATTTGATCTCTTTACCACATACTTTAAATTGTCCACACACAATAATAACTTTCTATCTTGGGGGGGATGAATCGATGTATCAAAATGGGCCACTCAAGCGCGAACAAAGCATATATAATAAGACTAAATGGTCCTATTCTAGAAAGACATCTACACATAAGACAGATGTAGTTGGAAGAGGGGACTGACGAGGATGCTTCTGCTGTGACTTTATTTTTGCATCTTTTTTTTTCTTGCTGTCTCTAAGCATCTTCAATTTTCATGCTATTTTTTACTAGTGCCTGTAATTTTTGTCTGTGGCATATTTCCAGATTTTCACTGTTGCTGTCGAAATGCTTCATGCAAAGCATGAAGGTATTTTTAAATAAGAGTGCTGGTTAACCGATAAATCATGTCTTTGTCACCCGCTCACTGTACAAATGTATTTTGTAATTCTGCCTTATTCCACACATTTCACACGTCTTCATCATCATCATCATCAAGTACAGGGCCTGCTGGCATAGGTGATCATGTTTCTCCACAACATTCGATCTCGACAGTTATTATCATTTCTCCATATTTTTTCTTTGTTTCCCTGTATCTCTTCGTCCCTCAATTTTCCCAGTTGTAACAATATATTCCAGTTGTTCTCTTCTCATTTCATGGCCAAAAAATGATGATTGTTTCCTCCTAATATTGGAAATTAGCTCTTTTTGCTTTGACCTCTTTCAGAACGTTTTCATTACTTTTCTTAGCTGTCCATGGTATTCTCAACATTCTTCTGTAAAACCACATTTCTACGAACTCAATTGTTTTTCTTGTCTGTTGTCCTATTGTCCATAATTCACATCCATATGTTAAGACTGGCTCTACATAACATTTAAGAACTCTTTTTCTTGTTTCTGTTGTCAAAATTGGATTGCATAGTAACTTCCTCATTTTTGGAAAGGTTCACACATCTTAGCCATTTCAAATAAATAAATAGCAAGCTACATGATATATATATATATATATAGTTTACTATATATACATATAGTTTAAAAAAGAGATGAGTATTGTTTCTGCTTAAGCATTTGAATGTGATATAGCCATAGGTCTTCCTTCCCATTAGCAGTTAGATACAAATTGATATTTAGCTGGTTTGTTTCACTGATTAGTGTTTTTAACCAACATGCTAACTTTGTATTGGGAAGCCATTACATCATTTCACTTTTTTTTATTTATTGTCCTCTCTGGCTGAAGACAGTACATAGGGTGGAAGTCTGGGTTCTTCATGATTGAAGATTTGCTGTCATTATATCACATAACAAAAATGTTAAAATATTTTAACCTAATTAATCTACGCATTGAAAAGCAAAAACCTTTTGTACTTAACTTCATCGACTTCAAAAAAGCATTTGACAGTATTCATCGAGATTCTTTGTGGAAAATTCTGAGGCAATATGGCTTACCATAAAAAATCCTAAATATTATTAAAGACATGTATCATGCCTCATCAAGGCCAGCTCCTTGTCGTGGGGATGGGGCTCAACAGTCACCAGGGACTGAAAACTAAGACTGGCCAGGCCTTCCTACAACCGAGCAAGACCACAGTCTGCTCTAGCAAGTTCAAGTGCTGAAGTCGGAGGCAACCAGCCAAAAGGCGCACGACAATCAGGATGCCACGCACTCAACGCAAATGGAAGTATGTCTATAACCGCAAATCGATATGGCACTCGCCCTGTGATGGGCACTCAGGCAGGAGCAGCGCCGGGTCCTCAGCCTCGAAAGGGCCCAACCTCTATTACTGGATGTCCTTCTCAACCGCTCTGTGGAGTCAGGGGGCGAGAGAATAGAGCTACTGGCCAATCCAAAATAAGACCACTAAAAATAATGCACTGGAATGCTGAAGGCATCAACAGCAAAAGAGATGGGTACAGTAAAAAGATAGAATTAGAAAATATCCTGCATGAAGAACAAATAAGCATATGCTGTTTGCAGGAAACCCATCTAAACAACGACATAGCCTTGAAGATTAGGGGATACCAGTGCTACCGATCTGACAGAATAAATAGACAAAAGGGCGGAATACTGACTCTTGTAAGGAACAACATTAATGCATGTCAGATTGAAGTGTATATGGATGGGGCGGAATATCAAATACTGCACCTCAGGACAGGAAATACAGACTTCCATCTACTTAACTACTACTGTCCGAGTGACCGCCCACTAGCACTAGACACAATTACATTAAAAGAAAGAATAATTGTATGTGGAGACTTTAACAGCCACTCACAGAGCTGGGGCTATGAACATATGGACAAGAGAGGTGAAGAGCTTGAAAATTGACAGGATGACAATGGGCTTATACTATTAAACCAGGCAACAGATCCACCAACATTCTACTCCAGATCATGGCATACCACATCTACACCAGACCTTGCTTTCCATTCACCAGACCTGGATTGGAATATCACATGAATTGTTGGGAAACAACTTGGAGGCAGCGACCACCGACCAGTCTTTTTAGTGGTACAAAATAAGGCCATCAGGGAGAGCAGCACTCTCTCCAGATGGAATTACAAAAGGCAGACTGGAAAATGTATCAACACTACACCAGTGTACTGACTAAAGATATAAATACAGATAGAGACATCAACAAAATAGTTGATGAATTCAGTAGACTAATAATACAAGCTGCCAGTGAAACAATACCTAGAGGGGCACGGAAACACTACAAACCATACTGGAGTAGTGAGCTAGAGCAACTGCACAATGACATGGAAACATCTCGAAAGCAAGCAGAAAATAACCCTTGCCAAGAACACCACAACAACTACCAGCATGCTAAAGCCAAATTTCAACGGGCTAAACTACAAGCCAGACGGAGAAGCTGGAAAGAGAAAACAGAGTCCTTGAATCTTGAACGAGACACAAGAAAAGTGTGGAAGCTTGTAAAACAGCTGAATGATGAGGGTACAGAAAGGAACACCAAAATTACACTGAAGAAGGATGGAAACATTCTAACAGGTAAACATGCAGCAAATTACTTTGCAGACTCCTTTGCAAATGACAATAATATTGAAATTAGCCTAGAAAAACGACAAGAGACCCGTTTAAAACAACAAAATGAAGAGACCACACATGAAGTAATGGAAACACCCATTACACAAAGAGAGCTAGAGCTGGCAATATCCAAATTAAAAATGAAAAAGTCACCAGGCAATGATGGAGTGTCCAATGAAATGATTAAGAACTTGGGAACTGCAGCTAAAGCAAAACTACTGCAGATCTACAACATTTGCTGGATCACAGGTAGAGTGCCACAGGCATGGAGAGAAGCAATTATGATACCATTACTAAAGCCAGGAAAAGATGGTTCAATGACATCCAGCTATAGACCAATCAGCCTTACAAGCTGTTTGTGTAAAACAATGGAACGTATAATCAATCTCAGACTTCAGTGGTACCTGGAAAGTGAAAATCTCCTTGTCCCACAACAAGCAGGCTTTAGACAGTGTTACTCTACCGAAGATCAAGCAACCTATCTTTCCAGGAAATTGAAGATGCGTTTCAAGAAAAGAAACTGGTACTAGCAGCATGGATAGACCTAAAGAAAGCATTTGATAAGGTATGGAAGGAAGGGCTTTTGAAGAAACTGAAATTATGGAGTAAATGGCAGGATGTACAAATGGGTCAAAGCATACCTGCATAACAGGAGAGCCAGAGTGCAACTGGATGGTCTTAAGAGTATGAAGGTCTTATTGCGCCAGGGCGTTCCACAAGGAGGGGTACTATCTCCAACACTTCTGATCTACATCAATGACCTAGTTACTGAACTACCACATGGCATCAAAGTGGCAATGTATGCAGATGACTTGGTAATGTGGTGCACAGAGGAGTATGCAACAGTGGCCTCCAAATTGCTACAAAGAGCTATGAATGCACTGAATTCATGGACAAATAGATGGTGTATCAGCATCAATACAGACAAATGCAGTACTACACTTTTCACACTCTCCCCAAAACAAAAAGCAGGAGCCATCTACATAAACAATGAGCCTGTGAAAGAAGACATACAAGCTACATATCTCGGAGTTACATTTGATAACAAACTATCTTGGAAACAGCAGATAAATAAGGCAACCCAAAAAGCAAGGAGGAAATTGGCTATTCTAAGAAAGTTGTGTGGAACCACATGGGGTGCGAGTGGGAAAATACTCAGTAAAGTTTACCAACAGAGTATACGCCCACATTTAGAATATGGATCATCCGCATGGTGCTCAGCATCAAACACCACATTGCAAGAACTGGATAAAGTACAAAACCAGGCACTCAGGGTCATCACAGGAGCAATGAAATCAACACCAATATTGGAGATGGAGAAATTGTGGAGGATACCAGCACTGAGAGAACGGAGAGACACAAAGGTGCTGATACAGGCAGAAAAATTTGTATGCATGCCGAGACATCCAATGAAGGACAGATTCCAAAATCTTGCATTGGGACGACTTAAGAGAAGCAGCTTTATCCACCAAGCCAAGCGTATTAGTAGACAAACACCAGACATGCCAAGAGTTGTTAAACCCCTTCTGCCCATACCAGAACAGACTCCCTGGACAGATGAATCAGGATTATCAGTTCAAATACGGACAGAAGTGAAAGGAATAGTTGACAAAGAGGAACAAAATAGTCTACAGCAAAAAACAATAACTCTCAGTTTCCTGGATGAAGAATACCCACAAGACCTATGGATCCGTGTGTACACAGATGGATCAGCACAGAATGCAGTAAAGAATGGGGGAGCAGGTGCATATATAGAGTACCCAAATAACACTAGGGATATGAATAAAATAGCAACAGGGAAATATTGTCACAATTATGATGCAGAAATACAAGCAATAAAGTTGGCAATAGAAAAACTGCTGAACAGTAATCTTAGCCCACAGCCTGTAGTGTTTTTGACAGATGCAAGATCAGTACTCCAGGCACTACAATCCAGAAAATTACCACATCTGCAGACCTTATTGACTGAACTCTGCAAGCACCACAGGGTTGCCCTGCAGTGGATCCGTCTCACTGTGGAATACCAGGAAATGAGAAAGCAGATCAGTTGGCAAAGGAAGGTTCAACAGGCACACAACTAGATACACCAGTTACATACCATCATAAGAAACAGATAATCAAATCAATCAGAGGACCACAAGCCCCAAATCAGGATGCCTTTCATAATATGAATAGATATGAACAAGTTATCATTATACGCCTAAGAACAGGACACAATCGACTCCATAGTCACATGTATACAAAATTCAAGATCGGCACATCAACTACTTGTACATGTGGACAGGCACCCCCAGACTGCTGAACACATACTTCAAGACTGCACTGAATATAGTAGACTGAGGAAAATCCATTGGCCCATAGATACAACACTACAGACAAAACTATATGGGCCACTGCAAGAATTACAAAAGACAGTAAAATTTATACAGGAAACGACATTGCAGATATAGACAATACTTCAGGCGAACGAAAGATAGATAGATAGATGTACTTAACTTCATCGACTTCAAAAAAGCATTTGACAGTATTCATCGAGATTCTTTGTGGAAAATTCTGAGGCAATATGGCTTACCATAAAAAATCATAAATATTATTAAAGACATGTATAATGGTTACACATGTGCAGTTCGAACAGAGGAAGGACTGAGCGAATGTTTCCCAATAGATTAGACTATTCAAATCAAATGTACTATCAACCCTTACGTATGCATGTGAAAGCTGGAAAACAACAAGAGATATAGAGACAAAGTTGAACGCATTCGAAAATAAATGTCTAAGGAAAATACTTGGTATAGCGTGGAATGAATTCAAAACAAACGAGGAAATTAAAGAAATCGCCAATCAACCAATAATATTTTCAGTAATAAAGAATGATGGTCATATGTTGGACATGTGATGAGAAGAGATAATAACCGAATAGCAAAGCAAGCCCTCATGTGGGAAAACAACAGGTAAGAGAAAAAGAGGAAGACCCAGAGAGACACTGAGAAGAACATTGCTGAGAGAGGCAAAAGCAGCAGGAATCGGCTCCCTCAATGAGATAGAGCTGCTTGCACAGAACAGAGATAAATGGCGTGATTTGATAAAATATCTTTAAAAGAACTGAAAACTGTTAGAACAAAAATTAAGATAAGAGAAGGAGTATCTTGGTCTATGCCCTATGGGCCGGCTACGGCTCGAAAGGATCATGCAATTAATCTAATCAATCTTACCCTTATTTGTCCCAAAACTTTTCTTATCTGTGGTTCAAATCCCATATCCAACATACGGTCTGCTTCATCCAGAACAACATATGAAGTCCTGTCTAGATTAATAGCCCCCATCTCCATAAAATCAAGAAGACGCCCTGGTGTGGCCACCACTATTTCAGGACCTAGAATTTTAAAAAATACTTATATTCTGAACTGACATATAATCTATAACAGAAATAAACATTAACTGAAAGTGATGATCTCAACAGCTTCAGTTATATAGTTACTGTTCTCTTTTGTGGGGGTTTTTGTCATGTTAAATTCTGACGCAACATTCCCTGCATCAAGAGGGACATATATGATCAGAGTAGGTTATATGGAACTTATTATTATATCCTTTTAGTGAAGCATTTTATTTGTACCTCATCATTCATGTTTCTCTGTGATGACACTTTCATGATGAGTGGTTCTATACAAATGTTTCTCAGGAAGTGACAATGTTGAAGCTTCCTAGATGCACATCTATTGAGTCTGAAGCCCATTTCCTCTGATCACTTGATTTGTAACAGTGACAAATACAATGTATGAAATCAACAACAGAACTGCTAAAGAGCTGTAGCAATGGAAAATTATGAAGAGACATATCACCTACATAGCAGGCATGGCCCTTGATGATAATGAGAGGGAAGCAACCTGGTACCTAGAATAATTAGAAGTAAAGCGTGTTACACAATTTACAATAGTTAGAAGTGTAGTGTGTGTAACACAATTTATAATAATTGGTGCTACACACTTTGCTTCTAACACCTTCATTATTGTCTCCTCTTAAGTTCAGTATTCCACTGGGACATTTCATTTTTCAGCACTTATGATCTTTCTTTTGTCTATTATTATTGTTATTAATGTCCATGTTTGACATTGATAGGGCAATGTTGGAAACAATAAACTGCCTCCTCCTCTTTTTGTACCAATTATCACATATTTTTTAAATAATGACATTGATTGACAATTATGTTTGAATTATCTTGTCATATTTGTTATTTATTTTACCATTTGCTTGCTTGCTTACATTCGCCCAATGACTAAAGTATTCTAGAGTATTCGTAGACTGTAGAATTCCTCTTCGTCACCCGCCCTTAAAAGGACGTTAAGTGGATGTATCTGCATTGTGTTGTGGTTTGCATTATAACTGTGATATTTGCGCCTTTCGGCCCAACACATCCGACTTCAGCACGACATTTTTTAGTACCTGATTGTCTTCCCTCTTTAATCCCTGCTCGCTTGGCCAGACTAGACAGGTTAGTCTGTTACTGGAGGCACCATGGAGAGGTGGAGCAGGGTCTGGATGGTTTTGGTTCACCGATCCTGGCATAAGCCATCAGCTGTGGATCGCTGGCAACTTCCAGCTCTGGTGCTGGGAGGCGCGCCTTCGCCTCCGTTATTTTACCATTTGAAAATAACATACTATTACATCTCTTATACATCTATTATAAATAAAAAATAGTTTCCACTAAAAATAAATTGAAGTTCTACGTAAAAAAATGTATAGAAACAATTCATGTTACCTTAAAACTATATGGCCCACTGCAAGAATTACAAAAAACAGTAAAATTTATACAGGAAACGACATTGCAGATATAGACAATACTTCAGGCAAACGAAAGATAGATAGTATGTTACCTTCAGATAGGTATTTAGACTGAACCAGTTTTGATTGGCCACCAAACAAACAACAGGATCTAACACCAAGAGGTCGACCATACTCAACAGCAACACCTTTTATTTGCTGGGCTAGTTCACGGGTTGGTGCCATCACAAGGACCTAAAATTAAAAATAATTCCATATACACAAAGCACACAATTTGTCTGTGGGTAAGTATGAGAGGGCTACACCACTACTACTGCAGTGTTAGATACTGCTGTTTTTAGAGCGAAGAGAAACTATGTTTTTATAAACCATTTTCTATGTGTATATAAAATAATCTATCTATTTATTGAATAAATATGAGAAATGAAAAATATCTTATGCAACAAATCTATGTCAATAGAAATGAGAGAGTTCATCGGTGCTATGTAGAACCAATTCTGACTTATGGAAGCGAATCATGGACAGTAGACAAAAAATGAAAAGATGATTAGAGGCCACAGATGTGATTTCTCAGAAGAATGTTGAAAGTTCCCTGGACAGCTAAAAAGACCAATGAGGAAGTTCTCAAAGAGGCCAGCACAAAAAAGCAGCTCTTAAAAACATCAGAAAGAAGCAATCAACATTTTTCGGGCACATCATGAGAAGAGGAAAGTTGGAATACTTGGTTACAACTGGCAAAATAAAAGGAAAGAGAGATCGCGGACGACAAAGAGAGAAAATACTAGATAGCTTGGTGTCATGACAAACAGCCAACAACAGAACTGATATGATGCACTGTAGATAGAAGATTATGGAAGGACATGATCGCCTACGCCAACCGGTATGGCACATGATGATGATGATCTATTTATTGACCTTTTGAGTCATGGCCAGCCCAAAAATAATAAGACTGAGATACTCTTTTTCTAAATTTTCTTTCTAGTTAGTCTCAATCCATGCAAAGATCTGTTATAAAATTTTGCCATTTGTCTCTGTTCTGTGCAACCATCTCGATCTCATTGGGCTTCCGTCTCCAAGATGGCGGATCTAGTCCACGTCCTCTCGATTGCTGCAGAAAGTGCACCCAGGGTTTGATTAATTTCAGATCTCCGTTGCACTTTACTGCGTTAAAGTCAAAATGGTGATATACTTAATACATCTGTGTCGCTAAAGCGAGGTCGTAGGCCGACAACAGTCTGTTTTTGACAAATCAAGTGTTGTGAATGAGATAAAAGGGGCATAAAGGACTCAGAATGTGTGTTATGTGATTTTTTTTCAATGAAAAAAAAAATTGTTCTACCTTAAGAATTTATTTCTTTTGTATTCTCTGTAATATAAAAATCATTTAGCCATAATGTTGCGTACTGTCTTGTGTTGTATTCTTACATCATAAAAATGTAACCATTTTTATATGGTTTTATTTCTCTGCGTTATACTTCCAAATTATTATTAGCAACTTCTTGGATAAACAGCATTTTGATGACTTACTGAATTATTTAATTCAATAAACAGCAACATTCAGTCTTTCTCTAAAATAAAAGATTCACAAACAATAACTTTGTGTTAGTCCATTGTCAATAAGACTTGTTCATAAAAGGAAAGACAAGGGGTTATGAATAAAATAAAAATAATTATGCTTACAATAGGTCCCTCTCCTTTTCTAATTTGCCTCTGATGTTTGGTGTGCACTAGGGCTGGCAGAATAAACTGTGAACAACAATGAGCTGTTAACGGTCAAACAAACACACATATATATACGTAAATGACCAAAGCATCTATACTGTAATTCAATGGAACTTCAACAACTTCCACAGATAACAATCATTAAAGTGTGTATACATTTTTTTCCCCTACACTGTACATGAACATATATCACTTATATTTTGTTCAAAAAGTAAAAAGCCCCTTTACGACAAGTGGCGTATAGGGAATATAGTGTTAGTGACCATAATTTTTAGACTTTTGGCACATGATTTTTGGGTTAATGTGGTCAGTATTGCGCCCGTACCGTTTCACCTTACCAGAAAAAAAAAAAAGTAACCATTTAAGGCTGGATGAACCGTAGATCAGGATCAAACCCGACCTCTTGTCCTATGTAGTCAAGTTCACTAACCACTGAGCTATCTCGGCTCCCATATATCACTTATGCTGAATAATTTATAAACTAAGAAATCTAAATTGCAAACTTAATAATCATATGTACAGTCAAGAAAAAAAGGGAAGATAAATATGTGTGTATGTGAGGAGAACAAACAAGCATAAGAGACTGTCATCCAGAACTGATAGAATGGGTTTCCATGCCATTTGGGAGAGAAACTGGTGACAAGGGTAGCATGTGGCAGACAGGAAAACGTTTCTGAGAAAAAAATTGCATTTATACAACAGAGAAAGCAAATAAAACAAGAAAATAAAAATAATAGACTAGTTCACTCACCAGTTGAATAAAGCCCAGCAAAATTTAATGGCCATACAAGATAATTCCAATTACTTTCAAAATGCTGTCTGTGGCAGCCTTATTCTCAGCTTTTATTATTTCAGCTGCCCAAATATTTTAGCCTGTATGCTTTTGTCCAGATATTTACTATCAACTAACATGAATTATTTTCTAATCCACAACATATCAAATATGCAATTAACAAAGATATTTCTCATAAGCAAATGGTGAATAAAATATAGATTACTAAATTGTGATAGCAGCCTTTTAAATATTCAGTCCTTTCTTTTTATCTTATAAATTGAAGAGTTCTCGTAGGACCCTCTGTTCTGCTCATGGAATCAGTTTCACCGCAGTCAGGAATTCCCCATATCCACTCCACTCATGTTACAACTTTCACCAAAGCATGTTGGTAAATTCTGTTGATAAGTTCAACTAATATGCAGCCCTAAGTAGTCCAATCATAACTAGAACCAGCTTACTCCACCCCTCTCTGTTTGTGAGGAGCTGACATAGTCAAGGCCTGTCCATTCTTTGATGTTATCACTCTACATTTTCTTCAATTTAAATCAATTCTCAGCAAGATGATTATTGCAAGGTAGAACAAACAGGTTAACAAGATACATAGCCATACTACTCAAATTATCCTTTCTTCACTGGACATCTTAATTGTGATCTACGTGCTATCTGTTTTGTCCCTCTTCATTTGTGACATGACCCTGACATACCAATTCCCAGAATATTACCCACATCAACTGAAATACTCAAGATTTAAAGAAGTTTACCCCAAGTGTCTTCCCAGATCCTGTCTGTGCAATTCCCACCATATTCTTGCCTGACAAAGCAAGAGGCCAACCTAGACTCTGTATGGGTGTAGGCTGCGTCCAACCATTTTTTCCAAGCAAGTGGTTGATTTCCTCTAACAGACACATGTGAAATTATATTCATTATTTGTTATACAATAACGCATTATGCATAATGGTTATTTTAAAAAGTTCTTGATTAAAACAGGTGTTGTTAATAACCAAATACAAAGATATCTGTAAGGTATCCCTATAAAACTTCTTCATTAGTGAAAATTTGCAGTAGTTCATGGCATGGGGAATGATTATTTTAAAAAATGGCACAATAATGAAAAATAAGATGAAGTCAAAGCTAGAAAATAAAAGATACGAGAAAGAAGAAATGAGATCTATGACATAAAAGAGCATGTGTACTCAATGCTGCTGCATGAGCTATTCAAATGTTAAGAGAATCAGTCATGCAAGAAGCTTCTCGGCAAAACAGTATCAGGGTTACTACTGATGAATTGGTTCCATAACTCTTTCTGTACAGAAGCTTTTTATCAATGTAGCGGAAGAGATTTCAGAGACAACATTTTTCATGGTTTTAAGAATCAATCTACATATTTATATTTATCTAACATATAATGTATGAGCTTTTAGATAATTGAACAAGGTATTAGACTTCACCAATACCAAGATGAAACAAGACATGTAAAAAGAATGTGGTTTGATGACAGTTCACACTAATCAAATTGAGAGTGACACACTATGCAGGAAAACGTTCACGGCGCATCGAAGCGTACGTAAAGAGTTATGGCTAGCTCACAGCGTTCATCAAATAATGTAGGTACAGCTGTAAAATGATTATTTGAATAGCAGATGGCAGTAACAGTGAGTAAAAGCACTGTCTTCCCTCAACCACATCTCTGAATGGTTCATAGTTCAGTATGTGAGGATAAAATTTCAGAAACATATGAAATTATTTAACAAAATATGTGATGAGGATATATTTATCTAGTTGTCAAGCCTCTCAAAATGGGAGACCAGAGGATTTTCCTGGGAAAGTAGGGAAGTGACATATAGTGCTTGCTGACATCAAACATATATTTGTCCTGATGGTCATGAAAGAAATATGACCACTAATACAATATTCCCAATACACTAATGGTGTGACATTTATCATTTACTGCTAACTTTACCTACCTTGTGTTTTATATTTGCATGTACACGCTTATCTGTACAGACCGTTAGCACTCTGACCTACTTCCTGATGACACAGGAAAATCAAAGAAGAGAGGAATATTCGAGAAGAGGATAAATGTACTCATTTGTTTAACAACAAGCTATGTAGAAAAAAAAAATTCACAATAAGCAGATGTTTCCTACCTGGAAAATTGGCTTCATTAAAGTGTGAAACTGGAATTGGTCTCTGTCCTCTTTGGACTACAATGTTATGGCTTTTGTAAAAGTCATCAATTTCAGCCTGTTTAAAACATAAAAATAATTGTATTAAATATTACAATAGTTAACCTAGCAGAAATTTATTAAAATCAGCAGACTGCTTAAATGAGGTATAACAAAAGTGCAACAAATGAGGGACATTTGGCAATCTAGCTTTAAGTTAATATTTCACATTTCTTCCAGTTTTCAACAGACTCTCAATAAATTTCAAAACATCATTTCCAATCTGGCAACTTAATCTGCAATGAAGAACCATTAGAAGTTAATATATTCATGTTTCACGCTGCATATCCATGTTGTATCAAAATACTGTATATTTCTGTTGTATCAAAATAGTGTATATTTCTGTTGTATCAAAATACTGTATATTTCTGTTGTATCAAAATACTGTATATTTCTGTTGTATCAAAATACTGTATATTTCTGTTGTATCAAAATACTGCATATTTCTGTTGTATCAAAATACTGTATATTTCTGTTGTATCAAAATACTGCATATTTCAGTTGTATCAAAATATTGTATATTTCTGTTGTATCAAAATACTGCATATTTCTGTTGTATCAAAATACTGTATATTTCTGTTGTATCAAAATACTGCATATTTCTGTTGTATCAAAATACTGTATATTTCTGTTGTATCAAAATACTGCATATTTCTGTTGTATCAAAATACTGCATATTTCTGTTGTATCAAAATATTGTATATTTCTGTTGTATCAAAATACTGCATATTTCTGTTGTATCAAAATACTGTATATTTCTGTTGTATCAAAATACTGCATATTTCTGTTGTATCAAAATACTGTATATTTCTGTTGTTTCAAAATACTGTATATTTCTGTTGTATCAAAATACTGCATATTTTTGTTGTATCAAAATACTGCATATTTTTGTTGTATCAAAATACTGTATATTTCTGTCATTCTGACATAGTACTCAGTGGAACACATTTGTCATCTACTCTATGCCTTGTGAGGGTTTGTATTCTGGATTATAATGGAGACTGAAGGGTATAGTATGGTTTTGATTAGGAGTATCCTACATCGGATGATCACAGACCAAACAGTGGGGAAGAACTTTCTTGTTAAAGAGGACACTATGAGGTATTATGGCTACCAAATCCACTAATGGTCAGATATTGTTGTTGTTGTTGTTGCGTTCGCCAGCTTTCATCTCTGACGAAGTCCCTAGAGACTAGAAACCGAATTTTGCATGTTAAACCATTTTTCCCTGGCAGATGTGTGCACAAGTGTCCCTCGCCGCACAGGCAGATAAATCCGACTTCGGATATACTCATGTTTTTTCCATCGATGAGTAACTGATGTTTCAAGCCGGGTCTTGCTGCTGAGACCAGTTGTGGTTGCCGCAGAGAGAAATCATAAATAAAAATCCCAACCAGGTATAATAAAGATATAAAAAATCAAAGATAAAATAGATGGTCAAAGACAAAAACATGAAATTTATTGTTTTAAAAAATGTGTGTTTGCCTGATAACTACTACTCTTCTTCATCCACCCTGAAAGAAATGTTAAGTGGGTTTGGTTGCGTTGCAGTTTACAACTAGCTATTAAAATAATATACCTGCACCCATCAACCTATTGCATTCAACTCCAGCATGGCTTTTTTATATGCCAAACAAGTTATCTTCTCTCTCAATCTCTACTTCTTGACCAGACTCTGCAGTCTGTTACCATAGCAACCACAAGGTAATGGCGGCAGAAATGTAAACAGCCGTTGTTCATTGAACAACTCATAAAACACTGACTATTTTTAGATGAGATAAAGAATGGTATCTTAGTCCCTAAGAGACAAATCTATAATGTTAATATTATGTTACCTGATCTGGATATGTTTATATTGTATCTTACCCTGATATGTTTATATTGTGTCTGATTCAACAAATCTGTGATTATGCTTGAGACGGGTAGGGGAGTCCCCATTTATTTTGGTAAGTACTCAATTTTAAAAGTTATATTTGCCAAACTTATCTTACAGCTAGACATCAACCACAGATTAAAAGTTTCAAGAATTATAAATTGTATACTCTTGATGGTGTCACATAGAATGCGCACAATGAACAGCTGTTACAAAATACAAGCATTAATACTAAAATCATTAACCTGTACACCACACTAAAGTCAACACTGCAAATGTCTAATGCTGTTTTTCAAGCTACTTCAATTTGATGTTAAAATGAAGTGCAAAAACTAGAAGAATAATTTCAATAATCACAAAATATTTTTCTGAACAATATTTTGCAGGGTTGTGTGCCTTTCCAAATGTGATTAATATAGTCTTAGCAGGTGCTGCTCCATAAAGTTAAAGAGACAGTTTTAAAAGGTATTATTGTTTAACTCTCGAGACAAGGAGACATTATTATTATTATTATTATTTACAAACGGAAGAATTACCTTTGACTTCTGAGTTAATGATGGATGCTCAACATAAAAATTCTTCTCCAAAGAAGACAAAAGATTTGTGTCCCACACCTTTGCTTTGAGGTTAGCACCAAGTTCCTTGGCAGTATACTTTGAACTTTGAAAGCCCTGTTGCATAAAGGGATGTTCATCGCTGTAGAGTTCCTCAGTTTCTTCATCGAACTCATCAAACTGTCTACGTCTGGGTTTAAAATTACTTGAACTTCTGCCAAACGATCGATTTGAACCTGTGAAGGAATGCCTGTGTTGTCCACGATTGTTGTGTACTGGTCGTATGTCAGAAAAACTCAAATCATCATTATCATCATCGTAGTCCCTCTGTGAGTGCAGCCTGAAATTTAAATAGAAACAGTAATATGTATTTTTAAAATGTAAAATCATCAATATTTGTTACGAAACGAGCACTATTCTTTTTCTTTTCTTGAGCACTCTGTGCATTGTGCTACAGTTTTCAACAGGCCTATGGTACCTGCAACTTTGATTCAGCACATCCAATTTCAACAGACTGTTAAAAAATATGACAATGTGTTAAAAATTGGGATATATTAAAATATGTGACAATGTGCTAAAAATTGTGATGTGTCAAAAATGTGACAATGTGTTACAAATGTGATGTGTTAAAAAATGTGACAAAGTGTTATAATTGTGATAATATGTTCAAAAATATGACAATATGTTTGAAAATGTGACAAAGCTAGTCTCATAACAACTTTCTTTTATTATATGTGAGAGGATGAAGTCAGTCAGTCATTATCTGAGACCCATACTGGGATAAATAGACATAGACAAGCCATATCTGGTTCTTGGGCTTCTGGTGTCTTGAAGCTTAATTATTGCTGCTGTAAGCACATAATGATAATAGCATGGAACGAATTCAAAACAAACAAGGAAATTAGAGAAATTGCCAATCAAACACTAATATATTCAGTAATCATTTTATTACCAAGAATTATCAAGAAAAGATGATGGTCATATATTGGACATGTGATGAGGAGAGATAATAACCAAATAACAAAGCATGCCCTCGTGTGGTGGGAAAAAACAAGTAAGAGGAAGAGGAAAAAAGGACGGCCCAGAGAGAGACAAAAAATACATTGATATTATTGATCAGAGAGGCAAGAGTAACAGGAATCAGCTCCCTAAACGAGATAGAGTTGCATGCACAGAAAAGAGACAAATTGTGAGATTTGATAAAATATCTTACAATAAAAAGGATTGAAAACTGCTAGAATAAAAATTTAGAAGAGAAAGAGTATATTGCATGGGTCTATCAGTCTATGCCCGGCCCTATAATCCTATACATAATATGATGATCATGATGGGCCTTCTCACTGGGAAATTTAAAAATCACTTGACTTTACTTATAATAAAGTGTATCATACACTCACTATGTATTGTATGTATTATTATTGTATAATTATTGTATCATTAGAATTTAGTAGTATGAAATTCATTAGACAGAATTGAATGGAATGATGTAAAAAATTGTAATGACGTAAAAAATAAAAGGTGGCCATTTCTGATCTGATTCATTCCAGGCTGGAATGATCAGGAATGGTTCACCCCTAGTCTTAAATCTAGATTAAGTACTAATAAATTAGTACCCACTGGTAAGTCAGACTAGACTAGTAGTACTGCAGTGTAGTAGTACTTGATTAGTTAACTAATGACTAGTTAACTTAGTAAAAACCAGAACCTTGCCGAGTGCGACCCTAGGCTAGAAGTAGATAGTAGACTCAAACTCAGACTGACTGGGAACTTGGACGACCAGAGGACAATCCAAGTTCATTTCATTCACTCACCCATCACTTCGACTTGACGAAAAACTTCGAGAAAAAAGAGACACAAAATTTCTTTCATATTTTATGTGATTTACACTTAAGTATGACTTTGGTGTGTGAAATAAACGCAAGACAGCTTGTCGAAGGGAATACATGATCACTAATGTCTAACGTCAGAGCACACAGTAGACACATGCAGAAAGTAGACTCTTCTTGAAAAAGAAACAATTATAGTCCTATCATCATCATGTGCCATACTGGCTGGGTAGGCGATCATTTCCGTCCACATCTTATATCTACAGTGATAGATTCTGATAGATCAATTCTGTTGATTTTTCCGAACAGTGACACCAAAAAAAACGTAAAAGTAAAGTACCCCCGTCACGCCAAGTGGCGTATAGAGAATATGGTGTTAGTGACAATAAATTTTACAGACCTTCGGCACATGATTTTTGGGGTAATGTGGTCGGTATTACGCCCATGCCGCTTTACTTTCCCAGAAAAAAAATCCGGTACCCATTTATGGCTGGGTGAACCCGGAAGCCGTCGGTTGGGATCGAACCCTATCTCTTGTCCTTTGTAGTCCAGTTCACTAACCACTGAGCTATCGCGGCTCCCACAGTGACACGTCGATTGTGATCTCTCTTTCTCTGTATTTTTCCAGTTGTAACCAAGTAATCCAACTTTCCTCTTCTCATGAATGTGCCCGAAAAATGTGATTGTTTCTGCTCCTTAGGAGCTCCCTTTTTGTGTTGGCCTCTTTGAGAATGTTCTCGTTGGTCTTTTTAGCTAACCAGGGAACTTTCAATATTCTTCTGAGAAATCCCTTATTTGCGGCATCTAATCGTCTCTTGTGTGTCTATCCATGCTTCTTTTCCATAGGTCACAATTACAGTCTCCAGGAGATAAATTTGAACAGTCGGCGCTAAGTTCATGCATCGACTTTGACTAAAATAGATACCAGAAAGTTATGGTGAGACGATCACCATCGATACGGTATTTGATGATGATGATGTTTTGGTTAAAATTTAATTTAAAAAATTAACCAAATCAGTTCAGAAATGAACTTGATAGATGCTGCATATTGGACAGCACTCAGCAATTGATAACTTTCTTTATCCATTTGATTGGTTATTTCTCACAAGAACCAGAAAGAGACTCACTATGTAAATAAAGCTTGTCAAATCATCGGGCAACTATCACCAGTGCTGCCCAACAAGGAATTGTTGAAGGCTGAATTTTTATTTCACCCCCGAAAAAAAAAAAAAAATCTTTACCCTCTACCGTTATTCGAACCCGTGCTCTTTGCTCTTCTGGTTTGGGAATATGCCCCTTCTGGTTTGGGAATATGCCCCTTCTGGTTTGGGAATATGCCCCTTCTGGTTTGGGAATATGCCCCTTCTGGTTTGGGAATATGCCCCTTCTGGTTTGGGAATATGCCCCTTCTGGTTTGGGAATATGCCCCTTCTGGTTTGGTAATATGCCCCTTCTGGTTTGGGAATATGCCCCTTCTGGTTTGGGAATATGCCCCTTCTGGTTTGGAAATATGCCCCTTCTGGTTTGGGAATATGCCCCTTGTGGTTTGAGAATATGCCCCTTCTGGTTTGGGAATATGCCCCTTCTGGCTGTCTATGCCACCTGGTCTACATGCTTGGTAAAAGCGAGACCCCAATCCAGGAAAGGCCTTTCAGCACTGAGAGTAATGTCGATGGCAGATTGCAACAGCATCTTCATGTCCTCCTGTAACAATGACTAGTCTTCTTCTTCTTCTTATACCTTTCAGCTCCCAGTGGAGCATAGGTCTTCAAAAAATACTTTCCAAGTCGTTCTGTTTCTTGCCATTCTTTTAAAATCATTCCATGTCTTCCCCATCATCTTTGTCTCTGCTTCTGCCTGTCTTCTCCAAGAATTTCTTGGTCTTCCTCTTTGACCTTTCCCCTGGGAATTCCAAAAAGGGTCTGTTGTGTAATAGTAACAGTAACTAGTGGTTTCGGTTATTGAGTACGCACTGGCGGACCTAACTCTCAGATATTATACGTCGACATCTGGACAAGAGTGTCCAGGGTTCTATCCCCACCACAGGCGGTGAGAATTTTTGTAAATTCGAATCGGTGGTTTTGTCGTGGCTTGGCTTTACCCTGGTTACTGGGTAGAGATCTGATGTATAACCTTCTCGGGAAACGGCGAAAAACAAGAGATCCCGTGTGCTCTAGCGCACGTTAAAGAACCAGGTAAAATAAAAAGAAAGAGTACGTCATAAATGGTCGCTGTCGGAGCAAAAATTATTAAAGCAAATATCTACTCATCCATGCCAAAGACGGATATGTCGGGCCGAAAGGCGCAGATATCTCGGCGTTGTCGTAAACTAGCGACACGTCGCATCCACGCCCATTTAACGAGTGAACGGTAAGGGGAGGAGAAACCGCACGCAGACTGAACAACTGGAACGAATACAAAATGAGACCATGCACACCATGCTTGGATGCACGAAAGCCACACCATGCAGGGCGAGTCTATCTAGATACAAATAATAATAAATAAATATTATTATATAGGGAACTTCCGAGGCGATAATAGGGAATAATAGAACAAAGAAGTATGTGTTAGCACTCGGAAAAATTGACAGACAAACAACAACAGAAAAAAACTAAGAACAATATATGGTCCGATCGGGATGGCGCGGTGCCAGGGAGTACGGGTTCGATATCGCTTCGGACCATATATTGTTCTTCGTTTTTTTCTGTTGTTGTTTGTCTGTCAATTTTTCCGAGTGCCAACACATACTTATTTGTTCTATTATTCCCGAGTCTATCTACTCGACTTTCCCACCATCGCAGACAGAATAATGATGTCTCGTGCACGTGAGATTCACGTGAGTAGGCACGAGAAGTGCCTTCTTTCGAGTTTGTGCTGATGTACATCATCCTTTGCACAGTGAGTAGTGAGATTTGGGAGGAAAAAGGACAGCGGGCTCAAAAAAGGAAAATCATAGATGGCGCGGGCTGGGGACATTGTTCAACAGATTTGTTCACTGCGAGACATTGAGCCCGGGGAAGAGTGGATAGGGGTGCCGGCAGAGTGCTCTAAGTCCATTTCTGTTGACATCACGTTGAACAGAGAATGCAGGCAACAAAACCCTATAGTTTTGGAAGCGGAGGTGCAGGTCTTGATCTATGAAAATTCACCCGGCGGTTCGGCAGTCATCTACAAATGATGGATATGTTGTTCGGCAGTCATCTACACTGATGGGTTCTGTTGTTCGGCAGTCATCTGCACTGATGGGTCTGTTGTTCGGCAGTCATCTACACTGATGGGTCTTTTGTTCGGCAGTCATCTGCACTGATGGGTCTGTTGTTCGGCAGTCATCTACACTGATGGGTCTTTTGTTCGGCAGTCATCTACACTGATGGGTTCTGTTGTTCGGCAGTCATCTACATTGATGGGTCTGTTGTTCGGCAGTCATCTACAAATGATGGGTTCTGTTGTTCGGCAGTCATCTACAAATGATGGGTTCTGTTGTTCGGCAGTCATCTACAAATGATGGGTTCTGTTGTTCGGCAGTCATCTACAAATGATGGGTTCTGTTGTTCGGCAGTCATCTACAAATGATGGGTTCTGTTGTTCGGCAGTCATCTACACTGATGGGTTCTGTTGTTCGGCAGTCATCTACAAATGATGGGTTCTGTTGTTCGGCAGTCATCTGCACTGATGGGTCTGTTGTTCAACGGACATCTACACTGATGGGTTCTGTTGTTCAACGGACATCTACAAATGATGGGTATGTTGTTCGGCAGTCATCTACACCGATGGGTCTGTTGTTCGGCAGTCATCTACACTAATGGGTTCTGTTGTTCGACAGTCATCTACACTGATGGGTCTGTTGTTCGGCAGTCATCTGCACTGATGGGTCTGTTGTTCGGCAGTCATCTACACTGATGGGTTCTGTTGTTCGACAGTCATCTACACTGATGGGTCTGTTGTTCGGCAGTCATCTACACTGATGGGTCTGTTGTTCGGCAGTCATCTACACTAATGGGTTCTGTTGTTCGACAGTCATCTACACTGATGGGTCTGTTGTTCGGCAGTCATCTACACTGATGGGTCTGTTGTTTGGCAGTCATCTACACTGATGGGTCTGTTGTTTGGCAGTCATCTACACTGATGGGTCTGTTGTTCGGCTCAGTCGGAGCTTTCACGTCCCAGGTCAAAGGAAAAAAACAGTGATGGGGAGATCAGTGCTTTCGCGGTGACTACAAGTAGTATGACCACGGAGATCATCCCACGAACTAAAACGATGGCCTGGCTAGAAACACATCCTTTTACTCATGTATCTGAGTGACTCGATGAGCATCGGAAGATCGATTTGAACTGGGTTCGAAGACAGTGGCTGGTGTTACTAAAAGAACTCTGGTGGACGGACTGACTTAATTTAAAATAGTTTCCTTTTCGTCCTTGGACACTTTGACGTGAAAGAAATTGAACGAGCAGACAGTCTGGCTGGAACGGCCGCCGTGGATGGCGGACGTGCAATGGATCAGACTGACATTCTGAATGCCCTGATGGATGTAGGGCGAGCTAATAATTCAGTCATTTACCATTCATCTACAACGATGTCCAGGCTGTGTAAACATCATGTCAAAGCTGGAGACGCCAGAGAGGAGCGCTATGCATGAAGACACAGAAAAATAACAAATCGAAGCAGAACTGGAGCAATCAATCTCTACACACTGAGTGACATACTGGGACGTGCAGTGAGGATTATTCGTCGGCTAAACTAAATTAAAACTCAAATCAAACCACATCCCTATATATCTCATCGTATGAGATCTCGATACAACTCATGAACACAGAAACATTTGGCGTTGACTTGTTCACAGCATCTTTACTCAAAGATAACCATATCATCGCTGCCTTCGTCGTTTGCTCACGTCTCTCCATGGGGCCCCACACGCTTATGCGATCAAACTGTCTGAACTCCTCCCTCAACACTCTCCCTGTCTCTGTCCTGGCGATTCACCAAAACATCATCACCGTAAAGATAAAGGTCTGTCCGTCTTAAGATTTACTTATTTGTGATTCCTGTGTTAAGGCGCTGAACAACACTGGAGATAACGGTGAACTCTGTGGAAGGCCGGGGAGAATTGTCGTTGGTTCGTGGGTCCACGTACCACTTTACAACCGGAAAAGCTCCAAAAATTAAATCAAGGAGGAAAGGTCTAATCTGGAGTTCAAGTAGTTGAATATCAGGAAATCCAGAGATACTTTGTTGTCTGCATCCTTAAGTTAACTGCAGCTTTAAAGGTTTCAATGTCTTCATGGAAGTCCTCGTATACATCATTGACAAAGATCTAAGCATTTACCCAGATTCTCTTTGTTTGGACTCCGAGGCTACGTGAAAGAAGATGCAGTCTCTTCAGCTGATAGTTTATTTTTCTGGCAATTATCTTCTACAATAACTTGCCAACCATGTTTGGCATGGTGATTATGCCATAGCCCTGTATTTTCGTTAGTGCAGTGAGGATTATTCATCGTGGACCTACCAGCGGGGCTGGTTGGTCCACATCAAGTCCAGATGGACTTGGTGTTTAGTTTTGAGCACCCTGTGACGCTACTTTAACCTCACGTACTAAGATAATCCAAGAACGTGTCAAATTATTTGTTCGCGTGTCAAGTTTAGAATGTTGAGCCAAGGTCAGTCCAGATTCGCTGTGGTTGTGTGCTTGATGTTAATTGTGGCCATTCTGTTGGTAAATCTGAGATACGGTTCTGTGTCGTCAATTATAAATGCCTCGGCCTGGACTTCCAAGAAAGTAATCACGCCTCAGATAATGTCTGTGGACGATGAAGTTGTTGATAATGAAACGGCTTACAACAAAGATCTTTCAGTTCTTCGTCAGAAAGGGAAAGTTACAAACCTGAAAAACTCTGATTTGTCCAAACTCAGCGTGGATGATCTTTGGTTAATTATCCACTCGTACACAGACAACACAGACGTTGTCTGCCGCAGGAAGTTACGCATGGGGAAAATTGGAGATGGTGGCTGGGAGATATGTGACGATCCTGATGTGCGCCCAAGACAACCATGTATCATTTATTCTTTCAGTATCAACTACGACTTCTCGTTTGACGATGATGCTGCACATCTGTATGGCTGTCACGTGTACTCCTTTGACCCCAGCATGAGCAAGTTCGCGGACAAAGTTGAAATATCAAGGCTGGTTCACTTCTACAAAATTGGACTTTCAGATACAGCAGGAAGTAAAAATGGTTGGAAGCTAAACACTCTGGGTGGTATACGTGCAATGTTGGGACACCAGAACAAGACAATCGACGGTTGGAAGCTAAACTCTCTGGGTGGTATACGAGCAATGTTGGGACACCAGAACAAGACAATCAACGGTTGGAAGCTAAACACTCTGGGTGGTATACGTGCAATGTTGGGACACCAGAACAAGACAATCGACGGTTGGAAGCTAAACTCTCTGGGTGGTATACGAGCAATGTTGGGACACCAGAACAAGACAATCAACGGTTGGAAGCTAAACACTCTGGGTGGTATACGAGCAATGTTGGGACACCAGAACAAGACAATCGACGGTTGGTAGCTAAACACTCTGGGTGGTATACGAGCAATGTTGGGACACCAGAACAAGACAATCGACGGTTGGAAGCTAAACACTCTGGGTGGTATACGTGCAATGTTGGGACACCAGAACAAGACAATCGACGGTTGGAAGCTAAACACTCTGGGTGGTATACGTGCAATGTTGGGACACCAGAACAAGACAATCGACGGTTGGAAGCTAAACACTCTGGGTGGTATACGTGCAATGTTGGGACACCAGAACAAGACAATCGACGGTTGAAAGCTAAACACTCTTGGTGGTATACGTGCAATGTTGGGACACCAGAACAAGACAATCGACGGTTGGAAGCTAAACACTCTGGGTGGTATACGTGCAATGTTGGGACACCAGAACAAGACAATCGACGGTTGGAAGCTAAACACTCTGGGTGGTATACGAGCAATGTTGGGACACCAGAACAAGACAATCGACGGTTGGAAGCTAAACACTCTGGGTGGTATACGAGCAATGTTGGGACACCAGAACAAGACAATCGACGTACTTAAAATGGGTACTGAAAGCGCAGAATGGTCGTCAATCTTAGAGATGTGCAAATCTGGCCAACTGAATGGAGTTAAGCAGCTGATTGTTGAGTATCACGTGACTGATGTTTCGCTACAGTTTCTGTTACCAAAACTTCAAGCATTGCAGTCCATTGAGAAAGCTGGATTTTTAAACGATATTACGTACATAAAAATCCCGAATGTGGTAATAGGATCGAAGGGTTTCCAATCATAAGAAGTAATAGGAGAGAGAGGTCAGTGAAGTAGGAGAGAAAGGTCAGTGTAGTAGGTTAGAGGTTAATGTAGTAGGAGAGAGAGGTCAGTGAAGTAGGAGAGAAAGGTCAGTGTAGTAGGTTAGAGGTTAATGTAGTAGGAGAGAGAGGTCAGTGAAGTAGGAGAGAAAGGTCAGTGTAGTAGGTTAGAGGTTAATGTAGTAGGAGAGAGAGGTCAGTGAAGTAGGAGAGAAAGGTCAGTGTAGTAGGTTAGAGGTTAATGTAGTAGGAGAGAGAGGTCAGTGCAGTAGGACAGAAAGGTTAGTGTAGTAGGTGAGAGGTCAATGTAGTAGGAGAGAGAGGTCAGTGCAGTAGGACAGAAAGGTTAGTGTAGTAGGTGAGAGGTTAATGTAGTAGTAGAGAGAGGTCAGTGTAGTATGTGAGAGGTCAATGTAGTAGGATAGAGAGGTCATATAGTAGGTGAGAGGTCAATATAGAAGGAGAGAGCGGTCAGTGTAGTATGGGAGACCGATCAATATAGTAGGTGAGAGGTCAATGTAGTAGGAGAGAGAGGTCAATATAGAAGGAGAGAGCAGTCAGTGTAGTATGGGAGAGCGGTCAGTGTAGTATGGGAGAGCAGTCAGTGTAGTATGGGAGAGCGGTCAGTGTAGTATGGGAGAGCGGTCAGTGTAGTATGGGAGAGCGGTCAGTGTAGTATGGAGAGCGGTCAGTGTAGTATGGGAGACCGATCAATATAGTAGGTGAGAGGTCAATATAGAAGGATAGAGCGGTCAGTGTAGTATGGGAGAGCGGTCAGTGTAGTATGGGAGACCGATCAATATAGTAGGTGAGAGGTCAATATAGAAGGATAGAGCGGTCAGTGTAGTATGGGAGAGCGGTCAGTGTAGTAGGAGAGAGAGGTAAATGTAGTAGACATAGGTGGAGTTCACCTCTAGTACAATCTCCGCTAGTCATAGCGGGCACCAGAAATGATATAAAGAGACTGTATGCTGGATTTCTCTCTGTGACTATGCCACAGCATATGCATGGGCGTCTCCACAAGTCACCACTTATTCGACATGTTCATCTTAATCTTGCATGTTAAAAGTCACATCAGCCTATTAACAGTAATCTTGTAAGAGAAAATACAAGGTAAGAGAGAGAGAGAGAGAGAGAGAGAGAGAGAGAGAGAGAGGCTGGTCACGACTAATATGAACGAATAGCATCAAAAGATGGACAAGTCAGCCTATGACACCTTCACTATCAAAACAAGAGATAGATCGAAATGGCGCTCCATTATAGTCAACCTTCGATGTGGAGACGGCACACAATGATGATGATGTTCTAAGTAAAACGTTAAACCACAGGTTACTGGTTCACTAACAAATATACCCATTCCAATGTTATCGCGATTTTTCTTCAAACGTTATATTATGTTAAGTTATGACATCATCAATGCACACCAGACTAACCCATAGGTGCTCCGATTCTCCCCACATACGCGAACTTCGTGGCTCGCTCTAAAGCCCATAGGTGCTCCGATTCTCCCCACATACACGAACTTTGTGGCACGCTCTGAAGCCCATAGGTGCTCCGATTCTCCCCACATACACGAACTTTGTGGCACGCTCTGAAGCCCATAGGTGCTCCGATTCTCCCCACATACACGAACTTTGTGGCACGCTCTGAAGCCCATAGGTGCTCCGATTCTCCCCACATACACGAACTTTGTGGCACGCTCTGAAGCCCATAGGTGCTCCGATTCTCCCCACATACACGAACTTTGTGGCACGCTCTGAAGCCCATAGGTGCTCCGATTCTCCCCACATACACGAACTTCGTGCCACGCTCTGGAGCCCATTGGTGCTTCGATTCTCCCCACATACACGAACTTCGTGGCACGCTCTGGAGCCCATTGGTGCAGGTAAAAAAATTTTGCTGGCAATTTTCCCCGGACAGCGGCCATTTTTTTGGCAAAATCTTTTCAAATGTTAACTATGAAGGTTTCGTTAACGTGCGCAAATGCATACGGGACCTCCTGTTTTTTTTTTTTTTTTTTTAACCGTTATCCGAGAGTGCTAGGCATCGAATCTTATTACCCAGAGACCAAGGGAGGATCAAGTCACGAAGAAAACACGTATTCAATTTTTTGAAGAGTGTTCCCAACTGTGGGAATTGCATCTGGCGTTTTCCTGTCCAGAGGCTAACGTTTTACCTTACCTCTAGACAACCAAGTTCACCCCCTCCATATACACGTACTTTCCTGCTACTCTCTCTCTCTCTCTCTCTCTCTCTCTCTCTCTCTCTCCTTCGTTGTCCTAACATTCTTTAATCATATCAAAGCGTGTGTTGATAAATGATGATGTCATGTTGGGTTATTCCAAGTCCGGCTTGTTGCAGGAGCTACTGTATTAAGTGCTCTGTGCACACTGTGAACTGTGCGTTTAATCTGTTTTGATCGTGTTTCGATATTCCGAATGTTTACGATGATATCGTATGATGGAGAACAGATGGTTGTGTTCATTTTCTGTGCGGTTTCGCCTTATGTCTTTTGGCGTGTGCTAAGACTGCTATGATTGGGACTACAGCTACCTTTCTTTGGGAGATGAAATAGTAATTCAAATGATTCCACTAGCACGGGCGGTTGAGCAATTATGGATTTTAATTCATTTGCAGTGATACAGGGGCCTTCCATAACCATAACCGTAATGTCGAGTTCCTTGATATAAATAAGTTTGACAAAGCGTTGACAGCGACATGTTGCGCTTGTCTAGCATGTTCACGCACTTCTATGAACAAATAAACGTTGGATAACACAATTTCAAAGTATGGCCGTGCACCTTGTTACTTACCCCTGACTAGTACATCTATTTTCTTGACTGGATTTATCCCTAATCTGCAAACAAAGCCGTAAAGCATGACCTGCTTTCAATGAAGTTTATTGAAGGTTGAAAAAGCACTTACGTATAATTGTGTACGTTATTTAAGAATATGCTTTTTAATATAACACACTCATCGGTGTATATCTTTTTCAAATAAAGAAAGTTACATACTTAAAAGTTTGTATCAAAACGGCGCCGGATGGGCGGTCACCTTAGAGAAAGTACATTCCCAAGAGACGTTAACGTTGCAATAGCGTCAGTGTTTGATGACTGGGTATTTGTGTGTGTATGATGTGTGTTTGTGTGAACTCATGCGAGACTGAAACATGCGTGGAATGAATAACCTTTATAATTACGGTCACACATTTGAAATAATAATTATTTTGCACACACGTTAATTGGATTTATAGAAGAGACAGTGTGTATCTTTATTTTGAATAACTTAATTTTCCGATGAAGAATAGCAAAATTGTACGTCTTCTCAATATTCCTGTATGGTGCAGAAACATGGACATTAGACAAGAAAACAGAACAGAAAATTGAAGCTTTTGAAATGTGGGTGTATAGAAGAATAAGTAGAAATGGATGGAAAGAAAAGAAAACAAATGATGAAGTTCCTAAACAACTAACAACGAAAAGAGAACTACTAAATACAATTCAAACAAAACAAATGAAAGTTTTGGTGCATGTTAAAAGACACAACGGCGCCTACTAAAAGTAATCTTGGAAGGGAAAAATGCAAGGTAAAAGGCAGAGACAGACCAAGACTAAAATGGACGAATAACATCAAAAGATGGACAAGTCATCCTATGACAATCTGCACCATCAAAGCAAGAGACATAGCGGAATGGCGTTCCATGGTAGCCAACCTTCGATGCGGAGACGGTACTCAATGATGATGAATTGCTGATAACTTTCCTTGCCACTCAATTTTGCTTCTTATATATGTCCCCCTCGTTTATCTTTCAGCGTCGACCAACGCATGCTTCCGTAAAAAAAAAATAATAAAGATGACTATAAAAAGGCTTTATTTTCACAATCCGAACGGTCGTGAGCAGTTTCCAGTAAACTTTTAGGAAGTGAAATACCAATTTTATAAGCAATTGTCGAACAATTTCATCAACTCCCAAATGGAACACTCTGAACGGAAGCACAGCAGAACTTAAAAATACCTGCATTGCTATTGTTATTAAGTTATTTGCGGGTCACCATCATTGCATTCCGAACATGTCCATAGGTGCTCAGATCCCCTCCTCAGCAATTCCCTCAGTGTCCAGCGACTGACGACTCCAGTTCTATGTTGGTTGATAAGTCTTCTTACACGCCCACTAAGTGTCTCATTTTTGGCTGTGCCCATTTTAACTCCCATTTCCATCATCCGAAGAAGTGACGTGGATCTGTGTTTGTCGAAGTCCTGTGCTCTTCCCACATCTCGGATGGCATTGATGATGTCCGCCCGATCCATTGGTTGCCCGTCCTCAACGACAGCGCAGCTAGCCAACCTGTCCGCTCTTTCATTTCCCCGTACTCCCGCATGTCCAGGGCCATAGACAAAGGTGACCTTACGTATTTTGGATTTCTGCAACGACTCTACCCATTGCATGCGTAAAGAACCTGCCTCCACTTTTTTTTATCATGCTCATCGAATCACTCAGTATACATGCGTGGGTGTAGTCTTATGACTCTAACCATTTGAATGCCTTGGTCACTGCCATCACCTCCATTGTCATGCTACTCGTGGTCATGACGTATGCACCACTGTCTTTGACTATTCTGCCTGCCGAGCGTGCTGTAAATGCCCATGCACTTCTTAGATGTCGTCTTACAGATCCTGCAGATACTACTACATGGCATTGGGCCGAAGTGCATTCACTCAAATATCGCTGGATCCATAAAAACAACAACAACATAAGCAATTGCCGCAAGTATATGTTTGTATACAGAGGTAATGGTAGCAACGAAAAAAAAGACATCGCCGCATTGCACAATAAAGACATGTGGAGCAATATTAAAACAGGTAAATGAATTTAAATATCTGGAAACAGTGTTAACCTCAGATGGAAGATGTACAACAGAGGTGAGATGCAGAATGGCTCAGGCAAAAGCAGCTTTCAAAAACAAAAAAAATGAGGAAGATACTGTACAATCCATTTTTGACAATTGAAACAAGAAAAAAGAGTTATGTAGAGTCAGTCTTAACATATGGATGCGAATCATGGACAATAGAACAACAGACAAGAAAATAAATGGAGACAGTAGAAATGTGGTTTTATAGAAGAATGTTGAGAATACCATGGACAGCTAAGAAGAGTAATGAAGATGTTCTGAAAGAGGTCAAAGCAAAAAGAGAGCTAATTTCCAATATTAGGAAGAAACAATTATAATGTTTTGGCTATGTAATTTGAAGAGAACAGCTGAAATATATTATGACAACCGGAAAAATTGATGGACGAAGAGACAGAGGGAAGGAAAGAGAAAAAAATACCAGGCAGGTTAAGAGAATGGTTTGGCAGAAGGTCAGCAAAAGAAATGATAAATAACTGTCGAGATCGAAAGTTGTGGAGTCATGATTACCTACGCCAGCAGGCCCGGTACTTGATGATGATGATGACCCCACCCATGCCCGCACCCATCACAGTTAAACCATTTTCTTCATTATACATACATTCTTCAAACACAGAGAGTCGCAATTATACATCTGGTACAGGTGGAATGGCACAATACATAGAACCCAGATAGATTTTATACTAACAAGAAAACAGAACAAGAAAAGAGTAACAGACAGCAGAGCTATCCCTAATAACACAGACGAAACGGACCATAAAACGGCTGTGATTACATTCAAACACCCAAAAGCAAAGAGAATATACGCAAACAAACAAAAGAAGCAAAAATAATAGGCAAAACAAAATAAAATAATTAAAAGATCAAGAATCAAGGAGAACCCTAGAAGAAAAACTAACAGGGGAATTCAAGAAACTCCCTAACGAAATAAATTCAGTAGAAGAAATTAGGAAACAATTTAAGAAAACAGTAATCAACATCTCAAAAACAGTATGTGGAGCGAGGCTAAGGACAAAAGAAGGGAAAAAGAGCACCTCGTGGTGGAACGAAGCAATGAAACAAAAATTTAAAAAAAATTGGAGGAGAATAAGAACCAAGAAGAATTTGAAAAATATGCATTGGCCCAAAAAAAAAAAAAGTTAAAATTTTGATCAAAGAAGCTAAGCAAAACATAAGGACAGAATTCGGACAAAATATAAGCAGGGACTTCAAGACAGCCAGAAGAGATTTCTACAAAGCAGTAAAAGCAACAAGAGCGAAAATAGAAAACCGCTATCCTACCGAGCTCATAAATGGAAAAAGACAGACAGCAAATATAGCATAAACATCATATGTAACATAGATGGAAATAATATTTGGAAATAATATTTGGAAATACTATTTGGAAGGCCTTTAAACATGACACCAACTATCAATAACACAACAAAAACCACGCAAGACTGCACACACACACTGAACCTAACATCACAAAAGAGGAAATTGAAGAAGTAATGAAATATGAAACAAGAAATAAAACACCGGGGATAGATATATATGGCCCTTTTCGTCTTGTCAGACGGTCTAGTGGAGGCTATTGCGTATTTTTTTGAGGTATTGTTTTTGCCGAACAGTTTCTCTCGTGGCTAATTCTACCAATGTTTGACAAACACACGCGGTCACATAATGAACAGGTCAGGCTCGCTGGTCCACAGGGTTTACCATCCTTTTTCATGAGTCTCTTCTCTTCTAAGTCCTGTCTTAGAACAGTCTCAAATGTTGTTATACCGTTCCTTATACGTGCTCTCCATGATGTGCGATCACTTGCCAGATGTTGCCAGTCGTTTTCACAGATGGAGAAGTCTTTCAGAGATGATTTGCAGATATTTCTATATCGTAGTTTAGGTCTGCCGATTTGTCGTTTTCCGTGTTTTAGCTCGCCATATAGTATTTGCCTAGGAATGCGTTTTTCTTCCATCCGTTGGACATGCCCCAGCCATCTTAGCCTTCGACTTCTGAGCATCGACATGATTGTTAGGGTCTTAGCACGTTGCAGGACAGTTAAGTTGGTTATTTTGTCCTGCCATTTGATGTGCATTATTTTGCGGAGACATCGCATGTGGAAGACATTTAGTCTTTTTTCCTGGTTTGAGTATGTTGTCCAGGTTTCGGATCCATATAGTAGTGTGTTAAGCACACAAGTTTGATATATTAAGAGTTTAGTCTTTTGAGTTAGTTTCGTGTTGTTCCATGCCCTTTTTGTGAGTTTGCCGAAGGTCGTAGCTGCCTTACCAATTCGACAGTTTATTTCTTCATCAAGAGAGATGGTTTGCGTAACTGTGGATCCAAGATATGTAAATTTCTGTACTGATTCTAGTGGGCAGTCTTTTAGAGTAATAGATATAGGTTTGAAGTCACCTTGATTTAGTATTACTGTCTTCTGAACATTAATTGACAGTGAAAAAAGGTCGCATGCTTTATCCAGGTTGTTGATCAGCGACTGTAGTGTGGCCTCACTATGAGCGACTAGGGCTGCATCGTCAGCAAATAAAATTCTTTAAGTAGGGCAACATTTGTTTTGGTTTTTGCTCTTAGTCGTGCTAGGTTGAACAGTGAGCCATCTGGTCTAGTGCGAATGTAAATATCTCCTGAGCTGTTTTCGAAGGTGTAATTTAGGAGGGCAGCAAAAAATATACCAAAAAGGGTGGGGGCGAGGACACATCCCTGTTTCACTCCTTTGTTGACTTTGAAATTCTCTGATGGACTCCCATCAAAATGGACTTTGCCATTCATGTCTTCATGGAAGGATTAAGTCCAGGGCACATGGTCCTTACGTTCCATGTGCCAAGTTTAAACATTGGTGCTTTCTTCCTCATTTCACTTTGCCTACTCTGCCTGGGCACAGGATATGGAGATAGTGCTTTACCCAGTCGCACTATCCCCCTCTCGACTTCGTTTCAAGGATTTCCGAAGGAGGGACAAAGTCCATACGTTCGGAATTGAAAGAAGGTGCAGGGGATGCCAGAAAGACGATTAACGCCGTCCACTGCCTTAGGGTCCCTCCCTCCGGATTTTTACTCTGGGTGTACTCCCATAACCTTCGATTCTAACTAGAAACTAATCCACAAGGTAGTGGAGGGTTTTGTGGTCGAAGTTTCCCTTCTTCTAGACGGGTTGCCAGCCAAGGTTTAAGGGGATAGATAACATATCAGCAAAAATAATAGCAGCAGCAGAAGATACAAATTACTTGTCTACACAGTATATTTAATTCAGTATAGCACACAAAACAAGCCTCAGAAGACTGGATTCAGGCAATAATCTTATCAATATGGAACAAATAAAAGTAGCAATAGAGACTGCAATCAACATAGAGATATATCGCTTCTCAGCCATGTAGGGAAGTTATACGCCAAAATTATAGATAAAAGACTGAAACCAATAATAAACCACAGATTCTCAAATGGGGTTCCTAGGAAAAAAAACAGAGGTTTGTACTGACACTCTATTTAAGTTCACCTTAAAACAGCTAGCAGAAAAGACGACAAAACACAATCAAAATGTGTACATAGAATTCATTGACCAGGAAAAAGCATTCAACCGAATAAACAAAGAACAATTGTGGGAGATACAAACAACACACACCAACAGCAGATGCAGAATCATAGCCACTTCGAAGTTAGATCAGATGTAAGACGGCGGGTGTGTACTATTCCAGCCTAATTTATTATTAAAATTGGCTATATATTCGAGTTAGTCAACCCATTAGAGACAGAGGAGATCAACGAGCTTTTATTTGCAGACGACCAGACACTAATACATGGAAAAATAGAAGACATACAAGAGCACTTAAATAGGCTTAACACTCAGGCACAAAATATAACATGAAAACCAACATCAGCAAAACAGAAGTCATGAATATCGCAAAAGAGAAATAGAACATCAACATAACTATAGGCGGCAGACAACTAAAACAGGTAGAGGAATTTGCTTGCTTGCTTGTGTTCGCTCGATGACTAAAGGAATACACCTCTTCATCATCCGCCCTTAAATGGACGTTAAGTGGCATGTATAGGTTGTGTTATTAGATAGATAGATAGATAGATAGATAGATAGATAGATAGATAGATAGATAGATAGATAGATAGATAGATAGATAGATAGATAGATAGATAGATAGATAGATAGATAGATAGATAGATAGATAGATAGATAGATAGATAGATAGATAGATAGATAGATAGATAGATAGATAGATAGATAGATAGATAGATAGATAGGTAGGTAGGTAGGTAGGTAGGTAGGTAGGTAGGTAGGTAGGTAGGTAGGTAGGTAGGTAGGTAGGTAGGTAGGTAGATAGATAGATAGATAGATAGATAGATAGATAGATAGATAGATAGATAGATAGATAGATAGATAGATAGATAGATAGATAGATAGATAGATAGATAGATAGATAGATAGATAGATAGATAGATAGATAGATAGATAGATAGAAGATAGGATAGACAGACAGACAGACAGACAGACAGACAGACGGACAGACGGACAGACGGACAGACGGACGGACGGACGGACGGACGGACGGACGGACTGACGGACGGACGGACGGACGGACGGACGGACGGACGGACGGACGGACGGACGGACGGACGGACGGACGGACGGACAGACAGACAGACAGACAGACAGACAGACAGACAGACAGACAGACAGACAGACAGACAGATAGATAGATAGATAGATAGATAGATAGATAGATAGATAGATAGATAGATGGATGGATGGATGGATGGATGGATGGATGGATGGATGGATGGATGGATGGATGGATGGATGGATGGATGGATGGATGGATGGATGGATGGATGGATGGATGGATGGATGGATGGATGGATGGATGGATGATGGATGGATGGATGGATGGATGGATGGATGGATGGATGGATAGATAGATAGATAGATAGATAGATAGATAGATAGATAGATAGATAGATAGATAGATAGATAGATAGATAGATAGATAGATAGATAGATAGATAGATAGATAGATAGATAGATAGATAGATAGATAGATAGATAGATAGATAGATAGATAGATAGATAGATAGATAGATAGATAGATAGATAGATAGATAGATAGATAGATAGGTTGTGTTGTGGTTCGCAGTATGACTATGATATTTGCACCTCGAAACATCCGACTTCACCATGTTATTTTTGAGTACCGGGTTATCTTCTCTCTTCGATCCATACTAGTTTGACCAGACTAGACAGGTTAGTCTATTTCTGGAGACAACCAGAAAAAGGCACCACGGAGAGGTGGAGCAGGGTCTGGGCGGTTCTGATTCACCGATCCTGGCGCAAGCCATCATGTGTAGGTCACTGATAATTTCCAGCTCTTTTGCTGTCAGGCGCCTTTGTCTCCGGTAGAAGAATTCAAATACCCAGGAAGTCTGGTGACAAATGACAACTCACAAACAGCAGAAATAGAATCAAGATGCAACAATACTTTCAAATCACTGGACATCTAACACCACCTTTGTCCAACAAGGAAATAACTCTATATAGAGGCAAAACGAGCACTCTACAATACAATCTTCATACCAACGTTGTGCTACCAATGCCAGCCCTGGAATTTATATGCAAAAATAATAATAAAAATAACCTCTACTGAGATTACATGTGTTGGATGAATGATTGAATGTCAGGAAATATCATGAGAGCTAAAATTAGAAATGAAGAACTGAGAAAAAAGCTAGGAATAACCCCCGCCATAGGATATATAAAGAAACAACAGATAATATGTTTTGGCAACGTGACAAGGCAGAAAGATATAAACACAATACGATGAGACTTCAATCAACGTTGCGAGAACATCAGACAAAAGGGCCGACCACGACAAAAAAATGGATTGACGGAATATTAGAAACACTAGGAAATATACCAGCAACAGAGGCGAACAGAAGTGGAAAAGACAGCAAATTATATCTCCCCTCGAGGCTGAAAGACAAATGAGAAAGGAAAGAAGAATATGTACATGGCACTTGATGTCTTGACAGACGGTTGGTATTAAGCAATCACGATAAGTCGGTAGTTTGGTAAATTTGTAGTGTCCTTATGCTGGATGCTGCTTTGTGGAACAGCCTCTTTAGTGGCTGGTTCTGCCAATATAGGATAGACCGAACAAGATGTATTTGTGGTGCCTGGCATTGTCTCTTCTCTCTTGCGCCTTTTGTCTTCTGAATTTGATATCAGCACTGCCTCGAAAGTTGCTGTGCGATTTTTTTTTTTTTTTTTTTGGGGTTCTTCATGAGCAACGATCTGCAGCCATATTTTCCCACTTACTTTCACTGAATAGAGATTCTTTCAAAGGAGGCCGTACAACACATCCTTTATACCTCAGAACGGGTCTGCCCTTTGTCTCTTTGCTTCCTTAATTTCGTCATCCATATTTGTTTGGGAGTACGATTTCTTAAGTAGCAATAACATACAGGCAAACAAGACTAAATGTCTTCCACATGCGATGTCTCCGCAGAATAATGCACATCAAATGGCAGGACAAAATAACCAACTTAACTGTGCTGTAACGTGCTAAGATCCCAACAATCATGTCGATGCTCAGATGTCGAAGACTAAGATGGCTGGGGCATGTCCAGCGAATGGAAGAAAAGCGCATTCCCAGGCAAATACTATATGGCGAATTAACACAAAGACAAATCAGCAGACCTAAACTACGATATAGAGATATCTATAAATCATCTCTGAATGACTTCTCCATATGTGAATATGACTGGGAACATCTGGCAAGTGATCGCACACCATGGAGAGCATGCATAAGGAATGGTATAACATCATTTGAGAGGTGCTAAGGCAAAACTTAGAAGAGAAAAAAATTATGAAAAAGGATGGAAAACCCTGTGGACCAATGGGCCTGACTTGCTCATTATGTGACCGCGTGTGTTTGTCAAACATTGGTAGAATTAGCCACAAGAGAAGCTGTTCGACAAAAACAAAACCTAACAAAAATACGCAATAGCCTCTACTAGCCCGTCTGACAAGACGAAAAGAGCCATACAAAGGCAAAGAGATAAAAATGGTTACCAGGGTTACCAATATCAGAGATGTGTACTGGGGAGTGGGGGGGGGGGGCCTCGATGGTTTAGAGGCAACACGTCGACCTCTGGACAAGAAGGCCACAGGCTCGGTCCCCACCACAGGCTCGGTCCCCACCACAGGCTCGGTCCCCACCACAGGCTCGGTCCCCACCACAGGCGGTGGGATCTAGAAACATCGAATTCGTGGTTTTACCCTCCCCTGCTCCGTGGGTAGTGAGATCCGATGTCTAGCTCTCTCTGGGTAGTGAGATCCGATGTCTAGCTCTCTCTGGGTAGTGAGATCCGATGTCTAGCTCTCTCTGGGTAGTGAGATCCGATGTCTAGCTCTCTCTAGGTATTGAGATCCGCTGTCTAGCTCTCTCTGGGTAGTGAGATCCGATGTCTGGCTCTCTCTGGGTAGTGAGATCCGATGTTTAGCTCTCTCAGATAAAGCGAAAAATATGAGGCCCCGTGTGCATTCTGCGAACGTTAAAAACCATTGGCAGTTAGAAATCTAAAAGAGTTGGCCAAAAATGGCCGCTACCCAGGCAAAATGAATAAGAAAAAAAAATCTACCCAAAACATTAAAACTTTCGACGATAAAAATTATAAGAGTATCTCTGAAGTCGGAGAATATCTGCCTGTATGGCGGGGGTTGGGGGACCTGAGCATACGGCTGCCTGTTAGAAAAATAGTAACAAGTGATATTCACGCAAAATTCAGTCCATCGGGAGTTCGCTAGAAATATAACGCTGGCGAACGTCAGCAAACAAAACAAGAGGTGGACTGTAACATCAGTCACGTAGTGTAGAACCGACTTGTTTAATCAAGGCTAGAGTAGAAAGGTATTACACCATGGTCAGCCTCCTTCGCATCAGAAACGGCACATGATGATGATTACAAGTGGAAAAGAGGTTGGAAGTGTCACTTTCCCCATACCCAATTTCAATATAGTAAAAAAGTAAAGTACCCCCGTCACGCCAAGTGGCGTATAGGGAAATATGGTGTATGGTGTTAGTGACCCTATATTTTACAGACCTTCAGCACATGATTTTTGGGGTAATGTGGTCAGTATTACGCCCGTGCTGCTTTACTTTCCCAGAAAAAAAACCGGTACCCATTTAAGGCTGGTGAACCCAGAAGCCGTCGGTGGGATCGAACCCTACCCCTTGTCCGTGGTAGTCCAGTTCACTAACCACTGAGCTATCGCGGCTCATTTCAATATAGATTTCTGGTCTATTTCGGCAAAATAATCATGACAATGCATGAAACTGATCAAATGGTCAAAACTGCGCATATTCGCGAGACAAGACTACAATCAATAGCAGCCACGGTTTACATGCAATCTTCTTACACCTCATGATATATTTTAGTTTCTGTAGCAGTTTTTGTCGAAGCCGATGTTTTCCACCCCTCCCTTTTCACGTCATTTAATTTTTCACCTTCTCTTCAGAGGCTGGCCGGCGACCGAAAAAAAAGCTTGAAGGTAATTTTGAAATTAGTGTCGTCTAAAGTTCAGAAGTAAGCTACTCTCGAGTGGATCGTCTTAGGTTCTACTTCACTCTTCTTCAGCGTTCAAGTCTTGTGATCGAGCTAGTTTGACTCTGCACTGTTTGAAGATGAAGGAAGGTTTTTTGTTGTTGTTGCTTTAAATACTCAGTAATATTGAGTATATATATATATATAGGGGGCCTCGGTAGCCTAGTTGGGAAAACCACCCGACTAGACTACCGACGTTCGGACAACCCGTGTTCGATTCCCGCTGGGAGCAGTGTGAATTGTACTCGTGGTTGGAATATAAAAAAAATACCCCCACGGTCGACCCAGCCGTTGGCAGAAATGGGTACCAGGGTATATTATCCTGGGAAGGTGAGGAATGTCGCTTCGCATCTGAGTTTCGATGCTTGAGGCTACACTATACAGAAATATCCGAACATTTCTGGATAGGCGGCCGAGCACATATGGGTATATACTCGCGTGCTAAGACGCCGGTTCAAGTCTCGTACTTTACCTTTACTCAGTAATAACCCCTGATGGCAGTGTGAATAAATCCAGTGCGTTGTCCTGTTTAAGACAGACGATAACAAGTAGGCTCCTTGTTCGCATTGAGAATGTAATAAGTACTTTAGGAGGTGAAAGAGAAAAAATATCAGGAGTGTATGCCGTTGAAAACAAAACAAAACAAAACAAAACAAAAAGAAGCTAAGATTATAATTTCTATTAATATCATCATAAAAAAAATACTAGCACACTTTCTCAGTTTGAAATCAGGAATTGCCACCACGGACTGACTCTAAATTTTTGCCAATGGTGAGGAATTCGTGCTCTGTGCTGAGAATAAGATCTTCATGTGCCATGAGTAAATCGAGTACGATGATGATTTAATTCATTTATTGGCGCCGTCTCTACATAGAAGTGATTTAATTCATTTATTGGCGCCGTCTCTACATAGAAGTGATTTAATTCATTTATTGGCGCCGTCTCTACATAGAAGTGATTTAATTCATTTATTGGCGCCGTCTCTACATAGAAGTGATTTAATTCATTTATTGGCGCCGTCTCTACATAGAAGTGATTTAATTCATTTATTGGCGCCGTCTCTACATAGAAGTGATTTAATTCATTTATTGACGCCGTCTCTACATAGAAGTGATTTAATTCATTATTGGCGCCGTCTCTACATAGAAGTGATTTAATTCATTTATTGGCGCCGTCTCTACATAGAAGTGATTTAATTCATTTATTGGCGCCGTCTCTACATAGAAGTGATTTAATTCATTTATTGGCGCCGTCTCTACATAGAAGTGATTTAATTCATTTATTGGCGCCGTCTCTACATAGAAGTGATTTAATTCATTTATTGGCGCCGTCTCTACATAGAAGGTTGGCTGCCACGGAGCGCTATTTTACTATGATGGTTTTACGTATGAGGAGACTAAATATAAAAACAAGTTTTCCCCAGTTAGATTAAAACAGCTGTTACCTAGTGTACGGTATAATATTACAGGTCTCATCGACAATATTAATATCCATTTAACTAAAACAACAACAGCAAAATTGCACATTCAGCAGCGATAATCTTGTATGTGAAAGTAACATCCCCTACAGCTAACAACAATGTTCTCCACTTTTAACTACAGGGCCTAAGTACGTCGCCGTCATCTCACATCGCTGGATCCATAACAAGCCCTACTCAAACCTTCTGATACTGATCTCCATCATGTTCAAATTGTTAAACACAATGACAATGCAATTTTTTCAAAGTTATATAACGGAACGCAGTTACACCAGCCGACATTGCACACATATTAAAGGAAGCTATCCCGCATAAGTGAAAGTAGTTACACGACATATTGAAACGCTAAATAATAAATTCAACATTTGGAGTCGCTTACATAACGTTAAACTCATAGAGCTATTTGGACACGGGGATACATATAAGACAACAATCATTCTTATTATATTAGATACCTGTGTATAGCTCACAGTCAATTTTGCTGACTGGTATTATATATATTATCTATATTATAAGTTGTTGAATTTGTCTGCACCAGTTCTACTGTTCTCTATATTATATAAGTATAGTTAAGTAGTATATTATTAAACGTATTACCGCCCGGCTGTTATGTCAGTTGAGCACAGTGTATATATAGAATAGAATATTAAAGAAAATTAAATACCACAAGCTTTACCCCTTTTTATTCTTATTTCCGCTACTTCTATCATTTTTAAAAGACTTACTTAAGCGCAATAAAATGGATTATAATTTTTAAATATATCGCGACTGAGAGTTCGAACTAAAGTTAGGAGTGCGGTTGACATTTCAAATTCACAGGGCCAATATTTGCTCTTGAGGGTCATCAAGTAGGAAGACATTTTTGTCGGGGACAGGTGCTGCTGGTTTGAGTTTGTCGTTGTGTTGTAGTAGCAACATGGCTGCTGTCTGTGATGATCCCTTGTGGGTAAGTCAGCGTTTCATTCACTAACAGCCTTGATTTGGGAGTATTCTTGACTCCCAGAGATAACCACTATTCTCAAACTATTAATTTACATTATGTTTTAAAATAAAAATGTGTTTATATATATATATCATCATATATATCATGCTGCCGTACGTCTTTCACTCTTTCTTTTCTTACTTAATTTCTTGTCTGAGGACAGAAAATATAATAGAATTATAGAATATCATTGTGAAGAGTCAATATTAATGTCATTTTAATTTGACAATTAAAAAAGTATAAATGTCTTTTAATAAAATCAATATGTATATATTCAGTGTCATTATTTTGCATTGATGATAGGACAAACCTGTCACTTTTACTTTTTGGATAGTCGTCTGACTCTGACGAGACAGATTAAAAGTGCAAAAGAGAAAGGTCAAAAAGTGTAACTTTATAGTAACAGTTCACAACATTATTCCTGAGTCAGGGCACTTCACAAAACTACACTGATGAGAACAGGACTGAGAACTGTGTACGTATAGTCACTTAATTTCTTCTTCTTTCCTTCCTCATCTGCCTTTCAGCTTCGAGGGGAGATATAATTAATAATTTGCGGTCTTTTGCTCTTCTGTTCGCCTCTGCTGCTCTGTTATGTTTTCTAGTGCTTCTAATATTATATTCCATCGATCCATCTTTTTCGTGGTTGACCCTTGGGTCTGGTATTCTCACAACGTTTGTTGAAGGCTCATTGTGTTGTGTTTTGATCTTTCTGCCTTGTCACGTGACCATTTTATCTGTTTTTTCTTTATATATTCTTTGGTAGGGACTATTCCTAGCTTTTTTCTCAGTTCTTCATTTCTGATCTTATCTGTCAGACTGTTTCCAGTCATTCGTCTGACACATTCAATCTCAATAGAAGTTATTTTTCCTATTGTTCTTGCATCTAGGGTCCAGGACTGGCATTGGTAGCACAATGTTGGAATGAAGATTGTATTGTATAGTGCTCATTTTGCCTCCAGTATTATTTCCTTGTTGGACAATAGTGGTGATAACTGTCCGATGATTTGACAAGCTTTGATGTCATCTTGAGTCTATCTCACCTGTTTGTGAATTATCATTTGTCACTAAACTTCCTAGGTATTTGAATTCCTCTACTTGTTTTAATTGCCTGCCGTCTATAGTTATGTTGATGTTATGTTTATTTTTGGCGACATTCATGACTTCTGTTTTGTTGATGTTGATTTTGTTGATCTAAGGCTGTATGCAAAAAATGACTGCGAAGTAACAGGTAGTTTTCACACCAATCGGAAGCATATACATTTAGCCATTGGGCAAACGCAAACATTGCTAGTAGTTCATTCATAAAAATATGTGTTTTTGTGTGAAATTTGAAAATGTGTCACTGTTACTGAGATAATTTACATGCCAGCAATTATAAATGCATGTGCCAACAAATACCCGCATGCAAATTCCATGTAATGACAACACACAACAAAATCTTGTTATTGTGTTTGGTATTACCATCAATTAAGAACTGGAAACCAATTGGGAATGTTTCAACAAATAAAGCAGGGTGTTAGACAAGGTTGTGTGCTGTCACCAGATTTGTTTAATATTTATAGTGAGATTATTTTAAGATCCATAAGTGACATGCCTGGAATGACAATTGGAGGTCATAATATAAATAATGTAAGGTATGCTGATGATACAGTCTTAATCGCTAAGAGTGAAAATGAGTTACAAGAAATGTTGGACATTATAGTGAAAGAAAGCAAAAATAAAGGACTCAGCCTTATTAGCAAAAAGACAGAGGTAATGGTAACAACAAAGAAAAAGACATCACCTCAGTGCAAAATAAAGACAAGTGGAACAATATTAAAACAGATAAATGAATTTAAATATTTGGGAACTTTGTTAACCTCAGACAGAAGATGTACAAAAGAGGTGAGATGCAGAATGGCTCAGGCAAAAGCAGCTTTCCAAAAAATGAGGAAGACACTATGCAATCCATTTTTGACAATAGAGACAAGAAAAAGAGTTCTTAAAGGTTATGTAGAGCCAGTCTTAACATATGGATGCGAATCATGGACAATAGGACAACAGACAAGAAAATCACTGGAGTCTGTAGAAATGTGGTTTTACAGAAGAATGTTGAGAGTACCTTGGACAGCTAAGAAGAGTAATGAAGATGTTCTGAGAGAGGTCAAAGCAAAAAGAGAGCTGATTTCCAATATTAGGAAGAAACAATCATCATTTTTTGGCCATGTAAGGAGAAGAGAACAACTAGAATATATTGTAACAACTGGAAAAATTGAGGGACGAAGAGATAGAGGGAGTCAAAGAGAAAAAAATAACAGACAGCTTAAGAGAATGGCTTGGCAGAAGGTCAACAACAGAAATGATAATTAGCTGCCGAGATCGAAAGTTGTGGAGAGACATGATCACCTATGCCAGTAGGCCCTGTACTTGATGATGATGATGATTACCATCAATACCAAGAAGACTTTTTGCTGCAGGAGCTACTGTGTGAGTTAAGTACTCTGTGCACACCATGAGCTGTGGTCTTCATCCATTTTGATCGTGTTTCAATATTCCGATTGCTTATGATGAATGATGATATTATATGACGGGGAATAGATGGCTGTGTTCACTTTCTGTGCAGTTTCGCCTTACGACGTCTTTTGGCATGTGCTGAGACTGCTATGATGGGGACTGCAGCTACCTTTCTTTGTTCGGGGGATGAGATATTAATTTGGATGATTCCACTGGCATGGCCGGTTGAGCAATTATAAATATTAATTTGTTTGCAGTGATACCAGGGCTTTCCATAACCATAACCAAGAAAATTGGGGTAATATTTAGGTGATTTTTATTCCGAGTGCAGTTCTAAAATCTGATAGACATTAAGTAACACATCTACTATTAACAGTCAACAGCTTCATCTATATTTACATCACCCTCATCTATCTTTACAACACCCTCATCTATCTTTACAACACCCTCATCTATCTCAAAAACACTCTCATTTATCTTAACACAACCCTCATCTATCTTTACAACACCCTCTTCTATCTTAACATCACTCTCATCTATCTTTACATCACTCTCATCTATCTTTACAACACTCTCATCTATCTTAACATCACTCTCATCTATCTTTACAACACTCTCATCTATCTTAACACCACCCTCATCTATCTTTACAACACCCTCATCTATCTCAACAACACCCTTGTCTATCTTTACAAACTCTCATCTATCTTAACATCACTCTCATCTATCTCAACAACACCCTTGTCTATCTTTACAAACTCTCATCTATCTTAACATCACTCTCATCTATCTCAACAACACCCTCTTCTATCTTTACAACACCCTCATCTATCTCAACAACACCCTTGTCTATCTTTACAAACTCTCATCTATCTTAACATCACTCTCATCTATCTCAACAACACCCTTATCCAAAGCAGTAAACTCTGATTGAATTGAAAAACAGAATCTTCAAAGTCAGTTGTGCCTTCAGAAGACTACTCAACAGAATGTGGTATTGGAAAAGAGTCAGCCGTGTCATTGTTCTTCCTCTTAGTGTTCATCTGTTAAGTAGGCATGGATGTTTTGTGTTGTTACTTTACAGCAAAGTCATGATATCTGCATCTTTAGGCCCGGACAAATCCATCTTCGACATGGGTAGATTTGATTGGGGGGGGGGGGGGGTGTTAAGGCAAAGAAATGCATATGAATGCATAAAAATGCGAAGCTGCAGTAAAGCTAAATGTGAGGAAAAAATAAAATAATTTTTCCTCACATTCAGCTTTACAGCAGCTTCACATTTTTATGCATTCATTTGCATTTCTTTGTCTTAACCCCTTACTAGTACAATACTGCTGCTACTTTATGTTTGTATTTCGTCCTACGTGTTTACTTTAGTATTTTATCTTAGTTTAGTCCTTTTAGTAGACTGCCATTTATGTAGGATTAGTTTTACTTATGTATCCGTGTGTGTGTTTTTTTTGTTTGTTCCTTAGGCCTATTGGGCCGAAACGTAGTTTGGTCTGTGTCGTCTACTAATCACGTAAGGCATCTAACATACCATTTTTTCTATTTTTTAATTTTTCCTGTAGATTTGATTAACAATTTTTGTCTGGCAGTGACCATTTTTTTGGCATATTCTAGACTTTTAACTGCCAAGGATTCTTTAATGTGTGTGAGTACACAAAGACAAAGAGGAAGACCATGGAATTCTTGGAGAAGACAGATAGAAGCAGAGATGAAGATGAAAGGGAAAACATGGAATGATCTTAAAAGAATGGCAAAAAAACAAAACAGCTTGGAAAGTGTTTGTTGAAGACCTATGCTCCACTGGGAGCTAAAAAGGAAGAAGAAGAACACACTGCACCTCCAGTTTTTTTTACTGTCTTCCCAATGATCTCACTACCCTGAGACCAGGGGAGAGTACAGCCACAAGAAACCAAGGATTTTAACTGAAAAATTCTCACTTCTATGGCTGGATTCAAACCCAGGACCATACTGAACAGAGCCTGATGTCTTACTTCTAGACCATCCAGTCTCCTCTCTCTAGTAGTGTTTTTTGTCACCCATCTCTGATGTTTGATTTTATCTAATGAGTCTATGCCTGCCAACTTTGCTGCTTTTCTTATAAGTGTTCTTTTCAGTGTCCCTCTCGAGGTCTTCTTCTGATGTTTCCCAAGGAGAATTGTTGTTATTGAATTCTCTTGTCTCTTCTCAGCACATATACAAGAATCGTGCATACTCAAGAAAATAATTACAAAAAAAGGTGTTTCAGTTTTCTTGATAAAACATCATCATGTGCATTACTGGTTGGCATAGGCAGTCATGTCCTTCCACAATTTTCTATCTACAGTAAGTAGTAAAGTAAAGTACCCCCGTCACGCCAAGTGGCGTATAGGGAATATGGTGTTAGTGACAATAAATTTTACAGACCTTCGGCACATGATTTTTGTGGTAATATGGTCAGTACCCGTGCTGCTTTACTTTCCCGGAAAAAAAATCTGGTACCCATTAAAGGCTGGGTGAACCGGAAGCCGTTGGTTGGGATCGAACCCTACCTCCTGTCCGTTGTAGTCCAGTTCACCAACCACTGAGCTATCGCGGCTCCCTTCTACCCACAGTGCATCATATGATTTCTGTTGTTGACCATTTTCCTTGCCATGATACCAAGCTTACCAAGCTATCTAGTATCTTTTCTCTTTGTCAACCACAGTCTCTCTTTCTCCCTGTTTTTGCCAGTTGTAACTAAGTATTCCAATTTCCTCTTCTTCTTTTTTTTTTCGTTCGTCAGCTTTAACCTCTGACGAAGTCCCTAGAGACTAGGAACTGAATTTTGCATGTTAATCTATTTTTCCCTGGCAGCCGCGTGCACAGGGGTCCCTCGCCGCACAGGCAGATAACTCAGACTTCGGAGGTATTCATATTTTATCCCTCGATGAGTAATTGATGTTTCAAGCCGGGTCTCGCTGCTGAGACCAGGGGTGGTTGCCGCAGAGAGAAATCATAAATAAAAATCCCAACCAACCGGGATTTGAACCCACAACCTCTCTGTCTCGAGGCCGGCATCTTGCCTCGAGACCAACCAGTCCCCCTCCTCTTCTTGAGTCTGGGAGAAGATTAGCGGAAAGATTTTGTGAACATCTACGTGATGTCCAACAAAATACTGGTACTCCGGTATCTTCCCACTTCAACTCCCCTGATCACAAGGGCAAAGACGACATCCATGTCACTGGTATTGTCCTTTGTCACTCTGGCGACCGCAGCCGCTATACTTTGGAAAATCGCCTTATAGTCCAGTATGGTTCGCTGACCCCGAGAGGTATGAATGTATCACACTCATACGCATAGTTTCTTTTTGCTTGCTCCTTCCCTTTTGCATAGCCTTCTCTACTACACATATTTGGGTTCTTTGGTCTACTTACTATGCCATGCTTTTTATAGTTCTTCTCCTCTAGTCCCTTATGAGACACTTCGGTTTTCTCCTCTATAATTTTTTTTCTGTGCTTCTTACCCCTCATTTATTTTTACTGTACCCCACTCTCAGACATCTCACTCTTAGCGTCTTTTTACACATGTCAGTCTACTATTCGATTCTTTCTCCTTTGTGTTTGCACACTGACCCTGTGTTAACTCCTCTGGTTCTGTTTACATTTATGCACTTTTTGGCACGATTTTCGACGTTCACGACAGCCGCACTTGGTTACGATTTTATTTTGGATTTCACAGGATAGTTTTATTTATTGTTGTGTTTTTCTTTAACACATTTCGATTGTTTTGTTTTTGGTTGTTTCGTTATCAGTTTTGTGTGTGTGTTTTTATTGTTTGTTCCTGATGAAGCCTATTGAGCCGAAACGTTGTTTAGTCTGTGTCGTCCACTTGTCACGTAAAGCTTCTTACATACCATTTTTTAATTTTTTTATTTTTCCTTATATTCAGCTTTACTGCAGCTTCGCATTTTTATGCCTTAACCCCCTCCTCTTCTTATGATGTGCCTGAACAATTTTGATTGTTTCTTTCTGACTTTTGTTTAGCCATCTCTGTGATTTCTAATTGTTTTTTTTTTATTTGTTTGTCTACTGCCCATGATTTGCATCCATAATATTTTTCATTTTCTGAAATGCTGTTTGAGCCTGAACTATTCTACTTTTTATTTCTGTGGTATCATCCATCAGATGTTATTATTGCCTGATATGACAATATTGGGTAAAGCAATGATTGACTAAAAGAAAACTGGACTATAAATAAATATTGGTATGTCGTCTTGTCTTATCATCATAACTGAAAGAACTAATTTTTTAACTATTTTAAAAAATAACTTATAACCTTGCTTTAAAGTAGCAAATATCTACTGAATTATAATATTGCATAGTGTCACATGTAATAAGTCAGATGATACATACATTTACAAACAAATATTGTATGGTGAACAGATGGAAAGAGTCCAAAGGGCAGACCAGTGCTGAGATATAAGGATGTTTGCAGGGCTTGCATGAGGGAATTTTTTATCAGTGAAAGAAAGTGGGGAAATGTAGCTGCAAATTGTAGCACATGAAGAACAAAAATAAAAAATGGACAGCAACTTTTGAGACAGTAAAGTAAAGTACCCCCGTCACGCCAAGTGGCGTATAGGGAAATATGGTGTTAGTGACCCTATATTTTACAGACCTTCAGCACATGATTTTTTGGGGTAATGTGGTCAGTATTATGCCCGTGCTGCTTTACTTTCCCAGAAAAAAAATCCGGTACCCATTTAAGGCTGGGTGAACCCGGAAGCCGTCGGTTGGGATCGAACCCTACCCCTTGTCCGTGGTAGTCCAGTTCACTAACCACTGAGCTATCGCGGCTTTTTGAGACAGTGCTGATATCAAATTCAGAAGACAAAAGGCACAAGAGAAAAGAGACAAGACCAGATACCACAAATACACCTTGTTTGTTCTGTGGATGGATCTGTCTGTCCAATATTGGCAAATTCAGCCACGAGAGAAGCTGTTCAGTAAAGCAGCACCCAGTATGAGACACTAATGCTTTACCAAACTACTGACTTATCATGATTGCTTGCTACCAACCATCTTGTCAAAACGCCAATGACCATACATACATGTATACATACCTTTCACCATCGGGGCAGTTAACATTTTCCTGGTCAAATGTATTACCATCACTTCTTTCACTCAATTTACATGTATTTTTTAGTTGTATTTAATACTAATATATTGTCTTCTTTTCAGGACACAAATTTAACTTGGGAAACAACAGACCCAGACTTTACAAATTGTTTTCAGAAGGGCATATTGGCACTCCTTCCATGTTTCTTTCTGTGGTTCGTCACACCATTCCGAATATTCCAGCTATGGCATGCACACAGAGGAGTTATACAATGGAACTGGTTGTCCATTCTGAAAATAGTAGGAATTCATTTTTTTTCATTTTTTATGTCTCTTCTTAGATCCTATATATTTTTTTTTTTTTGCGTTCGCCAGCTTTCACCTCCGGTAAAGTCCCTAGAAACTAGGAACTGAATTGTGAGTGTTAATCCATTTTTCCCTGGCAGCCGTGTGCACAGGGGCCCCTTGCCGTACAGGCTGTCTCTGTCTTTGGAGGTGCTCATAATTTTTCCGCCGATGAGTAATTGACGTTTCAGGCTGAGCCTCGCTGCTGAGACCAGGGGTAGTTACCACAGAGAGAAATCATAAATAAAAATCCCAACTTGTTCAGCCAGAATTTGAACTCACAGCCTCTCTTTCTCAAGGTCGACGTCTTGCCTCGAGACCAATCAGTCCTCCCAGATCCTATATAAAACTAGGTGTATGGGTATATGGTGTTTTTGACCATATTTATCTTTGACAAATACGTATTTTTGGGTGTGATGGGGTTGGTATCATGCCAGGGCTGGCTTAAAAAAAAATCTAAAGTACCCCCGTCACGCCAAGTGGCATATAGGGAATATGGTGTTAGTGACCATAAATTTGACAGACCTTCGGCACATGATTTTTAGGGTAATGTGGTCGGTATTACGCCTGTGCCGCTTTACTTTCCCAGAAAAAAAAATCCGGTACCCATTTAAGGCTGGGTGAATCGGAAGCCCATCGGTTAGGATAGAACCCTACCTCTTGTCCTTTGTAGTCCAGTTCACTAACCACTGAGTTATCGCGGCTCCCCAGGGTTGGCTTACTTCCCTGAAAAATCTCATATACCCATTTTTAGAGGTTGAGTGAAGCCTGGAAACAAAATGTGCCACTTCTGAAAATTGAGTCCAGACCCTTTAGATCAGGAAGTGAGCTCACTAATTTCTCAACTACCAAAGCTCCATAGATCGTAAAAAGAGAAAAAAATTCTTTGTCTAAATGAAGTACAGTTATTATGTGCAGACATCTGTGATATGATCATACATAATCATTGTAAACCTCCTTCCCACATCACACAGTATCACTTCAACTTCATGTGAACTAGGGTCATATCATTATGGTTAGAATCTCATGAATTTGACCTGGTTCATTATGACTTTATCACATTTTTTTGTTGTGTTGCAAGTTTTTAGTGGGGTTTAAAAATAAAGGTTGCATGTCCATATAGCTACCTTAAAGTGTTTAGTCCTTATATTTTTATTTGCAACCCAGATAAAAAAATAAGCTTTAAGTCAGCCATGATTGGAACACTTTGGCCAGGAAAGATAATGCCAGTTTGGCCAAGGTAATGCCAAAATGGTTAATATGTTTTATACCAGTAAGAGGCCGACTTAAAGTAACACTAAAAAGAACACTGAGGTGAGAAGCAACAACAAAAGAGGCATCAGCTCCCTTGCCAAGATTAAGTGACTCTCCCAGAACAGGGATGTTTGGTGAGATAGAGTGCAGTCCCGTACAAAATCTGATACTTGATAGCAAAGATTATCAGGCATAGAGAGTCTAAAATTTCTACCCTGTGTGCTATCTTCAGCTTGAAAGAACAATGGATAGATGTTAAGTAAAAGTTCTCTCTACAACTTTATTAAAGTGTATCAGGAATACGGCATGTGCACATATTTTGTAAATGTTAAACAACACATTTCTTTTATATCCTAAGTTTAATTTTTGTGTGCTGTACTGGGCCTCTCTAAAAAAAATTGTATAGAATGACTGAAGTTATATCTAGACATATTTATAATTTCTTGAAATCGTTGTCAGATACCCAATCTAGTGCCATTATTCTTCCAAGTGTTTGAATGGCTTCATTAATACAAGCTTCTGATTCTACATTTTAAAAATTGATGTATAATGTCTGATTTGAATTGTCCCATTTTTGACAATAGAAACAAGACAAAGAGTTTTTAAATGTCATGTAGAGCAAGTCTTAACATAAGGATGTGAATCATGGACAATAGGACAACAGACAGGAAAATCACTGGAGACTGTAGAAATGTGATTTTACAGAAGAATGTTGAGAATACTATGGACAGCTAAGAAGAGTAATGAAAATATTCTGAAAGCTTCCAAAGCAAAAGATAGCTAATATCCAATATTAAGAAGAAACTATCATAATTTTTTGGCCTTGTAATGAGAAGGGAACAGCTGGAATATATTGTGATAACTGGGAAAATTTAGGGACAAAGATTCGAGGGAAGCAAAGAGAAAAGATTCCAAACAGCTTAGGAAAATGGCTTGACAGAAGGTCCACAACAGAAATGATAAATAACTGTTGAGATAGAAAGTTGTGGAGAGACATGATCACCTATGCCAGCAGGCTCGATACTTGATGATGATGAATGAAAAGGGAACAGCTGAAATATATTATGACAACTGGGAAAATTGAGGGACAAAGAGACGGAGGGAAGGAAAGAGAAAAGATACTAGACAGGTTAAGAAAATAACTTGGCAGAAGGTTAAGATCAAAAGTTGTTTGAGAGACATGATCACTTACACCAGCAGGCATGGCACTTGATGATGATGCATAATGCCTGAAATTCTAAACCATAAACAGAGTACTGTTCATTTCAGGCTGTGGCTGGCATGTTGTTTGCCCTGGCAACTTATGAATTTTTCTTTGGCATTTCTGAAGTGGCAGGTGAAGAGAGCAAACCATCTATAGAGGTTCTCTCACCACTAGCCGTGCTTTTAACAATGGTAATTCTTTATTTTTGTTGTTCTGACATGCTCATATTTTATTATTTTTTCGTTTATGTTTTCGCTCATGTTTTTTTTTTTTATATTTTTTCGTTTATCTTGTGTTATTTTTTCTTCATTACTTTAAATGTCAGTTGTTTGTTTTTTTGTTGTAGCTATATTTTTTATTGACTTATTATGACTATAGCTGCTATTACTTGTCTGTTGATTATAGTTGTGTTTTATTGTGTATAAATAGTAGCTATAATTTTCTTATAATTTTATATATATTTTTTTAGTGTTTGTTAGCAGAAGAAATGTTATTACTGTCTTGTGATTAAATGTTATTACTGTTTCTTGATTAAATGCTATTACTATCTCTTGATTAAATGTTATTACTGTCTCTTGATTAAATGCTATTACTATCTCTTGATTAAATGTTATTACTGTCTCTTGATTGCAGCTGTTTTACTAAAGATAAAAATATCACTCTTGACTCTAAAATCAAGCAGAAGAGCACCCTTGTTGTATCAATTTTTCCTAAATGTTTGTGGGACATGGACTCTGACAGTAGAAACAGAACAAAACCTGCACAGTAAAATACAAGCTATAAAGATGAAATGGTTTTGGTCACCTCTTACTTAGATTGTATCATATATGAAACAATTTGCACCAAAAAAAATATTAAAAAATACAAGCCATCAGAGTACATGATAATTTTTTTGACTGTTCTGAAGAAATACAATATGAAATGGTATGGCCACATATCTTGATTATCTGGCCTAGTGAAGATCATTCCGAAATGAACTGTGAAGAGAGGAAGAAGGAGAGGTAGTCAGAGAAAAAGATGGAAAGATATCATCAGTATGGGTTGTGCCTCATGTCCCAAAGAATTACTAAAGATAAGGATCAATGCTGTAGGTTGATGAAGCCTGTCAGTAGTTCCTCAATGACACCCATGGTTAAGAAGAAGATTATATTTTTTATTTTCTTTTTGATAGATACTATGTTATTATTATCTCTTCATTGTAGCTATGTTTGTATTCTCTATTGATTCTCAGCTCTCGCCCCTTCTCACCTTGCCTCCCCACACCAGTTCTGTACAGTACAGCTCTGGTCCCTTCTCACTTTGCCTCCCCACACCAGTTCTGTACAGTACAGCTCTGGTCCCTTCTCACCTTGCCTCCCCACACCAGTTCTGTACAGTACAGCTCTGGCCCCTTCTCACTTTGCCTCCCCACACCAGTTCTGTACAGTACAGCTCTGGCCCCTTCTCACTTTGCCTCCCCACACCAGTTCTGTACAGTACAGCTCAGGCCCCTTCTCACTTTGCCTCCCCACACCAGTTCTGTACAGTACAGCTCTGGCCCCTTCTCACTTTGCCTCCCCACACCAGTTCTGTGCAGTACAGCTCTGGCCCCTTCTCACTTTGCCTCCCCACACCAGTTCTGTGCAGTACAGCTCTGGCCCCTTCTCACTTTGCCTCCCCACACCAGTTCTGTGCAGTACAGCTCTGGCCCCTTCTCACTTTGCCTCCCCACACCAGTTCTGTACAGTACAGCTCTGGCCCCTTCTCACCTTGCCTCCTCACACCAGTTCTGTACAGTACTGTTCTGACTCCTCACTTTGCCTCCCCACACCAGTTCTGTGCAGTACAGCTCTGGCCCCTTCTCACCTTGCCTCCTCACACCAGTTCTGTACAGTACTGTTCTGACTCCTCACTTTGCCTCACCATCCCCAGTTCTGTGCAGTACAGCTCTGGCCCCTTCTCACCTTGCCTCCTCACACCAGTTCTGTACAGTACTGTTCTGATTCCTTCTCACCCATTATGTGTTTATGTCTATTATTTAATAGGCCACCAATTTGACAGTGCACTGCTGTTAAAATTTTAATAAATAAAACCTCACTTTATAGTAAAAAATCTATTGAATTTTATTGTATCATGGTGTAAGATCTGACAGGACATGGAAGAGCTGGTTCATGTCATCCAATGTTCATAAAATTGATGATTTTTTTAAATTTTAGTATATAATATTGAAACTGTAAATGTTCTTATTTGTATTTGTTTACACAATATAGCTGCTGGTTGCGTTTCTGACAAACCTTGAACGTAAGCGTGGCGTGAGAACATCTGCCGTTTTAACATTATTCTGGCTGCTGTACTTACTCTGTGGGATCATCCGCCTGCGATCTGTTATTAAAGAAACCAACAGAACAGTAAGCAGATCTTGACAATTAAAAAAAAAAAGAAAGAAAAAAAGAAATACCACTTATATAAACTTGCACTTTAATGTGTCTACCATGTCAGATTTTTTTTTTCCTGCACACCTCTTTAATATTTTTTCCTCTTTTTATTTCCTTGGTAGTAAACCTACTGAATAATCTTGTACACTTTGTTGCATTTTGTTGAGCAACAGCAGTTTTTTTTTTCTATTTCCTGTAGTTCATGGCCATCCTTTGTAGAGTGTTCCATGTCTGACTCACACTATTCAACTTTGTTTCCTCTGCCAGGTTGTAATTGGTCTGCATTTCTTTTACTTTCCTGCCAGAGTCCACTGCATGACTGTTTTTGTGATTGCTCCTGAATCTCTTCTGAGCACATGACTTATCCAGCTCCATCTCCTGCCTGTTCACACCATTTGCTTCTTCCCCTGGTTGCACCTTTCGAGCAGTTCAGAAAGTACACAGCTTTCGTATATTTTTAGTTTTGGTTTTTATATCGAACTGGTTTGATCTTTAGATGTTTAGACTGATAAAAACTATTCTTGTTTTATTGTATCCTATTGTTGGTTCCCCCATCTAGTGTTTCAGTTCTCAGATATTGATGGTTTTACTGCCGTAAGCTCCTGCTTTTCTGTTTTAACTGATGTTAGATATTTTAAATTTTGGGCTATAACATCTGGAATTTTTTATTGTGTATATTCTATCCAACGTTTTAACCACAATTGTGTTGTGCAGTGCACATTTGTGGATTTTTTGGGGTTTTCAATGTGTTGTTAGGAATAGTCAAATGAATTTTCATCAATTACCTTTCCCGATGGTATAGGTGATCATGTCTCTCCACAACTTTCGATCTCGACAGTTTTTTTAAAATTATTTCTGTTGTTGCTAAGCCATTCTCTTAAGCTGTCTGGTATCTTTTTTCTTTGCTTCTCTTTTTGTCTTCATTTTTCAATTTTCCCAGTTGTTACAATATATTTCAGCTGTTCCCTTCTCATTCTATCTATCTATCTATTGACCTTTTGAGCCGTAGTTGGCCCATAGGGCGTGATACTCCTTCTCCTATCTGAATTTTTGTTCTAGCAGTTTTCAATTCTTTTAAAGATGTTTTATCAAATCTCCCCATTTGTCGAACAAAGGAATTGCACAGTATCATTTTTTAGAATGCTGCTTTTGCCTGAGCTATAATATATAAATATTTTATCATAAATACAGGTTGTTGGATTGAAAGTTCAACTTTGAGTAATATTACTTTTTTATATATGACCACTTTGCCTGTTATTTCTTTGTAAATTATTATGCAAGAAATTCAATGAACATTTTTGTACATTTAGGTTGCAAAGAAAATGTTCTAGTGATTGTTCACTTTGTATCTTGTTCAGTTTGTATCAATAAAATATGTTCTTAACAATTGCAGGGTGAGATAACCCCAGCTTTATTTATACTATATCCATCCCTGCTGTTTGCAACGATCCTTTCAGTCTTTGTTGATCAGAAACCAGAGTTTTATTATCATGTGGAAGACGAGGTAAGAACAAATAATGAAGTAGCAATAAAATAATAGTATGTTTTACCAAGGGTTCATAATTATTTGTATATTTATTGACAAATTGATAAGAGTTGCTGTTCTTCTGACAGTTTTCAAGTTTATCATTTGTTTGACAAGTATGACTGAGTTGATGCTGATCAGGGTTTACAATGGATAGCTTGTGAGCTGAGTAGTTGGCATACATTGAGGTCTCAAAACTTCAATAATTGGTGTGAGTGTGATGCCTCCATTATGTGCGAGTTTGTGACAGTAATTGATGGGAGAAGCTTGCCTCGGTGTACTGTTTGTTGAATGATACAAATGCAACTGCTTGAATTTAACATGGAATTAAGTGATTGAAAATGAGAGAAAGTTTCAAACTCTGTTTACAACCCATATGTCTTGGATCGTGTTTCGATATTCCAATTGTTTACGATGAATGATGATATTGTAGGATGAAGGACAGTTCAGCTGCGCTTACTTTCGGTGCCGTTTGGCCTTATGTCTTTTGGGGTGTGCTATAGCTGCTATGATGGGGACTGCAGCTGCCTTTCTTTGTTTGGATCCTTCAGTGAGATGAGTTTTAACTTGGATGATTTCACTGGCACGGGTGATTAAGCAATTATGGATTTTAATTCGTTTGCAGAAATACTGGTGCCTTTGACTAACCATAACCATGTCTGTGACCAGCAAGTCACCAGCATACATTTCCTTTTGTTGTCTACTAAAGATGACTGAGCACCCATAAGTTTGCCTGGAGTGTAGTGATGTTGAATCTTCATAAAAATCTATGAATTAACCACTTGTCTCTTGCTGTTTCAGAATCCATGTCCAGAGAATGATTCTTCTTTCTTGTCTCGCATCACCTTCTGGTGGTTTACCAGGTATGATCAATTCATAATTCAACTAAAATTTTCTTTTATTGTTTGTCCAACATGTGTAATCTTTTATTGTTTGTCAAACTTGTAATCTTATACTGTTTGTCAAACGTATGTAATCTTATACTATTTGTCAAACTTGTAATCTTATACTGTTTGTCAAACGTAGTATCTAATCTTTGTTTATCAAACTCATGTTATCTTTTTTTGTTTTTCAAACTTTCTCTCTTGTTATAGAGTATATCAGTAAGGGTTCCTTCCATGTCTCAAAGGATATAGAGAATATGGTGTTAGTGACCAAATTTTGTTTCTAAAAGGTATATTTTGTGGGTGATGTGGTCAGTATTATGCTAGGCCAATTTATTTTCTTAAAAAATTCTGGTACCCATTTTTAGAGACTGGCAGAATCTAACAGCATTTATCAGGATCAAACCTGACTTAGTCCAGTTCACCAATCACTGAGCTGTGGCTCTCCATAGTAAAGTAAGTAAAGAGCCCCGTCACGCCAAGTGGCGTATAGGGAATATGGTGTTAGTGACCGTAAATTTTACACACCTTCGGCACATGATTTTTGGGGTAATGTGGTTGGTATTACGCCAGCGCCACTTTACTTTCCCAGAAAAAAATCATCCAGTACCCATTTAAAGCTGGGTGAACCGGAAGCTGTCGGTTGGGATCGAACCCTACCAGTTGTCCTTTGTAGTCCAGTTCACTAACCACTGAGCTATCGCGGTTCCCTCCATAGTAAAGTAGTCCTCATATATTATCACTTGAAAGTAAAGTTGTATTAAGTGTCATCATATCAAAGTAAAGTAGTCCTTATGATAAAACACCTTATGAAGGTGAACTATTGTTCTTATCTATCTATTTATCTATCTAATGTCCGTTTAAACCAAAGATGGCACATAAATCAGAAGTTCTAGATGTTCCAAGTCCGATAATATTTGCTATCAAATGTCAAACTTTGCATATTGTATCTTACCACACTTTCCTGTCCCGGATAAAACTGTCAACCTTGGCAAGGGAGCTGATGCCTGCTGTTATGCTTCTTGCCTCAGTAATCTTTTTAGTGTTTATCTAGGTCAGCCTCATTTTTTTTTACCCTCTGATTCCCATTTGAGGGAAGAATCATTGGAGGCATTTATTACTGCTCAGTTATATTGAGGCATTTATTGCTGCTCAGTTATACTGAGGCATTTATTGCTGCTCAGTTATACCGAGGCATTTATTGCTGCTCAGTTATACCGAGGCATTTATTGCTGCTCAGTTATATTGAGACATTATTGCTGCTCAGTTATATTGAGGCATTTATTGCTGCTCAGTTATATTGAGGCATTTATTGCTGCTCAGTTATACTGAGGCATTTATTGCTGCTCAGTTATATTGAGGCATTTATTGCTGCTCAGTTATACCGAGGCATTTATTGCTGCTCAGTTATACTGAGGCATTTATTGCTGCTCAGTTATACTGAGGCATTTATTGCTGCTCAGTTATATTGAGGCATTTATTGCTGCTCAGTTATACCGAGGCATTTATTGCTGCTCAGTTATACCGAGGCATTTATTGCTGCTCAGTTATATTGAGGCATTTATTGCTGCTCAGTTATATTGAGGCATTTATTGCTGCTCAGTTATACCAAGGCATTTATTGCTGCTCAGTTATACTGAGGCATTTATTGCTGCTCAGTTATACTGAGGCATTTATTGCTGCTCAGTTATACTGAGGCATTTATTGCTGCTCAGTTATACTGAGGCATTTATTGCTGCTCAGTTATACTGAGGCATTTATTGCTGCTCAGTTATACCGAGGCATTTATTGCTGCTCAGTTATACCGAGACATTTATTGCTGCTCAGTTATACCGAGGCATTTATTGCTGCTCAGTTATACCGAGGCATTTATTGCTGCTCAGTTATACTGAGGCATTTATTGCTGCTCAGTTATACTGAGGCATTTATTGCTGCTCAGTTATACTGAGGCATTTATTGCTGCTCAGTTATACCGAGACATTTATTGCTGCTCAATTATACCGAGGCATTTATTGCTGCTCAGTTATATTGAGGCATTTATTGCTGCTCAGTTATACCGAGACATTTATTGCTGCTCAGTTATACCGAGACATTTATTGCTGCTCAGTTATACTGAGACATTTATTGCTGCTCAGTTATACTGAGACATTTATTGCTGCTCAGTTATACCGAGATATTTATTGCTGCTCAGTTAAACTGAGGCATTTATTGCTGCTCTTATACATTTGAAATTATAACCAGAAATCATGTAAAGAAACAATAGTCTGCCACACTAACAAACTTTTGTATGGACACCTTCATTCTTGTTTTGTTCAGTCTAGAAAAGTTCTTTTGTTGTGTTGCATTTTACAGCAAGCTGTTGTGTATGAGCCTTACTCTCCAACACTCAGTCACTGCATGTTTTTGGACCAGGCTTATTTCCTTATTTGACTCCAACACAATTGAGAATTGAACTCAATGATCTGTCTCTGGAGCTACCACATAAGTGTGAAGTAAAGTCTTGGTTCGCTGAACCAGAAACCAGACTTCAGTTGAGTCACTTATGTTTTCACAAAACCTTAGGTCACACATAATTCTTAATGAAATTTATTTAAACATAAAATTCTTATATTTTTCATCTCATTTGCAAGTGATTTATAGTGTGCCATCAAATATAGGCTTCCACAGTGTATTTAGAAACTAAAAATGCATAGAATTATGTGATGCAAAACATGATGTGGTTCATATCTGTTTGTATAAGTATGGTACTACAATTAAAAAATCTCAATTAGTGAGCAGTTCAATCTTCCAAATATGTGCAGGGACAATCAAACTCAACCAACATTTTACTAGACTAATGTTCATTTTAAAAAGAATCATCTTTAGATATGCAGATCATAAAAAAAGTAAAGTGTCCCATCCTGCCAAGTGACGTCTAGAGAATATGGTGTTAGTGACCATATATTTCACAGACCTTCGGCACATGATTTTTGGGGTAATGTGGTTGGTATTACGCCCGTGCCGCTTTACTTTCCCAGAAAAAAATCCGGTACCCATTAAAGCTGGGTGAATCCGGAAGCCGTCGGTTGGGCCTACCTCTTGTCCTTTGCAGTCAAGTTCACTATCCACTGAGTTATCACGGCTCCCATGTGCAGATCATGCTCTGCTGTAATTTGTAGCATTTGTTAGAGCTACAGACACCATCAACCATGCTAGCTTTAAATAATTTCTTGGGAAGGACTAAGCTTATTCCTGATAGGTCTACCCTGACAGGTCTGTCTTGATAGATGTGCCCTGACAGGTCTGACCTGATAGATCTGCCCTGATAGGTCTACCTTGATAGATCTGCCCTGATAGGTCTACCCTGACAGGTCTGTCTTGATAGATCTACCCTGACAGGTCTGTCTTGATAGATCTGCCCTGACAGGTCTGTCTTGATAGATCTGCCCTGATAGGTCTACCTTGAATGCAGTAAGACCTTTAATCAATTATCAGATATCCTCACATGTGCCAGACCACATAGCAGCCCATGTCTCCCATCAACTGCTACACATAATGTACAGATTTCTTCCTGAGCTTGGTATTGGCTTCAGAAAATTGGCAAAACTAGTAAATAGAGAGTTGTAAAATGTTCATATTTGTTTATTTATTTGAACAATTTGCTTAATCTCAATAGAATTTGACAAAACTAGTAACTAGTTGCAAAAATGTTCATATTTGTTTATTTCTTTGAACAATTTGTTTAATTTCAATAGAAAGTTGTCTTCTTCATCCCATAACTCTGGGAACTGTTGTGGCACCACTTTCAGACTTCATCAACCTTCTCCATTGGTCTCTGTCTTCAGCCATTGTTTGGGATTCTGTATTTGAGGCTTATCCAGTCCTTGATGCTTTAATGTTATCTTCCTGTCACTTTATGCTCTCAATAGTCAGAAGATTATCATGTACTCTGACTGATTTTTATATCCTTTTGCAAGCCTTTTCATTTGTGATACATTCTAAGCATGAATGTCCAAAATTTTATGATAACGTTTCATCTCTATAGCTTGTAGTTTCTTCCGTAGCTCTGCTGTAAGAATCCACGTTTTGCAAACTTATAGAACAAATGATATAACAAGCATGCACATCAGCCTGATTTTTACAGTAAAGAGTGATGTTCTTATTTTTACAAATAGCTTTTAGCTTTGCAAAGGCTGCTGTTATCTGTGTTATTCAAACCAATATTTCAGGTTTCGATTTCAGCCTTCTTTGCTGACAATTGATTCTAAGTTCAATGGAAAAACATATTTTTTTTGTTTACAGAGTATTTATTTTGCAAATGCTAAAATAATGACATTATCACCATTCAGCATGGTCTCCCTCTAGTTCAATGCACTTATGCCAGTGCTTGACAAGCTCATAGTTACAGCGGGTAAAGAATACCTTTGGACAAGTGTGCAGCCACTCATGCATGCTTGGGTACCTTGATGTGCTGATCCAAAACTAACATCCAATAGTGATGCCACCTCTATGACTGGATGTGCTGGTTTTCATTTTCCTTGGTTGTATTATGCTTGTAAACCACCGTCGTAACTTCTTTGTACAATCAAGAAAAATCACTGGAGTCTGTAGAAATGTGGTTTTACAGAAGAATGTTGAGAATACCATGGACAGCTAAGAAGAGTAATGAAAATGTTCTGAAAGAGGTCAAAGCAAAAAGAGAGCTAATTTCCAATATTAGGAAGAAACAATCATCATTTTTTGGCCATGTAAAGAGAAAAGAACAACTGGAATATATTGCAACTACTGGAAAAATTGAGGGACGAAGAGATAGAGGGAAACAAAGAGAGAAAATACCAGACAGCTTAAGAGAATGGCTTGGCAGAAGGTCAACAACAGAAATGATAAAGAACTGTTGAGATCAAAAGTTGTGGAGAGACATGATCACCTATGCCAGTAGGCCCGGTTCTTGATGATGATGATGATGATTGTGCTTGTAGCCTTGCTGTTTAGAAATTTTTATACTGTGAGCTGTTTTGGCACCTAAATTGTACATCCTCATATACATATATAATTATATTAACTCATCTCATCTTTTGTTTGTTTGGTAACATTTGTTTGGTATATTTTCAGTTTGGTGGTGAAAGGTTACAAGAGGTCTCTCATACAATCTGACTTATGGTCTTTGAACAAGGAAGACACTGCAGAATATGTTGCTCAAAAGTTTTACAAGAATTGGAATCTTAATAAGCAAATGTATGAAATAAAAACTTGTTATTGCATTCTTTTATAAAAGGTGTTAACAAAATTGTAGGAATAAAATGAGAATAATATAAAGGGTGTGGATTAAACTAGAGAACAATTGAGCACATATAAAGGAGGCAATGGCGCCAGACAGCAGCAGAACTGTAAGTTGTCAGCGACCCACAGCTGATGGCTTGCGCTAGGATTGGTGAACCAGAACCATCCAGTTCCTGCTCCACTTCTCTATGGTGCCTCCAGAAATAGACTAACCTGTCTAGTCTGGTCAAGTGAGTAGGGATCGAAGAGGGAAGACAATCCATTACTCAAAAATAACATGCTAAAGTTGTATGTGTTGGGCCAAAAGGTGCAAATATCAACAGTTTTACTGCAAACCATAACATAACGTATACATGCCACTTAACATACTCTTAAGGGTGGATGATGAAGATGTGTATTCCTTCAGTCATCACACAAACACAAGCAAGCACATATAAATAAATATCACAAATTGTAATCATCATCATTGAGTGCCGTCTCCGCATCGAAGGTTGGCTACCATGGAGCGCCATTCCACTCTGTCTCTTGCTTTGATGATGCAGATTGCCATAGGCTGACTTGTCCATCTTTTGATGTTACAAATTGTAAGCTGTACAAAAATACACTGATCAAGATCCACTGAATCTGATCTCTGACTAACCAGCCTGGCTAAAAAATTAAGGATCAAGGAGGGAAGATAATGGTAACTAAAAAAAAAGCTATTATGAGGTCATACAAGTGGGGGCTGTAAGGATAAAAATATCACAGTTTGCTGTAAACCACAAACTCTACATCTATGTCCTTTTAATGTTTGACAATGAGGAGAAGTAGTTGACTAGCAAATGCAGAAGGAAAAGAAGAATAAAGCCAAACTAGAGGGTAATGTTGAGAGCAAATGATGGTTGCTTTGAAGTGTGTACTGAAAAAAAAGACTGCTGGAGATCAATAACAGCTAACTTTTGAAGCAAAAGTTCCTCTAGAAATAATTTTGATAAGTAATTGTCACTGAGGTTATAATTTTGTTTAATTTCTGCAATTATTTTACATGAAGGACTGCACTGATTCAAATATTCAGATATTCTGTGAAGCAGCGAAATGCATTGTCTCTTTTTTAGATGTTTGATGTATTATTTTTAATTTGTTCTCAAATACATACCTTTATTGTTTATGGTGCAATGGTTTATGGTGTTTTACAAAAATAAAGTGGAAAGTAGAGGGGGAGTGACCAGCCCCTGGACTGGAAGGTTCCAGGTTTGAATCATGTCACAGGCTGTGAGTATTTAAAAAAGAAAATAAATTCAATATATGGTTACATTATGGCTTTACCCTCCTCTGGTTTCTGGGCAGTAAGATTCAATCACTAACCACTCGGATAAGGATGAAAAACAGGAAGTACCAAGTGCACTCTGAACACATTAATGAACCCTCGGCAGTTAGAAGTAGAGCAAAATGGCCACTGCCTTGGGCAAAAAGTGTTAAGTAAATCTACCCATGCCAAAAACGGGTGTGTCTGACCTAAAGGTGCAGATATCTTGGCTTTGTCATAAAACTAAGGCCACGACACATCCCCACCTGCTTAATGAGTGAACGCTAAGAAGACAAAAAAAAAACTTTTAAGTTATTCAAAATGATAAACACTGGTTATTTGAATTAAAATCCATATTTATTTGTTTCTGAGTACGACTAGCGTTAAATAAACAACAACCTGTGTTTGCAAGAGAGTGTCATGGAAATAAATATGCCAGGTACAACTATAAAATGTTACTTTCATCTTCAGACCTGCTAATGTTGTTGCCAATGGAGACATTCATGAGACAAGTTTTATTTTCAAAGAGGGAAGTGCCATCTTGGCAACTTATGCTGCCGGCATGGAAGAAGCTAAAACCCCAAAACGTACACTGTTTTCTGCTTTGGTGCGGACATACATTTGGTTCTTTCTTCAAGCAGGGCTCTTTAAATTGAGCCAAGACCTCCTGACCTTTGTTAGCCCTCAGTTGTTAAAGTGAGTAATGATAAGTTAGAGAGAAATATCTTATTCTTTATGTTTTTATCTTATTTTGCTTACTCTGAGATCAAACTGATTATACACAGCAACCTAACTTTTCTTCACAGGTTGTGAATGCAACCTAACTTTTCTTCACAGGTTGTGAAGGCAACCTAACTTTTACAGAATATATATATATTTATTTTATTTATATATATTTATATATATTATATATATATATATATTTTTTTTTTTTTTTTTTTTTGGTTTCCGGTTGTTTCCAAAATGGAGGAATTATTTTTCTCCGGCTTGGTATATAACCGTTGATCAGAGGTTTAACAAGCCGCTATCGTAAAAACGATGTTGTTAATGAAACGTAGACCTGATACAGAATGTGTAAATTAGCAGTAGATAGTTGTGATAGTTTTTTCGGCCCTAAAACAACAACAAAAATAGGATTCTGGAATGTTCGAACAATGGCCGCTCCGACGAAACATGCACAGGTCGCGAGCGAGATGGATAGATACGATCTAGATATTTTAGGATTAAGCGAAATGCGCTGGCTTGGAACAGGTAGGAGATCTGTGGATAATAAAATAGTAGTTTTTTCTGGAAGGGAAGATGGAAAACACCGTGAAGGAGTAGGCATAATGATGACAGACATAGCTGCAAGAAGTTTATTAGAATGGGAACCGGTAAATAGCCGTCTGATACGAACACGCTACAAAACAAAACATGGAAGACTTTCAATTATTCAATGTTATGCGCCTACTAACGAAGCTGATGATGAAGTTAAGGACGATTTTTATAACCAACTGCAACAACTTATAAACAAAATACCAAAACACGATCTTTTAATTGTAATGGGAGACTTCAACGCCAAAGTAGGACAAGATAACGCAGGAGTGGAACATGTGATGGGGAGAGAAGGCTGTGATAATACTAGTCAGAATGGAGAAAGATTAATAGAATTATGTTTAATAGAAAATTTAGTTATAGGTGGGACATTATTTCCACACAAAAATATTCACAAAACAACATGGATATCTCCTGATGATAGAACCTCAATCAAATTGACCACCTATGTATTAAACAACAATTCAGATCATCATTAATAGATGTAAGAGCTTACAGAGGTGCTGATGTTAATAGTGACCACAACCTGTGCATTGGGAAAATAAGATTAAAATTTAGAAACCAACAGAAGAGGTTAATTACACATAAAATTGATAGTCATAAACTGAAAGATGAAGCCATAAAGGAAAAGTTTAACATAGAGCTAAGTAATTGTTATTCAGCACTCGGTGAAATAGACTTAGATATCAATGAGATGTGGGACTCACAGAGCAAAATACTAATGACAGCAGCAGAAGCAAGTGCTGGACTGAAGAAAATGGAAAAACGAGCTTGGATCTCAGACACCACGTGGAAATACATCAAAGAAAGAAGAGAAGCGAAGAGAGCCATGACTAATGTAAAGACAGATCTTGGAAAGGTTCTGGCAAAAGCAACATACAAAGAATTAGACAACAAAGTGAAAAGTTCAGCAAGAAGAGATACAAGAGCTTATATAGACAATTTGGCAGAGAAAGCAGAAACAGCTGCAATTACAGGAGACAGCAGAACTCTTTATACTGTGCAAAAGATGCTGACAAACACCTATACATCCAGTGGAACACCAATTCTAGACAAATCTGGATCAATGCTAACAACAAGCGCAGACATAAAAGCCCGTTGGGCGGAACACTTCAAAGAAATTCTTAACCGTCCACTACCCCACAGTTTAATAGATTTTGAAACTGAAACACCAGCAGCAGAATTAAATGTAAATTTAGATGACTTCACCTTGAGTGAAATAGAAACCACCTTAAAGCTTATGACCAATAACAAGGCTGCTGGAGAGGATAAGTTAACAGCTGAGATCCTCAAGGCAATTGATAGCCATAATCTAATACATCTCCAAAAAATGTTCAACATCATTTGGAAAACAGAGAAGACGCCTCATAAATGGAAAAAAGGAATCATTGTTAAGATCCCAAAAAAGGGCAATCTTAGAGATTGTAACAACTGGAGAGGCGTGACACTTTTGTCAGTTGCCTCAAAGTTATTCTGCAAAATCATCCTAAATAGAATACAGGATTCAATAGATACAGTAATGCGTGAAGAACAGGCTGGGTTTAGAAAAGGGAGAAGCTGTATTGACCACATTTTCACTCTACGACTTATATTGGAGGAACACATTGAAAAGCAAAAACCTTTTGTACTTAACTTCATCGACTTCAAAAAAGCATTTGATAGTATTCATAGAGATTCTTTGTGGAAAATTCTGAAGCAATATGGTTTACCATCAAAAATCATAAATATTATCAAAGACATGTATGATGGTTACACATGTGCAGTTCGAACAGAGGAAGGACTGAGCGAATGTTTCCCAATAGAAACTGGGGTTAAACAAGGATGTATTTTATCGCCCTTGTTATTTGGAATTGTTATGGACTTCATAATGAAGAAATGCTGCACTGGTAATAAAGGCATCGAATGGATACAAGGAGACCATTTGGAGGACCTCGACTTTGCTGACGACATAGTCCTCATCAGCAGTCAGATAAAAACGATGCAGGAAAACACAAATGAACTATCATCAATAGCCAGCAAAATTGGGCTTGAGATCAATCATGAAAAGACTAAAGTCATGACTAGTTTAATTCCAACAGGTGACAAAATATACATGGAAAACAAACCAGTAGAAGAGATCGATCACTTTATCTATCTTGGAAGTCACATTGATCGAGAGGGGATACGAGCAAAGAAATTAAAATCAGAATAGCTAAAGCAGCAATGTCTTTCAGAAGCCTTGAAAAGTTGTGGAAATCAAAACTTATCAGCACAAACACAAAACTTAGGCTATTCAAATCAAATGTACTATCAACCCTTACGTATGCGTGTGAAAGCTGGAAAACAACAAGAGATATAGAAACAAAGTTGAACGCATTCGAAAATAAATGTCTAAGGAAAATACTTGGTATAGCATGGAACGAATTCAAAACAAATGAGGAAATTAGAGAAATCGCCAATCAACCACTAATATCTTCAGTAATAAAGAAAAGACGATGGTCATACGTTGGACATGTGATGAGAAGAGATAATAACCGAATAGCAAAGCAAGCCCTCATATGGGAAACAACAGGTAAAAGAAAAAGAGGAAGACCCAGGGAGACACTGAGAAGAACATTGATGAGAGAGGCAAGAGCAGCAGGAGTCGGCTCCCTCAATGAGATAGAACTGCTTGCACAGAACAGAGACAGATGGCGAGATTTGATAAAATATCTTTAAAAGAAAACTGCTAGAACAAAAAAATCCATATAGGAGAAGGTGTATCTTGGTCTACGCCCTATGGGCCGGTTACGGCTCGAAAGGTCAATAGATAGATATATATATATATATATATATATATATATATATATATATATATATCATCTGTCATTGTTTTCCCTCTCCAAAGGAAACAAAATTCAAACTTCTCTCACTCTCTCCTTTATCTTATTATCTAGTCCATATTCAACACTTTATCTATCTTACTCCCTAATTTAATATTACTCCTCTCTGTTTTATACTATTTAGTTGTTTTCTTTTTTCATCCAACTTTTTTTTTTTAAATTTTTATTCTGCCTCCTCATGCCACACTTTCATACATCCTCCCCATGCTTTATTTTTGTCTCAGTGCTCTTTTCTTCTTAAATTCTTTCCAACTATCTTCCCACCACTTATTCTCACTTTAAAAAAAGTAAAGGTTCCCTTCACACTTTGCTAGGAATATGGGAAATATGGTATTAGTGACCATATTTTTCCTAGACAATAGCACATTTTTTGTGTGATGTAGTCAGTATCATGTCAGGCCTCCTTTATTTCTCAGAAATATCCCTGGTACCCATTTTTAGAGTCTGGATGAACCCCGGAGCCTTATCAGTCTTAAAAAGAAAAATCTGCCACTTCTGGGGATCAAACCCAGATTCTTCTGTTCAGAAAGTGAGCACATTAACCACTAGCCACCTAGACACCTTATTCTCACTTACACAAGTTATATTTCCTCTGTCTCTTTTTTTTCCTATATTTTCTCCCGTTTTTTGTCCTATTTGTCTTTTTATTTTTAACCCTTTTGTCTTTTTTTTCCCCAAATTGACAATTTCATTGTGGCTGTTGTATGTGCCAGTGGTAAAGTGTTTGGTTCTATTTTCAAGAGATAATCAAACCATTCTATCTTTTATCTGATCTTTTTATGTGTTGATGCTGGGTGTGATTCCAACAGTTTTCTTTTTCCGGCTATTTCTCTGTCTTGCATTCTTAAAGAAATTAATTCATTTGTAATTCATTCTGATGACATTAATTATGTTAACACTTTACATACCAAAGAAAACATATGACCTGACCAAAGAGAACTGAGTGAGAAAAAAATTGAAGAACACCATTATCTTAAACTTCACATCAACAATGTAATTATTGAAAAAAAATCTACCTGTTTTATACATGAAATAAAAGAAGATAGAAGTAAGAGAACATATGTAGTAAACAAAAATATTAAAATAATATAATAATCTTGGAGAAAGAAGAAGATTTATAAAAAAAATGTCTCAGAATCTGCTTTAAATAAAATGTTTCTTATTTCACTTACCAGATCTGGCCATGTGATCATATTTGTGTTGTCTTTATAATTAAATTCTTTTAGATATAATAGTTTTGGACACACACTCCATTTTCTTTCACAATTGGCACAAAAAAAGCTCATTAAAAACATATTTTTATGTTTATAACGTTATGTGCCACACAACATGTACTAAAGGCTATATATTCTCTTACAACATTAGGAATGTGTTTTAAAAAAATGGTTTTTTATTTACTCCAAGACTAAATCGTAATCGAATAACATAAAAACTTTGTTATGATTCGTTACAAACATTAGAATTGATTCTAAAATTGTTTGCAATAAAGAACTTGATGTAAATCGCCTTGTGAAATGAGCCGATTTAGAGGGATCGTCCCCGAAAGTAAAGGAAAATGATATCTCACGAAAATCTATTTTTGCTACAAAGTAATAGAATGCCATTACCTAATGTCACATTCTATAAAAAATAAACATTTTGATAAAGATTTTCACTTGTTTCAACTTAAAATTGGTCTAAATAAGTAACTAACATAACAAAAACTCGGTGACCATCAGCCGTACAGTCGATTGGACGCTGGTCTTTTTACAAAAGTCCAGCTAAACTCTAAACAGCTCACTCGCCATTGGTAGTTAAAGTGTAATTAAGAAGACAATCTTTAATCAGTAGGGGTTTAATGGGTTTAGTGTCATAGTTAAAGGATGTACAATTCACGATACAAAGAATAAATTAAAGATGGTAAGTGACTGTCTGTTTTAAAAAAAAGATGACAGCAGTCAAGGCCAAAGTGAAACATGTGAGTTGTTTAGGTCTCGAGCAGTTTTAAAAAGAATTAATGAGAAATGTTGGAAATCAAGCCTCATGGTTAAGAAAAAGCGTGAAAGATGATCCCAATGACTTAAAAACTGCGTGAAATGTTTGATGTTGGAAATCAAGCCTCATGGTTAAGAAAAAGCGTGAAAGATGATCCGAATGAATTAAAAACGGCGTGAAATGTTTGATGTTGGAAATCAAGCCTCATGGTTAAGAAAAAGCGTGAAAGATGATCCCAATGACTAAAAAACGGCGTGAAATGTTTGATGTTGGAAATTGAGGCATAAGTTAGTTGTTCATTGGATCCATGGCTTTAGACCACAGTGATTGGTTTGGTAGAGCACAGTTAGAAAGAAAGTTAAGATCTGAAAGGAAGGACTTTTCGATAACAGCAGATAGCTAGATACTAGTAGTAGAATTAATAACTTAGAACTAGTGCTGGTCTAAGTGAAGTTACGAATTAGGAGAATAGTAACCCTGTAAGTTAATAGTAAGCAACTGATGTAGCAGTTGTTAGAGTAGATAGGTGTTATTGAGAGCAAGGGTCAGAATGACATTTTTTTATATTTATGTAATATCTTCTATTATATTAAAGAAGGAAATGGAAAGAGTTTAATCAATCATCTATTGACTTTGAAACTAAAATGTTCGAGTGATCTATTACTAGTCCGAATTAATGTTGTGCAGTTGATAAAGATAACAGTAGAAGGCTAGACCAATAAGCCAAGTTGATAAGAAGAATTAAGAAGAGTTGAATACTCTGAGCTGTTAACGATAATGAGTAACTACACCTCTGGTTGTATTGATGCTGGTGAAGAATTCCTGATGAGAAACGAGAATCTCCTTAGACAAGGCGAGACAGAGTTCTCATGTCTGCTAAAGAATATATAATAGCCACACCTCTGGTTGTATTGATGCTGGTGAAGAATTCCTGATGAGAAACGAGAATCTCCTTAGACAAGGTGAGACAGAGTTCTCATGTCTGCTAAAGAATATATAATAGCCACACCTCTGGTTGTATTGGTGTTAGCAAAGATTATTGTGTGAGATGAAAATAGAGTTTCCTCATATGAGGTGAGACAGAATTCTCACAATCTCAAGTTCAAGAAGAGAACTAAAAACAAGAATATAATCAATCCTCAAGAGGGTCGTCAATAAGAGTGAGTCTGACAATAATTGAAGCATTGTCAAGTCAGAAGGTAAGGTAAACCCATGCAAAATATCATCAGCAAAATGTAGTATAATGATGGTTTCACATATGGTGTCAATGTCTCTTAGCGGTCACAAAAAATAAAAATATAAAACATAACATGAAGTAACTATCAAGAATAAAGAACTACAAAGTCAAGCAGCATGAAGGCCACACTTAGTGGTCACAATAACACACAATCCGTTTCCAGAGGAAAATGCTTTATTCACACTTACCTTTCATTCTTTATTTTGTGTGTGTTTGTGTTGTATTTTATACAATTTTTTTGTAACATTGTGTTCCTGTGCTTTTTCTAGACTCTTGATTCAGTTCACAAGCTCTGATGAACACATGTGGCGAGGGTACTTGTATACTTCACTGTTACTGATAGTTGCTGTGGTACAGTCCGTGTTGCTTCACCAGTACTTCCACTCGACACTCTTGCTGGGGATGAGGATTCGATCAACAATAATAGCTGCAGTATACAGGAAAGTAAGTATTTGCAAAAAAATTATGTTTGTTAAAAGTAAATTGGTATTTAACATTAATTAACTCTTTCCAAATGGAAGCTTTTTATCGACGCAGCGGAAGAGATTTCAGAGACAAAATTGTTCATGGTTTTAAGAATCAATCTACATATTTATATTTATATAACATATTATATATGAATAACACAAAACTTAGGCTATTCAAATCAAATGTACTATCAACCCTTACGTATGCGTGTGAAAGCTGGAACAACAAGAGATATAGAAACAAAGTTGAACGCATTCGAAAATAAATGTCTAAGGAAAATACTTGGTATAGAATAGAACGAATTCAAACAACGAGGAAATTAGAGAAATCGCCAATCAACCACTAATATCTTCAGTAATAAAGAAAAGACGATGGTCATACGTTGGACATGTGATGAGAAGAGATAATAATCGAATAGCAAAGCAAGCCTCATATGGGAAACAACAGGTAAAAGAAAAAGAGGAAGACCCAGGGAGACACTGAGAAGAACATTGATGAGAGAGGCAAGAGCAGCAGGAATCGGCTCCCTCAATGAGATAGAACTGCTTGCACAGAACAGAGACAGATGGCGAGATTTGATAAATATCTTTAAAAGAAACTGCTAGAACAAAAATTCATATAGGAGAAGGTGTATCTTGGCCCTATGGGCCGGTTACGGCTCGAAAGGTCAATAGAATATATGAATGTTTAGATAATTGAACAAGGTATTAGATTTCACCAATATCAAGATGATACAAGACGTGTAAAAAGAATATGGTTTGATGGCGTTCACACTAATCATATTGAGCATGGCGCACTATGTGGCGAAACATACATTGCCAAAATCGGCATGGCGCACTATGTGGCGAAACATACATTGCCAAAATCGGCATGGCGCATGGTGCGTTGAAACGTACGGAAAGAGTTAAAAATGTTAAATGGCTTAAATGGCATACGCTGCTTATATTAATAGTTAGGAGCTGGATAGTGTAGAGCTATCATGTCAGCTTCTGAACAGGAAAGGCCAAGTCTAAAGTCCACTACAAGTGGTGGTGAGGGAGTCGCGATTGCTCAGTGGTTAGTGAACAGGACTACAAAGGACAAGGGGTAGGGTTCGATCCCAACTGATGGCTTCCGGGTTCACCCAGCCTTAAATGGGTACCGGATTTTTTTCTGGGAAAGTAAAGTAGCATGGACATTACACCGTCCACATTATCATCAATCATGTGCCGAAGGTCTGTAAAATTTAAGGTCACTAACACCATATTCCCTATACGCCACTTGGCAGGACGGGGGCTCTTTACTTATTTTACAAGTGGTGGTGATATTTCATAAATATGAAAAATTAATCCAAAGCTTTTTCATGATGTTAACCTCCCCTGATCTCTTGGGTAGTGAGATATGATGTCTAGCTCTCTTGGATAACAGCAATAAACAGAAGGCCCCATGTACACTCACGCGTGCTTTAAAAAACCCTTGACAGTTAAAATAAAAAAGAGTAGGTCATAAAATTGGCCACTCTCCTGGCAAATTTACTAACACTGTGGATCCCAGGCTGTGCTACAGAGTTTGTGCATGTGGGTAACGGTTCTCCTGAAATTTTCCTGACAGGAATATCAGAGCAAATGAATTTGTACAGTGATGATGAATCTTACAACTACAACTGCTTATTCATTTAGTACACAAATTGTGGTTATCACATTGTTACAATCATGTTGTTTGATTGTATATAAGAAAAAAAAAGTAAAGTACCCCTGTCACGCCAAGTGGCGTATTGGGAATATGGTCTTAGTGACCATAAATTTTACAGACCTTTGGCACATGATTTTTAGGGTAATGTGGTCGGTATTACGTCTGTGCCGCTTTACTTTACCAGAAAAAAATCCGGTACCCATTAAAAGCTGGGTGAACCGTAAGCCGTCGGTTGGGATCGAACCCTACCTCTTGTCCTTTGTAGTCCAGTTCACTAACCACTGAGCTATCGTGACTTCCCTGTTTGATTGTATGCTTAGCATTTAATAACTTTAAGTGTATATTTTGGGTTGTATTTTTTGCAGTATAAAAATTGTGATTGTGTTGTTTACAAAATTCTACACAGACTCTGCGATTATCAAGCACTGCCAAGAGGTCATCAACAGTGGGAGAGATTGTCAATCTTATGTCTGTAGATGCCCAACGATTTATGGATTTGACCACTTACATTCACACAATTTGGTCAGGTCCGCTGCAGATTTGTTTGGCACTATACTTCCTGTGGCAAACTCTTGGCCCATCTGCTCTGGCAGGCATTGCAGTGATGGTGCTGCTGATTCCAGTCAATGCTGTTATAGCCCACTTGTCAAGGAAGTACCAGGTAATTTGTAAAATTAAGACTCCAACTACAGGTTTTATGGCATACTTTAACTCTTTACTTATTATGGATTTTAATTCATTAACTCTTTATTTATTTAACTCTTTACTTATTATGGATTTTAATTCGTTTGCAGAGTTATGGATTTAAAATTTTTAACTCTTTACTTATTATGGATTTTAATTCGTTTGCAGTGATACCGGGGCCTTCCATAACCATAACTTTAACTTTTTTTTTTAAACATTAAAAAAATAGTTTTTCTTCAAGGCTAATACAAAATTTGATGCATTTGAAAACAAATGCCTCAGGAAAATACTATGTATACCATGGAATTAATTCAAGACCAGTGTAGGAACAACAAAAATGACAAGGTATAAAAAAAAAATCATCTATAATGAAGTTAAGGTGGTCATATGATGGTCATGTGATAAGAGACAACAGGCCTTCAAAAGGGAATCAGAGGGTAAAAGAAAAAAAAGGCCGGCTATAGGAACACTGAAAAGAACATTGAGGTGAGAAACAAAACAGCAGGCATCAACTCCCTTGCTGAGATTGAGAGGCTTGCCTAGAAGAGCGACATGTGATGAGATACAATGCAGGTCTTGTGCAAGGTCTGACACTTGATAACAAAGATCATTTGACGTAGAAAGTCTAGAATCTCTGTCCTATGTGTCATCTTCAACTCAAAAGGACAATAAAATACAGAATAATTACAGACATCACTTATTAGACAGAACCATCAAAAGAAAGCAAACTTTGAATTGTAGAGGTAGTTGTGGGTTTGACTTCCATCTTTGGAAAATTTATTTTTATAAATATTGTTTTAGGGTTCATACAACCTCTTTATATGCAGACCAGATGTTTTCTATTGGAAGGTATCCTGGTGTGGTTTAGTACTGACTACATTACCCATATTGGAAGGGAAAATACACGGTAAAAGAGGCAGAGGCAGACCAAGATTAACATGGAAGAGTAACATCAAAAGATGGACAAGTCAATCTATGACAACCTGCACCATCAAAGCAAGAGACAGAGTGGAATGGCGCTCCATGGTAGCCAACCTTCGATGTGGAGACAGCACTCAATGATGATGATATTACCCATATATATGAGCTGATGGGGATGGAAAAATATGCATACTAGCAACATATTCTACACACCAATAGTGTGACTGGTTTCTTTGAAGTTGTGTCACAATATAAAATCAAATTAAAGAGAGGATTTGAGGAAAATAAAAGGGATGTTAAAAGGATACAATAATTAATATGTAGATATGCATGTTGTATTTATAAATGTTAGAGGCATTGATTAAGACTAAAATTTTAAATTATTGTTGAGAACTAAGTGGTCTAGATGCAAGATGTCTGTCTCTGGTCAAGTAGGACCTGGATTTGAATCTTGTCACCGGCGGTTGTTGTTGATGTAATGCCATGAATTGATACGGGCAAGGTTTTCTTTTACTCATTGATGTGGCTGGTCATAATGGCTTTCTAGACATTCCTGGCTCTTACTGGAGAAGTTTGAGCTTGTCTATCTCATCTCAGGCTATGCTGGGAATCTACTAGTTCAGCCCAGAGGTACTGCAGTACTCGGTCCTCTATATCAGTAACAGCCACCACTACAGGGAACACAGTGATCCTAGCTTCTGTTAGTCAGCCTGTTTTGATGCAGACTTTTACTGGGGAAGCCCATGAGGAGATAGTACTGCTAGGTCATGGTTAACTGATGGTGTGCCGACCCTGGTATTGGGGTCACAGGTCTTACCTGACCTTGTCACAGGAGATGAGATTTTTTCTTTTAGAATTCATAGTTTCTTCACAGCTTTACCCTCCCCTGGTCTCTGGGTAGTGGAATCAGGTGTATAGTCCTCTCAAAGAACACGTGGTCTATCTTCATTCTGCCTACATTTAAGAACTGTTGGCAGTTAAATGTTGAAAATAGTTGGCCAAAATGTCCACTGCTGATGCAAAAATCTACCCATGCTGAAGCGAATGTGTTGGGCTGAAAAACAGCTTCAGCTTGTTGTAAACTAGCAACATTACAGCGTCTATGTCCACTTCATGTGTGAATACTGAAGATGAGGAAGAAACAAGATAAATGTTTCTTTACACACGCAAGTTTTATATTTCTACCAAAGTCATGAGGGACTGAATTTTGCGTGAATACCTCGTTTTTACAATGCAAGCTGTGTGCTCAGGTTCCCTTGCCATGCATGCAGATATTCTCTGACTTCAGAGGTACTCTCATTTTTATCACTTATCACAGAGTTTTAACATTTTAGATAAATTTATTTCCACATTAATTTTGCCCAAACAGCTGCCAGTTTTGGCCTACTTGTCTTGATCTCCAACTACTATGTGTTCTTTAAAGTGCATGAAGTACATTCACCATTATCTCACTACCCAGAGAGGGCTAGACATCAGATCTTACTACCCAGAGAGGGCTAGACATCAGATCTTACTACCCAGAGAGGGCTAGACATCAGATCTTACTACCCAGAGAGGGCTAGACATCAGATCTTACTACCCAGAAAGGGCTAGGCATCAGATCTCACAACCCAGAGAGGGCTAGACATCAGATCTCACTACCCAGAAAGGGCTAGGCATCAGATCTCACAACCCAGAAAGGGCTAGACATCAGATCTCACTACCCAGAAAGGGCTAGGCATCAGATCTCACTACCCAGAGAGGGCTAGACATCAGATCTCACTACCCAGAAAGGGCTAGGCATCAGATCTCACTACCCAGAAAGGACTAGGCATCAGATCTCACTACCCAGAGAGGGCTAGACATCAGATCTCACTACCCAGAAAGGGCTAGACATCAGATCTCACTACCCAGAAAGGGCTAGACATCAGATCTCACTACCCAGAAAGGGCTAGACATCAGATCTCACTACCCAGAAAGGGCTAGACATCAGATCTCACTACCCAGAAAGGACTAGGCATCAGATCTCACAACCCAGAAAGGGCTAGACATCAGATCTCACTACCCAGAGAGGGCTAGACATCAGATCTCACTACCCAGAAAGGGCTAGACATCAGATCTCACTACCCAGAGAGGGCTAGACATCAGATCTCACTACCCAGAGACCAAAAGAGGGTAATGCCACGAAGAAACCACAAATTCAGTTTTTTTTTTTATTTTCCTCCACCTGTGGTGTGAATTAAATCCAGGACCTTCTTGTCCAGAAGCTGTTCTGATGTCGAAGCTCTAGACCACCCAAGCCTCCTAAACTAGATAAAGAGTTCCTACTTGTGTTTAATTAGAGTTCAAATTGGTTTATTATTGTGATTAAAGAGGCAACCTGTCATATTTAATATCTTTACTGATAGCAATTGATATGTTATTAGATCATTCTTGATATTGATTGACTGACATTTTCTGGTAATAGGCTGATCAGATGAAGCTGAAAGATTCAAGAATCAAGTTAATGAATGAGATTTTGAATGGTATCAAGGTAGGTACTTCTATTACTTTGTGTAATGTGATTTTCTACATGTTATTAATAATAATCTTTGTGTGTTTTTAGGGCATTGAATTAGGGATTAAATTAAAGAGCTGACTTTGTTGTATTCGAGCTGCTCAGAATATCTCAATTCACTTGAGTACATGGTGAAGGGTATACATCATGATAGTTTGGTATATGTCCTGATAGTTTTATTTGCTTTTCACATAAATATTATTATTATTGTATTTATATCATATTTCTTTGGCTTCCAGTTATCTGTTATTTATTTTTTTATTCTAAATTCTTTATTAGGTTTTTATTGTACATAATATGGGAGTAATTAAGCTCATACCCATTGGTTATATACTTCTATCCATAACACATTCTGTTCCACGAACAGCAAAATAGGGTCTAGAAGCCGACATGAGAAACTCAAGAGCTGTGATTTTCTGCTTTTAGTTTATCAACGCTTTTGCAATTATTTCTGCTAAAATCTTTTAATTCTCTCATTTAAACCAGTTTTCAGACTTTCTGGACAAATTGTCCTAAAATGCATGTTTTAGATCAATTTTCATTTACTTTCTTGCTGCTATTTCAAATTTTAAAAAAATTGGAATGAAAATGGCCTGGCCTGACTAAATACTCAGAGCTGGATAATGCTTTTCCTTCCATAGTTTGATTAATGGAACACAGTAACAATTCTAAGGACAATTAACAAATATAAAACCCTCACTATATGTTAAAAAATTAAACTGATGGCTGCTTCTTGGTTTATTTCCATTTTTCTAGACTCTTGTACACTCTTGGCTCTGTTCTGTCGCCTGATTTGTTTTCACTTTACAGTGAAAATAATGAGGATCCCGAAAAATAATAGATAGGACAGTATACCTTAATGATGATCCTGAAGGATAATGGATAGGACAGTATACCTTAATGATGATCCTGAAAGATAATGGATAGGACAGTATACCATAATGATGATCCTGAAAGATAATGGATAGGACAGTATACCTTAATGATGATCCTGAAAGATAATGGATAGGACAGTATATCTTAATGATGATCCTGAAAGTTAATGGATAGGACAGTATATCTTAATGATGATCCTGAAAGTTAATTAATAGAAAGAAAGAAAGGTATAACAAGTTAAAAGCAACTGTTGATTCCACAACTTGGGATTTGGTGAATGGATGAGATGGGCAGTGTCCATAAATCTGTAACATATGATCTATATGTTATTATTTTTCCCTTTTTTTGAAATTCATCAGACCAACCAAACTACAAGCAAATGTGACTATGCTGCTCTGCAATCTTGTTCTTTATCACTCAGAATGCCTCAGCTTAATGTTTTTATAATACCATTATGTTCATGTTTTTGTATACATGTCCCCTCAGGTGTTGAAACTCTATGCTTGGGAAGGATCGTTCCAGGACAAGGTGCTTGATATCAGAAATAAAGAACTGGTATTACTGAGGAAGATGGCAATACTTAATGCTCTGGCAGTATTTTTCTGGGCTTGTGCTCCTGTCTTGGCAAGTTATTTTTTTCATTAATTTTAATTGTTACAATCAAAGACTCTGCCGAGTGTGTAAAAGATGTTTCTTGCTTAGAGTTTGGTGTGAAAGCATAATAATAATATCCTTTATAATTTTACCATGATGACTACAGTAGTAGCCTCCGTCAGTCATAGTTGACTATGGATTTTTTCTTTTCTTTCCTTTCACCATGTATTCTCTTTTTCTATGAATCTGTCTGCTTCATGATGACTATGCTTAAATAATAATGGCAGTATAAAACTTAATAATGTTAACACTTTGCATTACAAATTAGAGTAATTGGTAATTAGTTATTGTTCACTGTCGTGTGTTAGATGTTGTGCTCTCTGATTTGTTCTTTCTTTACGATAATGGTTGCATTGTTTGAAAAAAAAAAGTTAATTTTCATCTTCGTATCAATATTTGCTTTAGCATTGAGGGAAGAGATTGTGATATTTTGCTCTTTGGTTGTCCTCTTCTACTGATGTGTTTCTAGTCTCCAATCAAATCAATTTTTTTTATTAAGTATGTCCTTTTGATGTTATGTTTATGTAGCATTTGTTGATAGCTGTGATTTTGTTGTTTTTGTCTTGTTACGTGGCTGAACTAAAAAAAAAAAAAAAACTATCTTTACGTCACATAGTACCATTGCTGGTGTATGTCGGGGGGCAACGATAGAACCAGAGGGATAAAGGGCGCTTGGTCAAGCAGTCGCCACGACATGTGAGACTCAGGATTTTTATTTCACCCCCGATAGAACAAATCCTTTCTGTCTACCACGGGCCTCGATCCAGCACGTCAGCTTTTCAGCTAGCGGAACAGTGGTTTTAGCCGCACGGCCATGCACACCTCGTCGTGGCTGAACTGAAGCTGTGAAATAAACAAAAGTATAGGAATGGCTAAAAGTAATTTTAATGCCATTAAAAATATACTAACATCAAAACAAGTAACGCCAGGTCTAAAGCTAAGAATAGCAAAATGTTATATCTTTTCAACATTCCTGTATGATGGAAAAACATGGACATTTGACACACAAAAAAAACAGAACAGAAAATGAAAACCTTTGAAATGTGGATTTATAGAAGAATAGAAAGAACAGGATGGAAAGAAAAGAAAACAAACAATAAAGTCTTAAAACAACTAAAAATGAAAAGAGAACTACTAAACACAATTAAAACAAGACAAATTAGATTTTTGGGGGGCATGTTAAAAGACACAGCAGGCTACTAAAAGTAATCTTGGAAGGGAAAATACAAGGTAAAAGAGGCAGAGGCAGACCAAGACTAACATTGATGAGTAGCATCAAAAGAAGGAAAAATCAGCCTATGACAATCTGCTCTATCTAAGCAAGAGACAAGCAGAATGGTGCTCCATGGTAGCCAACCTTTGACGCGGAGACAGCACTCAATGATGATAACGATGTGGCTGAACCATTATTTTTTTGTTCCTACATAGTGGCCAATTCAAACATTGATAGCACATGAGGATGAAGATTGTGTTTAAAAATACTCTTTTTGCTTTTATTGTCATTTCTTTGTTGGGCAGTAATGGTGAGTTGTGAAATTATTGTGTTTATTTGGCTGAAAGAGAAATACAGTGAGCGGTAATATATAAATAAGTATTTTGGGCAGTTAAAGAGAGATGAAGGGGCACATTATAGAAAATAAGCAAGAGAGTGCCAGTACTAGAAAAGATCTATCTATCTATTGACCTTTTGAGCCGTAGCCGGCCCATAGGGCATAGACCAAGATACACCTTCTCCTATCTGAATTTTTGTTCTAGCAGTTTTCTTTTAAAGATATTTTATCAAATCTCGCCATCTGTCTCTGTTCTGTGCAAGCAGCTCTATCTCATTGAGGGAGCCGAATCCTGCTGCTCTTGCCTCTCTCATCAATGTTCTTCTCAGTGTCTCCCTGGGTCTTCCTCTTTTTCTCTTACCTGTTGTTTCCCACATGAGGGCTTGCTATTCGGTTATTATCTCTCCTCATCTTCTAGAGAAGATAAGGAACCATTAATAGATTTACAAGTAGTATAAAGACGATGTATCTTCTTTCTTTCTTTCTTTCTGTTTGTTTCATGCAGAGTCACAGAGTGGAGAAATATGTAATTTTGAACTGTTGTCTTACTAAATTTACTTAATCTCTCTCAGACTCCGTATTTGTTTGTGCATAAAAAATAAAAATCGAGATTGGGGAGAGAGACACTGAAATATATAACAATTAGATAAATATTTTGGACATGTAAAGAGTCAGTTGAAAACTATCTTCTTCTTCTTTTACCTTTTAGCTCCTGGTGGAGCATAGGTCTTCAACAAACACTTTCCAAGTCGTTCTGTTTTTTGCCATTCTTTTAAGATCATTCCATGTCTTCCCCATCATCTTCATCTCTGCTTCGATCTGTCTTCTCCAAGAATTCCTTGGTCTTCCTCTTTGTCTTTTCCCCTGGGGATTCCAAAAAAGGGCCTGTTGTGTAATACTCTCAGTTGGTTTCCGTAGTGTGTGTCCTATCCATCGCCATCGTCTTCGCTGTATCTCTTTATCCACTGGTATTTGACCGGTACATTTCCATAATTCCACGTTAGTGACTTTGTCCTGCCATTTCCATCCCTTTATTCTGCGCAAGCATCCATTAATGAAAGTCTGTACTTTCGTGATTGTCAATTTTGTCATTCTCCATGTTTCACAGCCATATAAGGGGTGTCCGGTTAGCGCAATCGATAGGCGGTTGGCTTACCACGGCAACAGCCGGGGTTCGTACCCTGGCGAGGACACCTGGGTTTTACTAATTCCCTAAAAATTAGTACCTCTGAAGTCGGAGTAAATCTGCCTGCATGGCGAGGGGGCATCCTGTAATGGGATAAAACAGACTTTACACGCAAAATTCAGTCCCACAAAATTGAGTGGGTGGGACTTCGTCAGAGGTCAAAGCTGACGAAAGCGAACGAACGAACGAACAGCCATATAATAGGACCGACTTAACATTTGAGTTGAAAATTTTTATTTTTGTATTTAGCCTAATTTCTTTGGATTTCCATATGTTTCCCAGTGCAATGAAAGCTCCTCTTGCTTTTGATATCCTTATTTTGGTATCATTTTCTGTTCCTCCCTCTTTATCTATATTACTGCCCAGATATATATAAGATTGTACGTCTAGTAGAGGTATTTCTCCTAGTTTTATATGGTTATTGCCAACTGCATTAATTCTCATAATATTGGTCTTATCTCTATTAATCTTTAGTCCTAGCTGTTGTGATCTCTCATCTAATATACTCATTTTATCCTGCATCTGTTGATGGCTGTGTGATAGGAGAGCTATGTCATCAGCAAAGTCTAAATCATCAAGTTGTTTGGTCAGTGACCACTGGATCCCATTTCTGTTGTTTTCAGTTATTTTCATAATCCAATCTATGGCCAGTAGAAAGAGAAATGGAGACAGGAGGCATCCTTGCCTTACTCCTGTTCTTATTTCAAATGCTTCTGTAAGCTGTCCTTCATGCACCACACTACATTTTGTTCCTTCATACATTGTTTTTATCAGGTTAATAAACTTTATGGGGATTCCGTAATGACTCAGCAACTTCCAAAGCATTCTTCTGTCTAAACTATCAAATGCCTTTTCGTAATCTATGAATCCAATATATAGTGGGGATTTTAGTTCTAAACTTTGTTCAACTATTATACGTAGGGTAGTTATTTGATCAGCACATGATCTGTTCTTCCTAAAACCTGCTTGTTCATCTCTCAAGTGTTTCTCTATAGCCTCTTTTAGTCTCTCCAGAATGATTCTGCCTAATATTTTTCCTGGCACTGATAGTAGCATAATTCCCCTATAATTTGTGCACTCCTGTAAACTTCCTTTCTTTGGTAGTTTGATCATATAACCTTCTCTCCAGTCTTTAGGTATTTCTTCCCTCTCCCAAATTTTATCCAATAGATCCTGTAACATCTTGGTAGAGGTGTTAATATCTGCTTTGATGGCTTCCGAAGGAATTTCATCTGGTCCTGTGGCTTTACAATCTTTTAATAATTTGATGGCTTTCATTATTTCTTCTTTGCTTGGTTTTCCGCAGTTAACGTGTAACTCTTCTTCTGCTGGTAGTATATCTGGAGGATTATTTGAGCCGGGTCTGTTCAAAAGTTCTTCAAAGTGTTCTTTCCATCTCTCCATTTGTTCCTTATATTACTAAGCAGATTTCCTTTCTTGTCTTTGATAAAGGCGTTGATCTGTTTGTATTTTCCACCTAATTTCTTTGTGCTGTTGTACAGTTCTTTCATATTCCCTTTATTTGCTGCTTCTTCTGCCTCTTTAGCTAGTTCATCTATATATTTCCTCTTATCCCTTTTAATGCATCTTCTCACTTCTTTGTTCACCTCCGTGTAAGCTTCCTGTGTCTTGGCTTTATTACTTCTTGTTTTGCTTTTATTTATGTCTGCTTTCTTGTTCTTTCTTTCTTTAATTTTATCCAGGGTCTCTGCTGTCATCCATGCCTTATGCTGGCGTTCTCTTTTCCCCAGTGTTTCTTCGCATGTCTCTTTCCATATATTTTTTACCTGTTTCCAATGATCTTCTATATTTATTGTATTTTCTAGTTGTTGGAGGACTTGGTATTTGTTTGATATTGTGACTGCGAATTTATCTTTAATTCCTTGTTCTTTAAGAAACCCTACATTGAAATACTTTCTACCCTTATTCGTTGTATTATACCTTTTTAATTTAATTTTAAGTTTGGCTAACAGAAGATGATGATCAGAAGCTATATCTGCCCCTCTATATACTTTTACATCCTGTAAGGATGACTTAAACTTATTATTAATACATATGTGATCAATTTGATTTTCCGTTCTATGATCTGGTGACACCCATGTAGCTTTGTGTATTCTTTTATGTTGGAATATTGTTCCTCCTAGGCTCATTTGATTAAGGGCGCAGAAATTCACAAATATCTCTCCATTCTCGTTTATATCTCCAAGTCCATGTTTTCCCATAATCTCTTCGAAGCCTCTGTTGTCTGATCCTACCTTAGCATTTAGGTCTCCCATCAAGATTATAATATCCTTGGCTCGTCTTGCATCCATCTGCCATTGTAGCTGTTTATAAAAATCATCTTTAACTGAGTCATCTTTATCGTTGGTTGGTGCATAGCATTGTATAATGTGTAATTTTATTTTGTTTTTGGTTGTTCTAAATGTTGCTCTCACCAGTCTTGGTCCCACTGCCTCCCATTCTATTAGTGTCTTCTGTGCATTTTTTGATAGCATTATAGCTACCCCTTCGCTATGTTGTGCTCCTGGTTCCTGGTGTCCTGATGATAAAATCATCTCCCCTGTATTCAATTTTATTCTCTCTGCTCCCAGCCATCTTGTTTCACACATTCCCAGAATATCTATCTTATAGTTGGTCATTTCTGCTGCCACTTGTGCCGCTTTTCCCTGTTCGTTAAGGGTACGAACATTCCAGGTGCCAATTCTGGATGATTTCCTGGTAGACAAAGGGTGAGTCGGCAACCCGGACTCCTTATGGCTTTCTCCGGATTGCGTCATACGTCTCTTAGACAGAGAGCCCTTCTCTTTCCTGGTTGACGGATTAACTTTATCTTTCTTTGACTTGTTCATGTTTGTGAATTATTTTTCGGCTTACTTTTTTTACAGTATGGGATAGCCAGTCCCATGCCTAACCCTCCTTTCTCGCCTCTTACGAACATGCCTGGTAGGGTACAGCGCCGCTATTCTATACTCCCCTTTCGGGCCCCGGCAGCGCTTGGTCAAGCAGTCGCCACGACATGTGAGACTCAGGATTTTTATTTCACCTCCGATAGAAAAAATCCTTTCTGTCTACCACGGGCCTCGATCCAGCACGTCAGCTTTTCAGCTAGCGGAACAGTGGTTTTAGCCGCACGGCCATGCACACCTCGTCGTGGCTGAACTGAAGCTGTGAAATAAACAAAAGTATAGGAATGGCTAAAAGTAATTTTAATGCCATTAAAAATATACTAACATCAAAACAAGTAACGCCAGGTCTAAAGCTAAGAATAGCAAAATGTTATATCTTTTCAACATTCCTGTATGATGGAAAAACATGGACATTTGACACACAAAAAAACAGAACAGAAAATGAAAACCTTTGAAATGTGGATTTATAGAAGAATAGAAAGAACAGGATGGAAAGAAAAGAAAACAAACAATAAAGTCTTAAAACAACTAAAAATGAAAAGAGAACTACTAAACACAATTAAAACAAGACAAATTAGATTTTTGGGGGGCATGTTAAAAGACACAGCAGGCTACTAAAAGTAATCTTGGAAGGGAAAATACAAGGTAAAAGAGGCAGAGGCAGACCAAGACTAACATTGATGAGTAGCATCAAAAGAAGGAAAAATCAGCCTATGACAATCTGCTCTATCTAAGCAAGAGACAAGCAGAATGGTGCTCCATGGTAGCCAACCTTCGACGCGGAGACAGCACTCAATGATGATAACGATGTGGCTGAACCATTATTTTTTTGTTCCTACATAGTGGCCAATTCAAACATTGATAGCACATGAGGATGAAGATTGTGTTTAAAAATACTCTTTTTGCTTTTATTGTCATTTCTTTGTTGGGCAGTAATGGTGAGTTGTGAAATTATTGTGTTTATTTGGCTGAAAGAGAAATACAGTGAGCGGTAATATATAAATAAGTATTTTGGGCAGTTAAAGAGAGATGAAGGGGCACATTATAGAAAATAAGCAAGAGAGTGCCAGTACTAGAAAAGATCTATCTATCTATTGACCTTTTGAGCCGTAGCCGGCCCATAGGGCATAGACCAAGATACACCTTCTCCTATCTGAATTTTTGTTCTAGCAGTTTTCTTTTAAAGATATTTTATCAAATCTCGCCATCTGTCTCTGTTCTGTGCAAGCAGCTCTATCTCATTGAGGGAGCCGAATCCTGCTGCTCTTGCCTCTCTCATCAATGTTCTTCTCAGTGTCTCCCTGGGTCTTCCTCTTTTTCTCTTACCTGTTGTTTCCCACATGAGGGCTTGCTATTCGGTTATTATCTCTCCTCATCTTCTAGAGAAGATAAGGAACCATTAATAGATTTACAAGTACAGTCGAACCTGTCTAAGGCGACCATTCACGGGACTTTCAAAAACTGGTCCCATAGGACAGGTGGTCCTGCCTCACAGGTTTCACATAATAAATAGAGCGATAAAAAATTTTTTATCCTAAGCACTATGAAAACTAACCTGCAAATCAGCGTAATCCATGAGTAGAACATAGTGCACATGTCGGTCTACAATAGCCACTGGTTGGACACTTTTCATAAAACACGATAGTTAAACACACAAAAATAAAACACACATACACAGATTCCACTTATACTGTACATGTATCACTTTTGACTTGAAAAAAAATCCAATATGGTAGTCTGTTGTTTGACAGATGAAATAAACGATAAGTTCAATTTTTCTCTCAAGTCCATGATAACGTCTAGTATGTCAGATCTCCCGTTTGTTATTGAATAGGTGCGCAGAAGCTCCAAAGCATTATGTGCATCTGCGATAGTGTATGTTTTCTCAATGTCAGTAGAATCTTGTTCGTTGTCTGATTCACTATTCACATCCTCAGCAGCTAAAATTGCAGTGGCAGGAAGATCCCAGTTTGTTTCTATTGTGTTGCAAGTTTGGAGCCCTGAATCAATCATGGAGATGTCTGTCAATTGGTATCCAAACAATTCTTTTGAAAGGTTATCCAAAGCAGTAGAAATTGCAGTAGAAACAATTTGCACGTCGGTCTTTGATGCAGATTCCATGTGCGTCAGAGAATATGCGTGTGTTTCAGCAGGACAATGAAAACCTGCTTTACAGAAACACTTAAGGATGGTTGAGTTGTCCACTTCTTTCCATGCTGCAGCAATCCAGTAGACTACATCCAGTAAATTGACCTGTTTCATGAGTTCGGTTCCGGAAGCATCCTTGTTTGATTCCATGACTGTGATAAGATGTAGAAGCTGTTTTTGTCTAAACTTTAATTTAAATGTCTGAATGACACCCTGGTCTAGGGGTTGAACTAATGCAGTTGTGTTGGGTGGCAGAAACTGCAGCTTAACATTCTGTAGTTCGATCTTGGGATGACAGGTAGCGTTGTCAACAAATAAAATAATGTGGCGCTTTTTTTTCTGCATCTTACGGTCAAAACTTTTCAGCCAATCTTCAAATATAGCTGCAGTCATCCATGCCTTTTTGTTGTTTCTGTAAATCACTGGCAGTGTGTTTATGTTGATGTTTTTAAAAATCCTAGGGTTAGCTGCTTTCCAATCACTAAAGCCGGTTCTCGTTCCCCCAACATGTTAGTGCATAGCATCACTGTTATTCGCTCTTTGCTTTTTTTACCCCCAGCGCATTTTTTCTCCTTGACAAAAAATGTTTTGTCCGTAGTCGCTTTGAAAATAACCCGGTTTCATCTAAATTAAAAATGTCTTGAGCAGCGTAACCATAGCATATCTCGGATAATTTAGAAGTCCAGTCAGCCGCAGCACTCATATCTGAATCACCGACTTCGCCACATTGCTTACCAAACACAAGATTGTGTCTTTTAATGAAGGCCTCTAACCAGCCGTTCGATGCTTTAAAGACTGAGTTTTCCAATTCTTTTGCAAACTGTAAAGCTCGTTCTTTGATCATCGGCCCAGATAACGGAATTTTTCGTGCAAGTGCTGATTGACACCATTTCCAACAAAGTGTATTTATGTCTTCATTTCGCGTTTTCCTGCTATTCCTTCTTTTCATACTTGGTGCATTATTTTCAAAGTCATTCATATACTCGGCTTTTCTCTTTAACGTACGTAAAATCTGTGTCTTTCCCACTCCAAACTGTTCTGCCAATAATCGCGAACTTTTACCTTGCTGATTTTGTCGAATCACTGATATTCGTTCTTCCAGCGTTAATGCTTTTGGTTTACACTTTTGACACTGGCCATTTCCTATATTGTGTGTAACACTTTTAAAATCCACAAAAATAATTCACTGAGATACTGTACATGTACATGAATACACTCTAAGCGGGCAATGACTAATTCTTTAGTTAATTCCTGTAATTTATACGGGCCACGCAATGGTCTACTCTGGTCTAGACGGAACCGCGAAGTGATGTCACTTCACGAATCATAGATCTGTGTCTGCACCAGTATTGACTGATAAACGTAACACGTCCCACTGTAATCTGGGACTCCCTAAATACGGGAAAACATCAACACCTGTAGACACCTGTGTCGATCGTTTATAGCTCCCAGCGAGACGAAGGACTGGCTGGTCGTCGTAAACGGGATAAATAACATTGGCGGCGGTTAATTAGCCTGGTCTCTGGTCGCGTCATACGGTGAGCGCCGTAATCAGTGTTAGCATATAGTAAAAAACTCGGGGAAATTGTAGACCCGGTCCTATAACCAGGGAAACGCTTTAAACAGGTGGTCCTAAGACCAGGTTCGACTGTAGTATAAAGACGATGTATCTTCTTTCTTTCTTTCTTTCTGTTTGTTTCATGCAGAGTCACAGAGTGGAGAAATATGTAATTTTGAACTGTTGTCTTACTAAATTTACTTAATCTCTCTCAGACTCCGTATTTGTTTGTGCATAAAAAATAAAAATCGAGATTGGGGAGAGAGACACTGAAATATATAACAATTAGATAAATATTTTGGACATGTAAAGAGTCAGTTGAAAACTATACTAGAGAGAAATGTTGAAGACAAGAAATAAGAGACTACCAGTGTTGGAGATAGGAAACATCAAGAAATGTACAAATAATGCCAGAATATATCATCAAAGTCACAAACAGAGAAAATACTTGAAATTCATTGCAGGCAGCCTTCATTGTAAAAATGAAAAATAAAGGTCAAGGTAAAATACGAGGCTCACATTGGCATCTTGGCACGCAAGTTTTCCTCCCATATGTGCTCAGTCACCTATCCAGAAGTGTTCGGAGACTTCTGCATAATGTCACTTCAAACATCAAAACTTACGATGCTAGTACGAACCTGGTAATCATTTCTGCCAGCGGCTGGGCTGATCGCGGTGGTATTTTTTATTCCAACTGCGAGTACACACTGCTTCCAGTGGGAATCGAACACAAGTTGTCTGAACATCGGTAGCTTAGTCAGGTAGATTTCCCAACTAGGCTAGCGAGGCTCCCAAGAAAATGAAAAATTCCAAGTATCAATGACTTAAGTAGATGATGGTCTTCATGCTGTCAGTTTTTCTATGAATATATTCAACAAACTATTGAAACTGTAAAATGAATTTAACAGATATTGATGTTTCTCTGCATTGTTTGATTCTACAGGTTTCTCTGACCACATTTGGGGTGTTTGTGCTCTCCTCCCCTGATAATGTGCTGGATGCAGAAAAGGCTTTTGTGTCAGTAGCCCTGTTCAATATACTGCGATTTCCACTTTCCATGGTTCCTAATGTCATTACAAGTGTAGTGCAGGTGATGTTTATTGATCAGATATTGATCAGATTTGTTTTCTGGTTGGGTACTTTCTAGAATATTATATTTTAACTGGAAGACATAATTATTTCGGGTGGGGGGAGGGGGGTGGAGTAAGATGCTTGTTAGCAACAGCTATACACCAACAGCTATACATAGCTGATGGCTTGCACTCGCTAGACTACCCAGTCTAGCCTAATCAAGAGGGAAGGCAACTCAAAAATGCCCTGCTGAAGTCTGATGTGTTGGGCTGAAAGGCGCAAATGCACAGTTCTAAGGCAAAAATTCAAAACAAATGAGGAAATTAGAGAAATCGCCGACCAACCACTAATATCTTCAGTAATAAAGAAAAGACAATGGTCATATGTTGGGCATGTGATGAGAAGAGATAATAACCGAATAGCAAAGCAAGCCCTCATGTGGGAAACAACAGGTAAGACAAAAAGAGGAAGACCCAAAGAGACACTGAGAAGAACATTGCTGAGAGAGGCAAGAGCAGCAGGAATCGGCTCCCTCAATGAGATAGAGCTGCTTGCACAGAACAGAGACAAATGGCGAGATTTGATAAAATATCTTTAAAAGAATTGAAAACTGGTAGAACAAAAATTCAGATGAAGGAGTATCTTGGTCTACGCCCTATGGGCCAGCTACGGCTCAAAAGACCAATAGATAGATAGAATCCAAAACCACAGCACGATGCATCTAAACCCCCCCCCTTCCCGCCCGCCCCACGTCCTTTTAGGGGCAGGTGACGCAGATTTCTTTAGTAAAAGAAGATCAGGTAAAAGCCAGAAAGAAAGAAATATATTACACATGTTTTTCTGTTGTGGAAGTAAGAGATATTAAACGAAATAAACCAAACTTTGAATGCAGTACAAAATATGGTAATGGACTGGGTAAATTGGCAGTTTATTGTTATCTTAAACAACTAAAGCTGCAGTAACAAAATGGTTAGTACACCTGTCGGCTGAGCAGGTCATCTGAGGTTCAACTCTCCTTTGTGTTAAATCTTTTTTCTGAGTGATGTTGCTTTTGGAGGTTACTTGGCTTCTGAAAATAGGTACTAGAGTTTTCTTCTGGTGCCTGACATGGTGATGACCACATCACTCATAAATGTGCTGGTGGTTATGATACTAAAAAATGAGAACTATCAAATATAGTATCCCTTATATGTCATTATTATAATGGATGTCTATTACTTCAAACATCAAATAAAACCCTTTAGACACCTTTTAGGAACATAGGCCATGGACAAGGCCTCTTCACTGGTCCATATTTTTGGACATTTTCTCTTTATCTTTCCTGTCTAGACAAAAATTCACTACTTTTTTTCTTCTTATATTCTGGATTTCCCCCCTTTTTAAAAAAAAAAAATATTTCCCTGTGAGTTTCTTGACAGTGCCTGTCTTGCTATGCTGGCATCAGCCTTTTACTTGTGCTTGCTGGATTGACTAAATAGATCTTGATGATTGTTGATTGTTATTCAAGTCATTGATTAAGAGGCTCAGATTTGAGTCGACGAGTTGAGTCTGCGGGTGTTTGCAACCAAGGACATTGTTACTGATGAGCCATGAGTTAAAGACAGAAAATTGATCAGTCTTGGACCTAATTTCCTCATGGAAGCTTAGAATCACAAGAAAAAGATCCAAATGATTGGATTTTGAAGATTTTCAAACACAAATGTTAGAATCCACCATTTGTTGCAATTCTGGAGACATCAGCAAATATTGTGTCTTTTCACACTGAAGACTTCCTAGAATCAGGTGTCATCTAAAAATATACCAAATTTCTCTGCAAGGACACAAGTATTGAAATGGCGGAATAAAGTGTATTAGGAAGTAGCCGGTTAAGCATGTCTGTAAAAGGTAAATAACATCTGAATGAGGGCTTTGAGCAAAGTTAAGGTTGAGAACCACTGGCTGGTATGTTAAAAAATAGAAAGTTTCCAACAGATATCAAAAGTAATGATATTGGTTAGTTTGTTCAATGTTTAAGGATGACATAGGATATTTAAATTTGTGTGTTTGTTTGTTGATTTATCTGTTCTTTAATAGTACCTCAACAACCCTTATATGTTGATAATATCTGCCTTCCAGACAAATGTCTCACTGCAAAGAATCCAGAAATTCTTAGACAACCAAGAACTAGATCCAGACTGTGTTGAGAGACAAGATTTTGGAAGTAAGACTTTGATGTTCTGTCTAAAATCTGAATAGTTCTATTGAAATATTTATTATAAGGTGTTAAGATTTCATGAGATTTAGTCAGGTGATATTTCTTTTTGTTATATTTCTTAAATTGGGGATTTCTTAAAATTGGCAGAATTTTGAAATAAAAACCATGCATCTTTTACTATACCATAGTAATTTTTACTACGTTATTGAACACACCAAAAATCCAACAAACATTCAGGGGTCACAGTGATAATTAGGAAGCTTTGTTTTCACAGGGGGAGGAGAAGAATGTTTGCCCCTGGCAGACTGTGAAATTGCAAATAAATGTCCTTTTAAGCAGCAATATTTACGATTGTATTATAATCTAGGGTTAAAGTATCATTTTTATTTCTGCACTAATTCCAAATACTACTTTCAATATCATCTTAATGTTCTATGTAATTTTTACATCACCTTTGCACTTAGACATTATTAATTAGCAGGTTGGGCCCAAGGCACTGATAGCGTCTTGACTGAATGTGATCAGTGACTCATAGCAGACTGCATGCATCAAGATCTGTGAACTAAAACTGATTAAAATCCAACTATCTGTGAACTAAAACTGTTTAAAATCCAACTCCATCTTCCCGTAGTGGGTCAGGAAAAGTAACCAATCTGGCCAAGTGAGTAGTAATCAAGAGTAAAAAAGAAAAGTACCCCCGTCACAATTAGTGGCACATACAGAATATGGTGTTAGTGACCATAAATTTTATAGACCTTCGGCACATGATTTTTTGGGTAATGTGGTCGGCATTATGCCCATGCCGCTTTACTTTCCCAGAAAAAAAAAAAATCCGGTACCCATTAAAGGCTGGGTGAACAGGAAGCCGTCAGTTGGGATTGAATCCTACCTCTTGTCCTTTGTAGTCCAGTAATCAAGAGTGGAGGTAACCAAATACCCCAAAATGTGGTACTGAGGTCAAGTGTGCTGGGTCAAAAAGTGTAGATATTACAATTTGCTGTAAACTACAACACAACTCATCTATGCCCATTTAACATTCTTCTATTGATGGATGATGAAGGAGAGAAGTTGTTGGGTGAAAATAAAGAAGAAGAATTAGTTGGTCATTTTAAGATTCTTACATATTTTATATTTGTTTCTTCATTTCATCAGCATGAAGTACCGTGCCTGCTGGCGTAGGTGATCATGTCTCTCCAGAACTTTCGATCTCAACAGTTATTTATCATTTCTGTTGTTGACCTTCTGCCAAGCCATTCTCTTAAGCTGTCTGGTATCCTTTCTCTTTGATTTCCTCTATCTCCTTGTCCCTCGATTTTTCCAATTGTTACAATATATTCCAGCTGTTCCCTTCTCTTTCTATCTATCTATTGACCTTTCGAGCCGTAACCAGCCCATAGGGCGTAGACCAAGATACACCTTCTCCTATATGAATTTTTTTGTTCTAGCAGTTTTCTTTTAAAGATATTTTATCAAATCTCGCCATCTGTCTCTGTTCTGTGCAAGCAGTTCTATCTCATTGAGGGAGCCGATTCCTGCTGCTCTAGCCTCTCTCATCAGTGTTCTTCTCAGTGTCACCCTGGGTCTTCCTCTTTTTCTCTTACCTGTTGTTTCCCACATGAGGGCTTGCTTTGCTATACGGTTATTATCTCTTCTCATCACATGTCCAACATATGACCATCGTCTTTTCTTTATTACTGAAGATATTAGTGGTTGATTGGTGATTTCTCTAATTTCCTCGTTTGTTTTGAATTCGTTCCACGCTATACCAAATATTTTCCTTAGACATTTATTTAAAGATAGTCCCTTCTCTTTACATAGTTAAAAAATGATGATTGTTTCTTCTTAATATTGGAAATTAGCTCTCTTTTTGTTTTGACCTCTTTCAGAACATTTTCATTACTATTCTTAGCTGTCCATTTTATCTCAACATTCTTCTGTAAAACCATATTTCTACAGCCTCCAGTGATTTTCTTGTCTGCTGTTCTATTGTCCATGATTCACATCCATATGTTAAGAGTGTCTCTACATAACATTTAAGAACTCTTTTTGTTTGTTTCTAATGTCAAAAATGGATTACATGGTATCTTCCTAATTTTTTTTCTCCATTTATGTGTCTATAATTAACAACTTTCTAGCGAGTGATAGTGGCTGTTTTTTTTATTATCACTCATTTTTTTTTAAAAGTTCTTTTGTAATTTTGTTTGTTCTGATCTTGTTAAAGATAATCCTTTATTTCTGTTAGAGTACTTTTATTTGTAACTGCTGAATATGCTTTTTATCATCCACTGTTAGGTTATTGTTTGTGATTAAAGCTCACAAAAAACTACAAATATATTACATTTTCATATATTCAAACTTACAGATTCAGCTGTGCATGTGGAAAATGGCAGCTTTTTTTGGGAGGAAGGAACCACTACACTGTCAGAGTAAGTCTTTTTTTTTTTTTTTTTTTTACAAAATGTTATGATAGCTGTACAATTCTGTATATTTTTGCAGATGATCAAAGTTTAATAAATGAGATTGACTTCACTTGACCTAATGATTGTCATACATATTATCACATACTGTGATCGCAACCCTTTGCTATAGTCATGAGAACAGCAGCTTCGCATCTCTACGCATCTTAGTGCATCTTGATGCCTTTACCTCTCAGTCATGAGAACACCTGCGTGAAAGACATTGCCAATGATGGCTAATTTTTTTAGTTAGCCAAGTTGGCAGTGTTCCCTAGTGTTTGGCTTCTCGTGACAAGGCGCTGTGCCAGGGAGTACGGGTTCGATCCTGCTTCAGACTATATATTGTTCTTTGTTTTTTTTACTGTTGTTGATTATTTGTCATTTTTTCAGAGTGCTGTAAACACACCTCTTCCTCTGAATTGATTGCCTGTCATACATAGGGCCATGTCTTTGGTAAAGGTCCTCTTCTACCTTTCAGCTCCTTGTGGAGCATAGATCTTCAACAAACACTTTCCAAGTTGTTCTGTTTCTTGCCATTCTTTTAAGTTCATTCCATGTCTTCCCCATCATCTTCATCTCTGCTTCCATCTGTCTTCTCCAAGAATTTCTTGGTCTTCCTCTTTGTCTTTTCCAATGGGGATTCCAAAAAAGTACCTGTTGTGTAATATTCTCATTTGGCTTCCGCAGCATGTGTCCTATCCAGCGCTATCGTCTTCACTGTATCTCTTTATCCACTGGTATTTGACTGGTACATTTCCATAATTCTATGTTAGTGATTTTGTCCTGCCACTTCCATCCTTTTATACTGCGTAAGCATTCATTAATGAAAGTCTGTATCTTCATGATTGTGAAATTTGTTGTTCTCCATGTTTCACGGCCATTTTGGTAAAGGTACAGCATGAAAATTAGTCCACCCAAAACGGAAATTAAAAATGTAATAAAGTCACTTAACAACATTAATTTTACCGGTACAAAACTTTGTTAGATTACATTATTGAAGTATATAAACACTGAAAACAAATAGTGTGACAGTTGGACCTATTTCTTGCATCAACATAGAATGCTGAGAACAAATGGCTTGGCTGTTTCTTTAAGTATGCAGCCTAACAAGTTACCATTACACATATAAACAGTCAAGCTGGAGGAATATCAATAGTCAGATGGATGAGTAAATCATAAAAAATCCTATGTGGGTTCAGGCTAAGAACTTCCAATTGAATATACTTGACCTAGAACAAAAGCCTGGAGACAGTTCAGAACTACAACTACCTTGGCTATACTATAACCAGTGATGGAAAATGTACAACTGAAATAAACAAAAGAATAGGAATGGCAAAAAGTAATTTTAATGTCATGAAAAATATACTAACATCAAAACATATAACACCAGGGTTAAAACTAATAATAGCAAAATGTTATATCTTCTCAACATTCCTATATGTTGCAGAAACATGGACATTAGACAAGAAAACAGAACAGAAAATTGAAGCCTTTGAAGTGTGGATATATAAAAGAATAGGTAGAATTGGATGGAAAGAAAAGAAAACAAACAAAGTCTTAAAACTCTAAAAATGACAAGAGAACTACTAAATACAATTCAAACAAGACAAATCTGATTTTTGGACCATGTTAAAAGACACAACAGCCTACTAAAAGTAATCTTGGAGGGAAAAATACAAGGTAGCAGAGGCAGACCAAAACTAACATGGACGAGTAACATCAAAAGATAGACAAATCAGCCTATGACAACCTGCACCATCAAAACAAGAGACAGAGTAGAATGGCGCTCCATGGTAGCCAACCTTCGCTGCAGAGATGGCACTCAATGATGATGATAATGAGAAGAAAAATATGTTGCCCCCAGCAGTACTTTACAGCATACGTTGACAGGATAAGAGAGTAAACGATTCAGAATGACACATCTATTTTTATCAGTGTGTGTTAATGGGGCCAGTCTCACTCCATAAGAGAAGAGGAGGCGGAAGGGTGGGACAAGGATGTATACATTGAGAGACTGAGGGGTCTAAAGATGGAATGTTGGTTCAGAGTGCTTAGTGGGGAAAAACAGATGTAACTACAATCAACACCTTACAAGAACAATCAGTTTGTATTCACTTCGAGAAATGCTGGGGCGGGGCAGTGGGGTAGATATGAAGAAGGATGTAAGGTAAAGGTAAAGTACGAGACTTGAACCAGCATCTTAGCACGCGAGTTTACACTCATATGTGCTCGGCCGCCTATCCAGAAATGTTTGGAGATTTCTGTGTAGTGTCGCCTCAAGCATCGAAACTGAGATGCGAGGCAACATTCCTCACCTTCCCAGGGTAATACCCTGGTACCCATTTCTGCCAACGGCTGGGTCGACCGTGGGGGTATTTTTTTTTCCCAACCACGAGTACAATTCACACTGCTCCCAGCGGGAATCAAACACTGGTTGTCCGAATGTCGGTCAGTCCAGTTGGGTGGTTTTCCAAACTCGGCTACCGAGGCCCCCGATCAAGGATGTGCTGATTGCAATGATTCCATGAATAGAACAGTTTTGCCTTCCTTTGAGATCTCTAATCACTTCATCATGATTGGAAGCCTTTTTCTAGGACTACCATATGAAGGGTGTTTAATGTCTTAGTGAGCTTTGATTCACTTACTTTGGCACCAACTATCAACTCGAAGTTACAGACTATTAGCTCTCATCTATTTACTCTTCAGTCACTGCTTCACTGCCCATTGTCATTATTTTGTCTTGTTTTTTCTCTCTATCCTCTTTGACTTTTAAGCTTTGAGGGAAAAGGGGGTGTGTCATTCATTCATTGGATGCTATCTCCACATTGAAGGTTGGCTACCATCATCACTGAGTGCTGTCACCACATCGAAGGTTGGCTACCATCATCACTGAGTGCTGTCACCACATCGAAGGTTGGCTACCATGGAGCACCATTCTGCTCTACCTCTTGCTTTGATGTGCAGGTTGTCATAGGCTGACTTATCCATCTTTTGATGTTATTCGTCCATGTTAGTCTTGGTCTGTGTCTGCCTCTTTTACCTTGTATTTTCCCTTCTAAGATTATTTTTAGCAGGCTGCTGTGTCTTTTAACACGCCCCAAAAATTTGATTTGTCTTGTTTGAATTGTGTTTAGCAGTTCTCTTTTCATTTTTCCTTGTTTTAAGGCTTCATCATTTGTTTTCTTTTCTTTCCACCCAATTCTACATATTCTTCTAGAGATCCATATTTAAAAGGCTTCAATTTTCTGTTCTGTTTTCTTGTCTAATGTTCATGTTTCTGCACCATATAGGAATGTTGAGAAGATATAACATTTTGCTATTCTTAATGGCTACCTTAAAGCAGTATTTTACTCTGTCTCTTGTCTTTATGTTGTCATAGGTTTACCTGTCCACCTCTTGATATTATCAGTTCACTTTGGTCTTGGTCTGTCTCTGCCTCGTCTACCTTGTACCTCCCTTACAAGATGACTTTTAGAAGGGTATTATGTCTCTTCACATGTCCAACACATTTCAGTTGGAGTGTTTATTAGTGGTTAAAATATACTTCCACTTTAAATGTTGTTTGATTTACCTTCTTCAAGAGTAGACATAATATAATTAAACTACTTCCTCAATTGTCATTCATCATTGAGTGCCATCTCCGCATTGAAGGTTGGCTACCATGGAGCACCATTCCACTCTGTCTCTTGCTTTGATGGTGCAAGTTGTCATAGGCTGACTTGTCCATCTTTTGATGTTACTTGTCCATGTGAGTCTTGGTCTGCATCTTTTACCTTGTATTTTCCCTTCCAATATTACTTTTATTAGGCTGTTGTGTCTTTTAACATGCCCTAAAAATCTCATTTGTCTTGTTTGAATTGTATTTAGTAGTTCTCTTTTCATTTTTAATTGTTTTAAGACTTTGTTTTTTTCTTTCTTTCCATCCAATTCTACCTATTCTTCTAAATATCCACATTTCAAAGGCTTCAATTTTTTATTCTTTTTCCTCAATAGTTGCACCTTATTTTGTTTATTATTCATTAACTCCTATTCAAATCTCTCACATCCAATAATTAAGAAGATATCCTATTTCATCTTGAAAAAATACAAACTTATATATGTCTTTTTTACCAACCTGGCAACACCATTTTGTGGAAACAGTGAATTGACAGAGAAAACATGAAAAACATACAAGAAACAACATTAAAGAATAAATAGGTATTGTCTATTTACACTTAGAGACTTGCTGGGGAGGGGATCTGAGCACCTATGAACATGTCAGGAGTGTAATGATGATGACCCGCTAATAACTCAATAACTAAGTAGGTATTGTCTCCATCAGCTCACAAGTATCAGGAATTGAGGAAGCTGATTGCAGCCATCAGTATTGCCCTGGGTGGTCTAGAGATAAGACATTGATCCCTAAACAGAAATGTCCTGGATTCGAATCCAGCCATAGGCAATTGAAATTTTTCACTTTGAACCAACCCGTGGTTTCTTCATAACCGTAACCTCCCCTGGTCTCTGGGTATTGATATCTGATGCCCTCTTGGATAATAATGAAAAACAAGAGGTTCATTGTGCACTCATGCATGTTAAAGAACTCTTCACTGTTAAAAATAGAAAAGAGTAGGCCATAATAGCTGCTGCCTGAGCAAAAATTATTACGGAAACCTACCCATATTGAAGACATGTTTCAAGCTGAAAGGTGCAGGTATTGTGTCTTTGCCATAAGCCAGCAACACACCACATCTACACCTTCTTAACGGGTGACCACAAAGGCGAGAAGATGATTATGGTTAGTCGAAGGCCTCAGTATCACTGCAAATGAATTAAAACTCATAATTGCTCAACTGTCCGTGCCAGTGGAATCATCCGAATTAAAACTCATCTTATTGAAGGATCCAAAACAATGATAGGCAGCTGAGGTCCCCATCATAGCAGCTACAGCATACGCCAAAAGACCTAAGGCAAAGTGGCACCAAAAGTAAATGCAGCTGAACTGTTCTTTGTTATATGAATCACTTTTCATCATAAGCAATCGGAATATCAAAACTTCCAGATGAAAAACACAGCTCGCGGTGTGCACAGAGCACTAAACTCAGTAGCTCTGGCAGCAAGCTAGAAGGAGAGAAGAGTATTGCCCTAGTGTTGGTGAGTGATGCAGGAAAGGAAGAAGGTGACTAAACTGGTTTGTCATTTATAATTACTGAATTGAGAAGTATACTAGTTAATAATTATAACATATTTTTTTGTAGTCAGAACAGTGGAATAATGAATTATATTAATGAAATAATGTGAATATACCCTGAAATAGAATCAACATTGACATAGAGGAAGGATCACTGGTTGCTGTGGTAGGAGTAGTGGGTGCAGGAAAGTCTTCCTTGCTTTCAGCAATTCTTGGTGAAATGGACAAATTGTCAGGAAGTGTTTCTGTTAAGGTTAGTTTTTGTCATTCTTTGGTATATTTAACATTTGTGCCATTTCTCACTTGTTGATGTGGCATACGATAAAGTTATCAATCTAGAGAATTCAGTATTTTGAAATCATCTAATGTGTGTGTAAGGAGAGCATTCTGTGCAGATAAATAAGGAATGTATTATCCAGAATAGAGATTTCTAGTACATAGTGTTTTCTTTCATACTCACCTAATTACATGGTGCTTTCTCTGACTTACACCTAATTACATAGCTTTCTTTGACATTCACCTAATTTACATGGTGTTTCCTTTGACATTCACCTAATTACATAGTGCTTTCTTCGACATTCACCTAATTACATAGTGCTTTCTTTGACATTCACCTAATTACATAGTGCTTTCTTTGACATTCACCTAATTATATAGTGTTTTCTTTGACATTCGCCTCATTACATAGTGCTTTCTTTGACATTCACCTAATTACACAGTGTTTTCTTTGACATTCACCTAATTACATGATGCATTCTTTGACATTCACCTAATTACATGATGCATTCTTTGACATTCACCTAATTAAAAAAAGAAAAGTAATAAATATATTAAAATATTCATGCACACATACGGATCCACAACTTTGATTTCATAAAAACATAATAGACTCAGTAGAGTAAAGGTTCCCTCCACGCCTTTATAGCCGTATGGAGAATATGGTGTTAATGACCATATTTTTCCAAGACCACGGCTTGTGAATGATGTAGTTGTTATCATGCCAGGCCATCCTTACTTCCCAGAAAATTCTCTGGTGCCCATTTTTAGAGGGTGGGTCAATCCCAGAGCCTTGTGGTCCGAGAAAAAATCTGCCACTTCTGAGGATCGAACCCGGGCACTTCCTATCAGAAAGCAAGCACACAAACCACTTAGCTACCAACGCTCCTAATAGACTCAGTCCCTTTGTTATATATATAACATACACAGTGGCTGTGAAAAATGAGAGTACCTCTGAAGGCAGAGAATTTCTGCCTGTATGGTGAGGGACACCTGATCACATGACTACCTGTGTGAAAAGTAGGGAAAAGGGATACTCTAGCAAAATTCAGTCCCTTTGGACTTTATGTTAGAGTTACAAAGTGTTAGAGATACAAAGTGTTAGAGATACAAAGTGTTAGAGATACAAAGTGTTAGAGATACAAAGCTAACGCAAACAAACAACATAACACACACAAGATCCCTTAATTGTGAATCCATTTTACATATCTGGTGTATTATAGAGATCATTTTTGTTACATAGCTGGAAAAAAAAAATACGCCCTTAAAAGTTTATATTGTGGGGTTAAACTACAGACGTCAATTTTATATGCTGAGATTGATAAGAATTATACAAATACTTTTGATATTTATTGATTTTTTTTTTCTTAGGAAATTATATATATATATAATAGTGTTATATAGATATTTTGATAATGAAGATATTTTTAGCAAATTAAATCAAATGTAAATCTTTTAGATAACGATGGTATTTTTAGCAAATTATATAGAGCATAAATCTTTTAGATAATGAAGATATTTATATCAAGCATAAATCTTTTAGATAATGAAGATATTTATATCAAATTATATCGAGCATAAATCTTTTAGATAATGAAGATATTTATATCAATTATATCGAGCATAAATCTTTTAGATAATGAAGATATTTATATCAAGCATAAATCTTTTAGATAATGAAGATATTTATATCAAATTATATAGAGCATAAATCTTTTAGATAATGAAGATATTTATATCAAGCATAAATCTTTTAGATAATGAAGATATTTATATCAAATTATATAGAGCATAAATCTTTTAGATAATGAAGATATTTATATCAAGCATAAATCTTTTAGATAATGAAGATATTTATATCAAATTATATCAAGCATAAATCTTTTAGATAATGAAGATATTTATATCAAGCATAAATCTTTTAGATAATGAAGATATTTATATCAAGCATAAATCTTTTAGATAATGAAGATATTTATATCAAATTATATCAAGCATAAATCTTTTAGATAATGAAGATATTTATATCAAATTATATCGAGCATAAATCTTTTAGATAGTGAAGATATTATTAATAAATTATATCAAGCATAAATCTTTTAGATAATGAAGATATTTTTAGCAAATTATATCAAGATAAATCTTTTAGATAGTGAAGATATTATTAATAAATTATATAGAGCATAAATCTTTTAGCGAGCCGCGATAGCTCAATGGTTAGTAAACTGGACTACAAAGGACAAGAGGTAGAGTTCGATTCCAACCGACGGCTTCCCAGTCCACCCAGCCTTTAATGGATACCGGATTTTTTTCTGGGAAAGTAAAGCGGCACGGGCGTAATACCTTCCACATTACCCCAAAAATCATGAGCCGAATGTCTGTAAAATTTATGGTCACTAACACCATATTCCCTATACGCCACTTGGCGTGACGGGGGTACTTTACTTTTTTATAAATCTTTTAGATACTGATGATATTTTTAGCAAATTATATCGAGCATAAATCTTTTAAATAGTGAGGATATTATTAATTAATTATATCGAGCATAAATCTTTTAGATAATGAACCATTTCCTCAGGGATCAGTGTCCTATGTAGCACAACAGGCTTGGATTCAAAATGACACCTTACAGAACAACATCTTGTTCAGCAAGCCTCTAAATGAAGAGCAGTATTCACAAGTTATTGAAGCTTGTGCCTTACGACAAGACCTGGAAATTCTACCTGCCGGTGACAAAACAGAGATAGGTGAAAAGGTAACTTACTGCAGGAAAATTGTTTCTTTCTTCTTTTTTTTTTTAAACTATGAAGAGTATTTTTAATTGCATTAGCATGAGATTTTTTATTTTTCGTACGCCAACTTTGACCTCTGACGAAGTCCCTAGAGACTAGCAACTGAATTTTTTCTCGTTAATCTGTTTTTCCCTGGCAGCCATGTGCACAGGAGTCCCTCGCAGCAATGGCAAATAACTCCGTCTTTGGAGGTACTCATATTTTTTCAGTCGATGAGTAATTGATGTTTCATGCCAGGCCTCGCCGCTGAGACCTGGGATGGTTGCCGCAGAGAGAAATCATAAATAAAAATCCCAACTAGTGCAGCCGGGATTTGAACCCACATCCTCTCTGTCTCAAGGACAGTGTCTTGCCTTGAGATCAACAGTCCCCAGCATGAGATATAAATGTGATTTTCCATAACTTTAAATTGTTTGATGTATCAGTGGAGAAATAATTGTTATCTGAGGGCTGTCATGTTACATGGTAAAATTTGCAGTTTTTCTTTTCTATTCTACATTTATTATTTTGTTTTACCATTGTCTTGTAGCCATCTGTGGGCTTTTTGTCAATTTTGGCATTAATTATTTCCATACAGCAAAAAAATTGGCTCTGGTTACTGAAGCATTACACTCTGGAACCATTTTCTGTGGCTTTTAATTTAATGACATTTCAGCACTTATTTCCACTAAAACCTGGCCATTCTTTTATATCACCTCATTTCTAGCTTCCTGAGCAAATTGTCTAAACAAACCATGTGTTTTACATCAATTTTGATTGATTTTCCTGCTGTTTCAAATTTTAAAAATGTGCAGAAAACAGCCATGACACAACGCATTAAACTTTTGGTAAATAATATATTAATTGGGGAAGAGTCTGTATTTTCTGGTGGCCCAGATTTCTTTCCTCTCAAGGTAGCTTTTCCATGACTGCTATTTGAAAGGGGTGCAGTTACCTTTTTCTTCTGTCTTTCAACTTCCCCTAGAGCACAGATCTTCAACACTTTCCAAGTCATTCTGTTTCTTGTCATTTTCCTAAGATCATTCCATGTCTTCCCCATAATTTCATCTTTGCTTCTACCTAGGTTTTTCAAGAATATTTTGGTCTTCCTCTTTGTCTCTTCCCCTGAGGATTCCAAAAAAAGGACCAGTTATATAATACTCTCAGTTGGCTTCCGCTGTGTGTGTGCTATCCAGTGCCATTGTCTTCATTGCATCTCTTTTGTCTGCTGGTATGTGACTGGTACTTTTCCATAAGTCTACATTTGTGATTTTGTCTTGTCATTGCTACCCTTTTATTCTGCAAAAGCATCCATTAAAAAAGATATCATGAATCTTCATGATTGTCATTTTTTGGTTATTTTCCATGTTTCTCAGCCATATAATAATACTGATCTGACATTGGAGTTGAACATTTTTATTTTTGTATTTAATCTAATTTCTTTGGATTTCCATGTGTTTTCTAGTGCAACAAAGGCTCTTCATGCTTTTTGTTTCCTTATTTTGGTATCGTTCTCTGTTCCTCCTTTCTTTGTATATATTTCTGCCCAGATATATGTAACATCATAGGTCTAACATCTGCCTAAGATCATATTAAAACAAAGTCTGTCATCATGTTTATGTTCCACTTTTTATGAAAGTGATTGAAAGGTGTTCTTTTATTAGGGAATAAACTTATCAGGAGGTCAGAAACAGAGAGTGTCACTAGCCAGGGCAGTTTACCAGGATGCAGACATTTACCTGCTTGATGACCCCCTCTCAGCTGTGGATTCTCATGTTGGCAAACATTTGTTTGATAAAGTCATTGGGCCTGATGGATTGCTGAAAGGAAAGGTTGGTATAATAATTTTTGTACAATTTTCTGTCTTATTTGTCCAGTATTTGCAGTTTTCACTTTTGTATTATGTAATCTAAGGGTAAACAACAAAAGGTAGTGAGTATTTTGGGTCAAATACCAACATTCAGTCATGTTTCTTGTGTTTGTTAGAGTGTTTTTGTTAAGATCAAATACTAATCTGAAAAAAATTTCTATTCTATTCTATTCTGTTCTATTCTATTCTATTCTATGAATCTATTTCACTGCAGTTGGGAATTCTAAGTATTTGCTCCACCTCATGTCACAGCATTTCCAAAAACAAGTTGGCATAGTCTATTGACAAGGTCAACCTCTGTGTGTGTCCTGGGGTTGGGAACAGCACCAGCAATGGTTTGAAACAGGTTCCATCGAAATGACTGCACAGATGCACAGACACTTACTTCCTCACTCCAGTTTCCTTGAAAATAAAAAAACATTTAAAACAAAGCAGCTGAAACAGTTAAGCGACTATGCTAGTCTCTGCAAAACATGTGCAGCCATTATGCAGCAATGACATCAGTAATGACATTAACAAGGTCAAACTTTGAGCAAGAAAAATGACTTCACAGTAGTCAAAGTGAACAACCACAAGCTAGTAGCAGCAAATACATTCACAAGCTAGGGATCATAGTAGCTCAAGATACCCAACAGCACCTGCACTGGAAGTGGTCAGTGACTCATCGCTGACTGCTTGCATCAGGATCAGTAAACCATAACTGACGAAGATTCTATTTCACCTCCCTGTGGGGGGTCTTTAACAAACAACTAGTAAGGCCTAATGAGTAGAGGCTAAAGAGGGAAGGTAACCAGAGACATAGTGCGTCTATTCTTCTATCATCAGTTTGAATAATGTTGTGAGTAGACTCTGATTTCATAAATAAAAACACCAGATTTATTTCTTGATAGACTTGCTTCAGTCAACCCTGCTGTCAAAATAACTACTTCATTTTATATGATAGTATACATGTGAACCCACAGAAATAAAAAGCAGAATAAGCTCAGGCCAAAATGGCATTTCAGAAAGTGAAAAATATCTTATGCAACAAATCTATGTCAATAAAAATGAGAAGAGAGTTCATCTGTGCTATATAGAACCAATTCTGACCTATCGAAGCGAATCATGGACAGTAGACAAACAAATGAAATGACGATTAGAGGCTACAGAGATGGGATTTCTCAGAAGAATGTTGAAAGTTCCCTGGACAGCTAAAAAGACCAATGAGGAAGTTCTCAAAGAGGCCAATACAAAAAGGGAGCTCTTAAAAACATCAGAAAGAAGCAATCAACATTTTTTGGGCATATCATGAGAAGAGGAAAGTTGGAATACTTGGTTACAACTGGCAAAATAAAAGGAAAGAGAGATCGCGGGCGACAAAGAGAGAAAATACTGGATAGCTTGGTGTCATGGCATGGAAAACAGTCAACAACAGAACTGATACGATGCACTGTAGATAGAAGATTGTGGAGGGACATGATCACCTACGCCAACCGGTATGGCACATGATGATGATGATACATGTGAACAAGTTATCATTATACACCTCATAACAGGACACAATCGACTCCAGTCACATGTATACAAAATTCAAGATCGGCACCTCAACTACATGTGTATGTGGACAGGCCCCAGACTGCTAAACACATACTTTAAGACTGCACTGAATATAGTAGACTGAGGAAAATCCATTGACCCATAGATACAACACTACAGACAAAACTATATGGGCAATTGCAAGAATTACAAAATTACATAAGACAGTAAAATTTATACATGAAACGACATTGCAGATATAGACAATACTTAAGGCAAATGAAAGATAGATAGATCTGATCATGTCCTCCCATAAACTTCTATCTACCATGCATCGTATCAGTTCTGTTGTTGACTGTCTTCCATGCCATGACACCAAGCTATCCAGTATTTTCTGTCTTTGTCATTCACGACACACATCAGCAATGGTATATGTGTCATAAACATAGTAACCAAGTATTCCAACTTTCCTCTTCTCATGATATGCCCAAAAAATGTTGTTTGTTTCTTTCCGATGCTACTTAGGAGCTCCCTTCTTGTGTTGGCCTCTTAGATTATGCCGGTGTCCAAACTGTCAGAATTAAATTATATCAGGTTTTACTGAATGCCAAGGGAATTAAAATTTAATCTATTTTCCTGTTTTTTTTATAGACTCGGATCCTGGTCACTCATGGTATAGGGTTCTTACCCCAAGTAGACAAGATAATTGTACTTGTGGATGGAAAGATCTCAGAATGTGACTCATTCTCAGAATTGTTGAAATATAATGGAGCCTTTGCTGAGTTCCTGAGAAACTACCTCACTGAATTAAATGAAGAGGACCCCTTGTTACATGATCTTGAAGGTAAGACATATTTTGAATGTTGTACCTATGTTGTATACTTCTCTTGCAACTTTCAACTTCTTTCCAATTTTTTTTACTTAAGCTTTATTTTCAGTTTTACAAAGGCTTTGAAAGCATAATATTAAATTATTATTTTTTTTTAAAGCAGTTTGTATTATTGCAAACAGGTATTTATTTTTGTTACATAGTTTGTGCACACTCTTACTCTTGCATACATGTATATTTTTTCTTGAACTGACATGTTACCCAGTGTTTATTACAAAGAAAAGAACTGACATGTTAGCCAGTGTATATTACAAAGAAAAGAACTGACATGTTAGCCAGTGTATATTACAAAGAAAAGAACTGACATGTTAGCCAGTGTATATTACAAAGAAAAGAACTGACATGTTAGCCAGTGTATATTACAAAGAAAAGAACTGACATGTTTATATTGGGAAAGGAAAAAAAACGTTTACCAGATGTATATTGTAATGAAAAGAATTAAAATGTTTGCCTGGTGTATATTGCAAAAAAAAAGAACTAACATGTTTGTCAGGTGTACATTGCAAAGAAGTGACTGGTCTGCTTCAAAAGCAGCAATATTTGAGGCATTAAAATTGGACAAGAAAGATTAAATTAGATCTATGATTCGTCACGGAGGATTGGGTGGTTTAGAGATAAGACATTGGCCTTTGTCAAAAAAGGTTCAGGGTTTGAATATTGCCATAGGCGGTGGGAATTTAAATCTTTGAGTCCATGATTTCTTCATGGCCTTACTCTCCCCTCAACCTGCACCATCAAAGCAAGAAACAGAGTGGAATGGCGATCCATGGTAGCCAACCTTCGTTGCGGAGACGGCACTCGATGATGATGATGATGATTACTCTCCCGTGGTCTCTGAGTAGTGAGATCGAATGTCTAGCCCTCTTGAATGACATTTTAAAAAAATAAGGTACACTGCACATGTTAAAGAACCTTTGGTAGTTAAAAATCAAAAAGATGAGGCCAAAAATTGACCATTACCCAGGCAAAAATTGTTAAATTAGAAATATACCCATGCTGAAGATGAATGTTTTGGACTGAAAGGTACAGTTATCGTGGCTTGCTGTAAACTAGCAACACAACACATCCACAGCCACCTTATAGGTGAACACCAAGAAGGAGAATGAGTGGCCACATTTATAACTAACTGGGAAGAGCATGTTATAGATCCTATTTGAGGCAGGCAATAAGTACTGGTCTGAAAGCAGGCAAATTCAAATTGAGAGAATAGACTTGAAATACTATGTGGTCATTACACATTACCCAAAAATCATGTGCCGAAGGTCTGTAAAATTTATGGTCACTAACACCATATTCCCTATATGCCACTTGGCGTGACGGGGGTACTTTACTTTTTTACTTACTATGTGGTGCCGATACATGGCTAGTTTTTGCATTGTAAAATAACAAAAAACATATGCAATAAAATAATGAAGAAAAAAAACTAAGAAATCCCTTTTTTTTCAAGGTATTTTATTGTGCTTGCTCAAACTTTAACAGCCTGCCAACTCTAGATATGCACAATGAAATCAACAGCAGTCTCTAACAAGACCTCACACAGGCTTTAAATCTGTTGTCACTAGAGACTAACAGGATATGCATGCCAAAGAATAATAAAAAATATAGCAGAAAAAGTCCAAAAACTTCCAGATTTAGGAGTCAGGCATGGTATATAAAGGGGCTCTCCAAGCAGATTGATAATTAAAGTATGTAACCAGGATGCTGTATGAACACTCAGCTTGCATAACCTTATCCAGTAAAAAAAAAAGTTACTGAGCATCCATCTGCCTGCCTGGATTGCAAGGAACTGTAAAAATGAAATAACCAGCTAAATATATAACTTGTATTCATTCATTCTTTCATTCATTCATTCATCTAGAATAAATTGAAAAAAATTCAGCCACTCACCTACATTTTATCTCCATTGAATTAGTACATTATTTGTGTACATGTTATATATTATTTATTGTTCATATTAATTTTGAATTATTTTGTTATTACTATTTTAATAAATTTGTTTGTATATTGTTATAAAAACTAGTAACAAATCATCATTAATGACAAGTAAATGGGGATTTAAATTTGTGACATTAAAGATGGTATACATTATAAAAGTTGTTTAAAAGATATGGTAATTGTTTGGATGTTTTGCTCACTAGAGAGCTATCACTGTTTCAAGTAGAGAGTAAGAGTCCATATATTTAATACAGATAAATCATAATGTCTTTGCTCTTTAACATTAAGTGAACTCAGAGTGAGCAAAAAGGGTACCATTTACAAATGTTATGTCATTAAACTGGCTTATGTAGAGCCAGTCTTAACATATGGATACGAATCATGGACAATAGGACAACAGACAAGAAAATCACTGGAGTCTGTAGAAATGTGATTTTACAGAAGAATGTTGAAAGTACCATGGACAGCTAAGAAGAGTAATGAAGATGTTCTGAGAGAGGTCAAAGCAAAAAGAGAGCTAATTTCCAATATTAGGAAGAGACAATCATAATTTTTTGGCCATGTAATGAGAAGAGAACAACTGGAATATATTGTAACAACTGGAAAAATTGAGGGACGAAGAGATAGAGGGAAGCAAAGAGAAAAAAATAACAGACAGCTTAAGAGAATGGCTTGGCAGAAGGTCAACAACAGAAATGATAAATAGCTGCCGAGATCGAAAGTTGTGGAGAGACATGATCACCTACGCCAGTAGGCCCGGTACTTGATGATGATGATGATGTCATTGAAGGGATAACATATTTTTAGTAATTCATTAAAGGACATCAGTGATCAATGCACAATAAATAGAAGAAAAAGGAGGGGGGGGGGGGGGGGGGCGCTAGGTGGTCTGGAGGAAAGATGCTGGTCTTGAACCTGAGATCAAAATATAAATTTTATATTGACGGAAATATTTTTCATAAAACTGATTTGTTAATAATGGTAGTATAACCATAATACTTAATTTTTGTTTTATATTATTTATATATTTAGTGGCGTTTCATGTCACACATTTAACATTTCTCTCCCTTGATACAACCAATATATATACAGACATCCATCATGCTTAAGACAAGAAAAATGCTATTTTATTAATTTTTTTTAGCAGAAATTTAATGTCGCATCTTTCAACTTCTTCGAAATTTTGTTTTCAATTTTAGAATGGGTTATGTACACATTATTTAATTTTAGGAAACATGGTCAACAATACTGATGGTAAGAGAGGTGTATTAAGTATTTATTATATTATCCATGTTTGTATTAGATACAGATACAACGTGCTTGCTTTCTAATTTGTCACTCATTGATGCTTTGAAATTTGCTGTGGAGACATTCACTATTAATAATAGTCTGATGATGTTAAAGCACAATTAATTACCAGGTTTTTACTAAAGCAAAAACCAAACGTATAAAAAAGTTTGCAGATTTTAACAAAACTTACTACCACAGCAATACCTTGCTTTTCAAATCTGTTAAAAATCTTCGCACTGACAAAAGTTTCAGATTGGTGGAAGGTGAAGTATAACCTTTAGTTATTTTGCAAAAACATTAGAAAAATTGAAATAATTTCCTATAAAGCATTTGCAAATACATGCAGCAGATAAAAATAACAATGCACATCAGATAACTTTTGATAAAAGACAAATGCAACAAAAAACATAGATAATGTTGGTGATGGAAGGGTGAAACAGGCAACAAAGTATGGAAATCTAGTTATAACGAAAAACAAATGAAACAGGAAACATTGAAAGTCAAGGTATTGCTGTCTGCATTTTTTCAATAAAGCTGTGCTATTATTTCACTAAATATAGTTTGCTCTCATAAAAAAATAATCCCTAGTTCACAGTTTTTCCTATTTTGTACATAGAATTAATTCATTAGTTAATACAATCTGTAGGGTGTGCAAAGTGTCATATAATGCACCAATAGCTGTAGAGGGAGCCTCTGTGACTGAGTGGTTATTGTGCTCACTTCATGATTAGAGGGGTCTAGGCTCAGAAAGGGTTCCCAGAAGTAGCAGAGATTTTTGGAGCTCAAGAAGGCTCCAGGGTTTACCCAGCTTCTAAAAATGGGTACCAGAGACTTTTCTGGGAAGTAAAGGCAGCCTATTGTAATACCAACCACATCACCCAAAAATGTGCTGTAAGTAAAAAAAAGTAAAGTACCCCCGTCACGCCAAGTGGCGTATAGGGAATATGGTGTTAGTGACCCTATATTTTACAGACCTTCAGCACGTGATTTTTGAGATAATGTGGTCGGTATTACGCCCGTGCTGCTTTACTTTCCCAGAAAAAAATCCAGTACCCATTTAAGGCTGGGTGAACCCGGAAGCCGTCGGTTGGGATCGAACCCTACCCCTAGTCCTTTGTAGTCCAGTTCACTAACCACTGAGCTATCGCGGCTCCCAAAAATAAATTGTACTATGGTCATGGAAAAATTAGGTCACTAACACCATATTCCCAGTATGCCTACCAAGACATGGAGGAGACCTTTTAAGAGCTATTGATAGTGGTGGTATTATAATCAGTTTGTTTTTACAATTCAGTAATTAATGAATTATGGACAGTAGACAAACAAATGAAAAGACGATTAGAGGCCACAGAGATGGGATTTCTCAGAAGAATGTTGAAAGTTCCCTGGACAGCTAAAAAGACCAATGAGGAAGTTCTCAAAGAGGCCAACACAAAAAGGGAGCTCTTAAAAAACATCAGAAAGAAGCAATCAACATTTTTCGGGCACATCATGAGAAGAGGAAAGTTGGAATACTTGGTTACAACTGGCAAAATAAAAGGAAAGAGAGATCGCGGGCGACAAAGAGAGAAAATACTGGATAGCTTGGTGTCATGGCATGGAAAACAGTCAACAACAGAACTGATACGATGCACTGTAGATAGAAGATTGTGAAGGGACATGATCACCTACGCCAACCGGTATGGCATATGATGATGAAGGGTAAAGAGATACAAAGCTGAATAGAATCTTTTGAGATGTGCTTTTTAGAAGGACGCTAAATGTAAAGCCAGAAAATCAAATAAGAAGGCACTGAAAGAGGCACATGAAGAGAGGAAGATTGTAACGCAAATTTGGAAGATACAATCTAGATATTTGGGGCATGTGTGGAGAAGAGATGGATGGAATACTTAATAACAATAGAAAAAAGTTGGAGAGATAGAGGGAAAAGATGCTGGATGGTGTGGCATGTGAATCAGCGTTATAGCATCGGTAACAATATCAGAAAGTGCTCTGTCGTCCCAGCGTGTATTGACCACAAACTTTCAACAAGTGTTGCCTTCAGCGCAAACTCTGTAGCCATGATGACATTCTTTCTGGTTCCTATTTTTTCTGGTGGCTGGACCACATGAGCTATCTGTAAACTTTGGGTGATGGCTTCAATGGGCCACATGAGCAATCTGCAAACCTCTAGTGATTGCGTAAGTGGACCACATGAGCTATCTGCAAACCATGGGTGATGGTATGAGTGGACCACATGAATTGTCTCCAAACTTTGGGTGATCACGTGAGTGGGCCAGATGAGCTACCTTCAAACCTCAGCTGGTCCCATCAGTGGAAAACATGAGCTATTTGCAAACCTCAGCTGGTCATGACAGTGGACCTCATGAGTTATCTGCAAACCTCAGCTGGCCACGCCAATGGACCACATGAGCTATCTGCAAGCCACAGGTGATTGCATGAGTGGACCACATGAGCTATCTGTAATCCTCAGGTGATTGCATGAGTGGACCACATGAGCTGTCTACAAGCCTCAGGTGATTGCGTGAGTGGACCACATGAGCTGTCTACAAGCCTCAGGTGATTGCATGAGTGGACCACATGAGTTATCTGCAAGCCTCAGGTGATTTCATGAGTAGACTACATGAGCTATCTGCAAACCTCAGCTGATCGTGTGAGTGGGCCACAGGAGCGATCCACAAACTTTGGATAATAGCATGAGTGAATCACATGAGTTATCAGCAAACCTCAGGTAATTTCAGGAGTGGACCATATGAGCTATCTGCAAACCTCATGAGAGTGGAAATAAAACTTTGGTCTTCTGGTCAGCAAGCAAGTATTCCCCAAAACTACACACCTGCTGCTCGCAACAAAAGATAATGAGTTCACAAGTTGTGCAAGATGCAGCTGAATGGAGGTGTTTCAGAGCTGACACAATAATATTACATGTCTGACAGAGAATGATGTGCACAGATCACAGTAAAATGTGGTTTTCCATGATCATCATCATCGAGTGCCTTCTCCACAACGAAGGTTGGCTACCATGGAGCATCATTCTGCTCTGTCTCTTGCTTTGATGGTGCAGGATATCATAGGCTGATTTGTCCATCTTTTGATGTTACTCGTCCATGTTAGTCTTGGTCTGCCTCTGCCTCTTTTACTTTGTATTTTCCCCTCCAGGATTACTTTTAGTAGGCTGTTGTGTCTTAACATGACCCAAAAATCGCAATTGTCTTGTTTGAATTGTGCTTAGTAGTTCTCTTTTAATTTTTAGTTGTTTTAAGACTTCATCGTTTGTTTTCTTTTCCTTCCATCCAATTCTACCTATTCTTCTATATATCCACATTTCAAAGGCATCAATTCTCTGTTCTGTTTCTTGTCTAATGTCCATGTTTCTGCACCATATAGGAATATTGAGAAGATGTAACATTTTGCTATTATTAGTTTTAACCCTGGTGTTATATGTTTTGATGTTAGTATATTTTTCATGACATTCAAATTACTTTTTGCCACTCCTATTCTTTTGTTTATTTCAGTTTTACATTTTCCATCACTGGTTATAGTATGTCCAAGGTAGCTGTAGTTCTGAACTGTCTCCAGGTCTATTCCTTCTATTTTGATATCAACTTGTGGGCTTTGAGTATCTTCTTTGTTTATGATCATAGTTTTAGTCTTTTTGATATTCATATCTAGTCCATATTGTTTGTTTGTCATGTTTATTTCATTAAGTAATTGTTGTAGATCTTTATGATTTTCTGCTAGTAGTACAGTATCGTCAGCATATCTTAGGTTATTGATTATTTCCATGATAAGCGTTTAAATTACAATCTTTTTGCATGCTCTGTTTTTTGTATCTGGAAAAAAAAAGTTGTTAGCATTCCCATTAATGCATATGAGCTGTATATTTGCAAACCCTGTACCAAATTTAACTTACACTGCATGTTGTGATGACTCGTTGACTATGATTGCTGCTTTGTATATTAGAGTTGCTCATTTTACCTCAAGCTGAAGAGATCTTTAACAGGTATATAATGATGTGACAGATATATTGAGGTGTATGATAGGTTTAATGAAGTGTATAATAAATATTTTCCTGTGTATTACCGGGGCCTCATTATAAGGGAAGTAAAGAATAGTGACACTGTGACCTTCCAGGCATGTCATAAGAGGCGACTAAGGAGGTTGATCGATGGCTTGACAAGCTGTCATTGTAAAAAGTATTGTTCGGAAACAGAGCCATAGATTTTAGAAGCAGTGATCTCTGCAATATGTGCCATTTTGGCACGCAAGGTTTCTGTTTTTGAGATTGTGGTTCTGCCCTATGTGCCGTCTTCGGCTCGAAAGGACAATAGATAGATAGATAATAAATATTACAAATTATATGATGGATATAATGAAGTATCCTATGATAGGTATAATTATTTGAAAGGTGTAATGAGACATCATCAGCATCATCTTTATCATCAACAAGTGCCTGCTGGCTTACATAATTGTATCGCTCCACAATTTTCTGTCCCATTAGTTTGTCAGTTTGCTTCTTGACTTCCTATCAAACAATTCTCTTAATCTGTCTGGTATCTTTTCTTTCTGTTTCCCTCTATCTCTTCTTCCCATAATTGTTCTTTTTGTCACAATAATTTCAAGTTGTTCCCTTTACATTTCAATGCCATTGATGGTTATTTCCTCTTGACGTAGGCAAAAGCCTTTCAACAGTAGGTAAACATAATCAGAAAATTAAATTAAATTTCTAGACATGAGGGTTTATAGACAAATAAAAAGAATTAGTTTAGAAAATTTCTAGACATGAGGGTTTATAGACAAATAAAAAGAATTAGTTTAGAAAATTTCTAGACATGAGGGTTTATAGACAAATAAGAAGAATTAGTTTAGAAGATTTCTAGACATAAGGGTTTATAGACAAATAAGAAGAATTAGTTTAGAAAATTTGTAGACATGAGGGTTTATAGACAAATAAGAAGAATTAGTTTAGAAGATTTCTAGACATAAGGGTTTATAGACAAATAAGAAGAATTAGTTTAGAAAATTTGTAGACATGAGGGTTTATAGACAAATAAGAAGAATTAGTTTAGAAAATTTGTAGACATGAGGGTTTATAGACAAATAAGAAGAATTAGTTTAGAAAATTTGTAGACATGAGGGTTTATAGACAAATAAGAAGAATTAGTTTAGAAAATTTGTAGACATGAGGGTTTATAGACAAATAAGAAGAATTAGTTTAGAAAATTTGTAGACATGAGGGTTTATAGACAAATAAGAAGAATTAGTTTAGAAAATTTGTAGACATGAGGGTTTATAGACAAATAAGAAGAATTAGTTTAGAAAATTTGTAGACATGAGGGTTTATAGACAAATAAGAAGAATTAGTTTAGAAAATTTGTAGACATGAGGGTTTATAGACAAATAAGAAGAATTAGTTTATAAAATTTGTAGACATGAGGGTTTATAGACAAATAAGAAGAATTAGTTTAGAAAATTTGTAGACATGAGGGTTTATAGACAAATAAGAAGAATTAGTTTAGAAGAAGACAATGAATGAGTTTCTGAAACAGTTGAAAATAGAGAAAGAACTATTAAATATAATTTACAGAAGATATATAAACACATGATATTTGGGCGATCTACTTCATTTTCATACAAGGCTCGTGTATGTGACAGGCTTGCCAATTTGGCTGAAGTGAATTGAAGAAGAGCAATGGACTGCATTGATTTGTTGAATTCCCTTGGGGATGCTGGGTGAAGTAAAAAAAATGTCTCTGAATCACTACCATGAACAGACTGTGGGAATATTATGTCAAGATGGGAGATGCCAGACGAGAGTGCTATGCAGGAAGCCAATTTTGAAAGCTTGTAAACCAAAACAACACCAAAACATGTATCATTAGTCACTGCACAATGAGGGGGGGTATACTTAGGAGAAGAGCTGAGCATTTATGGATTTGTCCAATGTGCAATAAGAATGACCTGTGGACTAAACTGAGGTAGACAGAATATTTTGGGCATATAAAGAGACAGTAAAATATTGAAAGTCATCTTAAAAGGAAAATTACTGGATAAAGTAGACAGAGGAAAATGAAGACTAAAGCTAAAGTAGATTAATAAAATCAAGAGGTGGATTGAGGAATCAGCTACAGATTGTACTATCAGGGCAAGAGGAAGAAAAAGAAAGAACCCCGGTTATAAGAAATATGATGTTGCTCATATTAATTTGATCATTGGCACATTTTTTTGCATAATGTCAGTATTTTATGCCTGTGCCATCTTTATTTCCCAGAGAAAATATGGTGCCCATTTAACCCTGGATTGTGACACCTTTGTAAAATTTACAAACTCAAAATACAAATTCTTGGAATTCAACAGTTTGCTGCATGCAAACATCCCCCCCCCCCCTTCCTAATTATTGCTTCTGGTGATCCCTGAGTGCTGGATTTGTTTTCTTTGATGTTGGATTTTTAAATTATAAAAAAAAATTAATTTAATTTTGCCAATTTTCAAGAAATTAATTTTTTAGGGCAGCGAACGATGCTAGGAAGAAGCAGAATAGACAACATAACATTACCAGTAGCCACGGCGCCATGCGGTCGAATTTCAGATCTTAAATTGAACGTCAGCCAGGAAATGATCACTGCATCTGATTCCTGCATCTTTCCTCATGTCAACACACAGCTGTGTAGCAAAAGCTCAAAGAAAATACTATTTTTGATACTCCAAATTTAGATTTAGTGTTTGCAAATTTTACGAAGGTATTGTAAAAATGTAATTTGTGGATGGATGATTTAATCTAGGGTTAATGCATCCTCTACCAAGAGATTAAAACACTGTGGTCGTTCTGTTTTTTCATAAATTAAAAACAAAATGTGAAATAGCAACGGTAAAATAAATGAAAATTGATCTAAAACATGCATTTTGTTTGGGACAATTTATTCAAGAAGTACGAACATTGGGTAATAAGAGAATTACAAGGTTTTAGTGAAAATAAGAAAGGATTTTTTCTATTGGGGGTGAAATAAAAATCCTGAGTCTCACACGTCGTGGCGACTGCTTGACCAAGCGGCCTTTATCCCTCTGGTTCTATCGTTGCCCCCCGACATACACCAGCAATGGTACTATGTGTCGTAAAGATAGATAGTAAAGATAGTGAAAATAATTGCAAAAATGTTGATAAATTAAAACCAGCAAATTGTGACTTTTGAGCTCGAAACTTCAACTACAAAAACCTTAATTTTCTGCTTGTGGTACAGTTTTTGTCAAGGCTGTGTTACTCTCTAAGCTGCCATTCAGGATCAAACTCAGCCTCTTGTCCTCATTAGAAATCCACTGATGACTGCTCAGCTCGAAGCTGTTTGTTTTCATCTCAAGGTGGCATTTTAGTGTTAATCTTGGAAATGTTGCAATGTTTATGGATGCAGTCCGGGGTCAAGTACATTCCCCTCATTCGTAAAATTGATACTTTATGCAAGTGGTTTTAATTTGTGATACCACACACAAAGATAAGTATTCAAGTTCAAGCAGATATCTGTGAATGATATTTTAGTAGTTAATGCTCTCAAGAAAAAGGTCAAAGGTTGACGAATCTGTAGATTCACCTGTCACCTGAATTTCTTGAACAACTGCCTCCATCGTAAAATTCTCCCGTGTGGGTTCCGATCTCACTTCTCACCTCAAGTCGGTCAATCCCACCTCTCTAACTATCTTCGCCGCCAACTGCAGAACCTTGAACTCCAGCATGGCCTGAAACGTGTTCGTCTTGTCGCTTCTAGCCACTCTCGTCTTATATCCCACCTCAACACCCGCCAACAACACCTTCTATCCCAACTCCATCTACTCACCTCTAACTTTCCTGGTACTCTTCGCTTCATCCGCCATACCATCCACCACCACAACCGATCTGTGTATGACTTTTTATCCTCTCAGCACAAACGTAAACTCTTGAACCTCCGTCCTCCTCCTCCTCCTCCTCCCTCACCTCCTCCTCTCCCCAATGCCTCTGACTCTAGCTCCTTGTCACTTGTATTCCCCCTGATTTGCCCCTTTCCGACCATGAGCGCTCTCTTCTCAGCAAGGGTCTTAAGTTTGTCCCCCTTCGCCCTTTGAGTGACTCATTCTCTCTCTTACGGGACATTCAGGAGTATCACAGACGACTACGACTCAAACTCTATTACTTTAATCATCCGAACTCTTCCTCTCAACCTCCTCCTACAGACGAATTTGCCCGCTTTTCCTCCCGTAAATCTGACTGGACTCCCCGCTCGGGCGAATCACAGGCTTTGGACCAGTTCATTAACAGTACCTACCGGGATATTAAGGCACTTCGTCCCCATAGACTTCGACACTCTAATCTTAGTAGTGAAGAGTACCAAGCCCTCCAGGATCTTCGCCGACGTGATGATATTGTCATCAAGCCGGCTGACAAGGGCGGCTCTGTGGTGGTATGGAGGAAAGACCTTTATATCCGGGAAGGGGATAAACAATTATCCGACTCGACTTTCTACCTCCCCACCCCCGACGACACTACTGTCTCTAATAACGCCGTGGTGCGTCGTACGATCCTCCGTTTCATTCAGGATGGATTACTTCCCTCTAGCTCCTCCAGCATGATCCTTCCTGACCACTGTTTGGGCAGACCCTCTTTTTATATGCTGCCTAAAATACATAAACCTGACTCTCCTGGACGTCCTATTGTCTCTTCCATCTCATGTCCTACTGTTCTCATTTCTGACTTTCTCGACAGTGTCTTTCAACCCATAGTTATGGGCCTCCCTTCGTATGTCAAAGACACTAACGACGCCCTTAACATCTTTTCCTCTATCACCCTCCTTCCTGATCGTCACTACCGCCTCTTCGTTATGGATGTCTGCTCCCTGTATACTTCTATTCCCCACTCCGGCGGCCTTCAAGCTCTTCAATTTTTCCTGGACCGTAGGATCCAACCCTCCATCGCCACTGGCGTCCTCCTCCGTCTAGCAGAATTAGTCTTGAACCTCAACTCTTTCGAGTTCAATGGCAATTTCTTCACCCAGATCAGCGGTGTGGCGATGGGCACTAAAATGGGCCCTAGCTATGCTTGTCTCTTCATGGGTTATCTAGAGCACCAAATTATTCAAACCTACCAGGGCCCTCTTCCCCTCATGTATCGTAGGTACATTGATGACTGCATTGGTCTGTCTGACCTTCCAGAAGATGAGATCTCCCGTTTCATCGAATATGTTGAACATTTCCACCCCTCTATCCACATCACCTTCCACATCTCCACCTCCTCCGTATCTTTCCTGGACATCCTAGTCTCCTTGGGCACCTCTCATCTTCTCACCTCGGTCTTCTACAAGGCCACTGACTCCCATAGTTTCCTCCGCTACGACTCCTCTCATCCTACATCCTGCAAGAACTCTCTTCCATATTCTCAGCTTCTCAGACTTCGTCGCCTTTGCCGAGACGATGAAGATTTCCTTCACAATGCCAACCTCATGCTTGATTTCTTCCGCCGACGCCTTTATCCAGAATCAGCTCTCCTTCCTGCCCTGCGTCGAGTTCTCCTCACTTCACGTCAGTCTGCTCTTACCCCCTCTACTCATCCCCCCTCTGATAGAGTTGTGCTCGCTCTCACCCATCACCCTCACCACTACGCCGCTATTAGGACTATCCACCGCTACCTCCCTATTCTCCGATCTGACCCTACTACTCGTCTGCTCTTCCCTGACCCGCCACTAGTGGCCTTTAGACGTGACCGGAACCTCCGAGACTTTCTTGTCAGGGGTCGTCTTCCTGCTGACCACTTCAGCCATCGAGGCACTATCCGCTGCAACCGGAGAGTATGTAAAACTTGTGACCACGTTCTCCAGGCCGACACTGTCCTCTTCCCCAATGGTCCTTTCGAGATCAGAGAGGGATTCACTTGCACATCGCGGAACATCATTTATGCCATCATTTGTAAGCGATATAAGTTGACCTACATCGGTCAGTCTGGTCGTAGAATCGGCGATAGGTGCCGTGAACACTTGAATGACATCACCCGAGAAGCGGACACTCCTGTAGCAGCCCACTTTAACTCGAGGGGCCATCGAGGTATGACTGATGTCTTGGTAACTGGCCTAGTATCATGCTCCTCTGATCACCACAGTCGGCTCACTCTTGAGCACCGTCTGATCGTTCGTTGGGGCTGCCTCACCCCTCGTGGCATCAATGTATCCCTGTCCCTCTGAGGACCCTCCTGCCTCCGACTCCACCCTCCCACCTATGGACCTCTCTTCCTATTTCTCTTCTTCCATCCCTGCTTTTCATATCCTCTTTGAGTAACCCCCATATTGCCTTCTTCATCCTAAACCCACCCCCTCCCCACACCTTTTTCTCTTCTGACTACCTTCATGTCCTTTACCTCTTTATCACTATATCACCTCTCCACCTGGACTATACGTACGATCTCTCTGCCCACTTCTATTGTTCCTCGTCCTTCCTACCACCCCTCTGCTGATCTACTCCTAGCTCACCCCTCTCATCTCTATTCACTTGTAGTCACTACTCATCTATACCTACTATTCCAGTATCCCCCTTATCCTGATGCCCACTTCATTCCCCCCTTTGTTCTATCATTTCCCTACTTCTTTACCTCCTATGGTTCATACCTCCTGCACACCATCCCCTATTGCTCCACTTCTTCCAGACTTTCTCTTTTTCTCTTTTTCCATTCACTTCTGACCTACCGCCTCTCCCCCTATCCAGTTTTCACATACCTGCTTCTTATCCCTCCTCTCCATACCTCCTCCTCTAATACTTCCCTACCTCCCGATAGACTAACTTCCTCCGGACCACCCCTCTATCGCCCTTCTCATTATACCGGCTTTATTATTCTTCCTCTCCTTATCTCTTCCTCCAGTATCCAATCCTTCCTTTCGTTGACCTACCTCTCACCTCTTTCAGTTCGAGGCCATCCATTCTGTAGAGTCCATCTCTCTCACCGTTTGCCTAGTTCACTACTTTGTCGTGTCATTCAATTTCTTTCTCTTAACCTCTCGCGTGATCTCTCACTTCCATTGTTGAGTGATTTATATGTATTGCTTGTCGTGTCCCAGGAGTGTCTTCGTCTATCCCCCTTCCCTTCCACCCCCCCCCCCCCTTTTGGTTTTCCCGATATTAGATCCGTCTGCCCTCTCAACTGACCTGTCTTGGTCACGGGTTGCTTTCTATACATGCTCTCTGTCTTCTAGTCATTCCGACTTGTTTCAGAACGGATTACAGAATACCTGCTCTGAGCTCAGCTAAGTACAATTTATTATACATTTTTCTCTTTTTCTATTTTATATATTTTGACGCCCATCATACCTCTCATCATGTAATACTCATTTCTCTCTTTTCTTATTTCTGCATCCTACTTTCCTCGCCCTCCTCTTGATCATCTAACATGTAGTAATTGTGCTTCACCGCTTGTTGTCGTTGTCCCTGTATTCTGAAGAAGGCCACAGGCCGAAACGTCAGTATTGTGTTGTGTTCTTTATTTGTAAAGCTGTCACCATACCTTGGAGTGTTTAGTACACCCCACCATTGGCTCGTTGACGAATCTGAGAGTTTCTGGGACACAATATTTAATTTTTAACCACTAAAGTTTTTTAATTTTGAGATACGGCTTCTTCTAGTCACTTTGAATGTATAATTGAAGAAGTATGTGTATTTACGTTCCTGGAAAGACAAAAAATTATCAAATCAACTAAAGTACCTGTGACAAACAACTGTGTGCTGTGAATCCATCAAGGCAAGAGACAGTAAAATTATATATTGTGTGAGGGAATTTTCTGATGATATCTTTTAGTTCGTAACTCACCACATCATATCAGGTTCATGTTTCTCTGATAACCTGTTGAGAGTTTTCATATCTCCATTAATTCGGTGTCAGGTATTTGAAGCAGCTGAATGCTCAGTTTATGCATCAAATCCATCAGACTCTTAAAACTTTTAAACTCTTGTTAAAATAGGGTGACAGAAAATGGCAAATAGGACACAGAAATCAGAAAAATAATTGGAATGTCTGATATACATTCAGTAATGATGAACATTCCAACATCTAAACAAGTAATAACAATAATGTGCAAAGAACACTCACTTGTCATGACGTTTTTTGCGTGTGCAGGCGAATAGGTGGCGAAGGGGGAGTTTGCCAGTAATCACATTTGATCATTTATTGATTTGTTTTGTACAGTTTGCATTTTATTTGATGTAATTTCAAAAATAACTTGAATCTAAAACATTAACATTCGTAGAAAGGTATAAAAGACCTTAGGATATGAAAGAATGTTGGCAGGAACTACTTCTAATAAGCAGAATAACCAATCAGCTACACCCACGTAGAAATGTATTAATTGTATGTAAAAATTGCACATAATAAATAAATATGTTGGCAGAGTTACGTATATTTTGTAGCTGCACTTGTTTCTTATTAAAATGTAAATGACCATATTTTGGTGATGTCTTGTATCTGTCATACAACAATTAAAAACAATTGTAGATATATCCACAATCCTTCATCTTAAAAAATAAAATGGAAATGAGCAGTGAGTGTGCATGGCTGCAATTGCGGTTATGATTTGGTAGTATAATTTTAAAATAATTGAGGATACAGTGTGTGCTTACATCTTTGTGTGAACTGGAGTCTTCAGTCGTTGGACACTGCAAGACGTACTGAGGAGGAAATCTAAGCACCTATGGACATGTTCGGAGTGCAATGTTGATGACCCGCAAATAACTCAATAACTCAATCTTTGTGTGACTAAGGACAGTTTTCGGCATTTTCACACACACAAAAAAAACCCAACAAAAATGAGATTTCTGTGTGGAACAAAGATAAATTTGTGTTATACTATAATATTTAGTGTCAAGGTAAACAAATGTCAGAAATGATAAGCAATAAATCTTATGAAAATTCTAACAACTTTGTCTTATAGCAAATAAATAAACAAGTGGGATACAAAAACAGCTTGCTAGAAAATAAAACATGATGCTGGTTTGACAGAATGTAATAAGAAATATTATTGAGACTATATATGGGCTATCATTGGTTAAATTGCAATTGTTTCAACACTGTAAAATATTAATTAGAACATTGGTACAATGACGGCAAAATATGTTACATAAATGCTCAAAATATTTGTAAAAAAAAAACAGTTATAGGTCATCTACATTACCATTCCAGCTGACCTTTGCGAACTGAAGTAGCAGATTTACAGTTATGACAAACATCAGATTGGTTAAACAGATGTGTTTCCATCTGTAGGTAACAAACATACCTTCAGGTACTGTTGGTTTAAGGAGAGGGACACACCGATGACAATTCCTTCCTGAAGCCACTTGAAATAAAAATTGAAAGATAACAAGTGGCACAGACCACCAACTTTATGAAAAAAATACCTGCATAAATATATATATATAAAAAAATATATCTACAAATAATATGAGGGTAAAAATTTTACCCTCATTTTTACGATGAGGGGAAAAAATAATTGTTAAATTTTAAGATAAATTCTTTTGAGATGTCAACAAGAAAAATAACACAACCATCAACAGATGCAAGATAAAATGAGCATGGCGATACTAAAAAAAAAGAAGAAGAAAAGTGGTATGGTGACAGCTTTACGTGGTAATGGACGAAACAAAAGTCGACGTTTCGGCCAAGTAGGCCTTCATCTGGACGAACAACAAACACAAAAATTATATATAACGATATATAAACAAATCTAACTACATGGCGATAATATGCTAGATACTAAAGAGAGGAAAAATAAATTGGTCACTTCCCTGTGTTCCTGAGCTGGGTCAGTCTCGAAATGGACTGAATTGATACGACAGGGCTGATATAAATCTCTCTGACCAGGAAGTCAGGTGAGAAGACGGAAAGGAAGGGTTCTAAAAATATGGGGAGGTGGGTACAGGATATGTGTAAACTATGCACGTCTAACTCTGTGTGTACAACCCGAACCGATGTGTAAACATAAGTATGTATATGTAACAATGCATGCGTAAAAGCATAAATCGGCACATATATAGCCGCAAGGCCCACAAAAGAAAAACCCAAAGGAGCCCAAATGTGCCAATACATGTGCAGACAAATGTATCCAAATATACAGATTAAGTAGCGCATGGAGGTATGAAATATGTAGTGGGTGTCCTATGAGTATGAGAGTGATATGTTCATACCTTGGGGGGACAGCGAACCCAATTGGGCAATAAGGCCCAAATAAAATGAGCATTCTTGATGAGAGATCACAACAGATGGGACTGAAAATAAATAGAAATAAGACCAAAATTATGAGAATAAATGCAGTTGGCTATAACCAAATAAAAATAGGAGAAATACCTCTACTATACGTACAATCTTACATATATCTGGGTAGTAATATAGACAAAGAGGGAGGAACAGAAAATTATACCAAAATAAGGATATCAAAAGCAAGAGGAGTATTGTTGCGTTGGGAAACATAGAAGTCCAAAGAAATTCGGTTAAATACTAAAATAAAAATTTTCAACTCCAATGCTAAGCCAGTCCTATTATATGGCTGTGAAACATGGAGAACAACTAAAATGACAATCATGAAGATATGGACTTTTATTAATGAATGCTTACGCAGAATAAAAGGATGGAAATGGCAGGACAAAATCACTAACATAGAATTATGGAAATGTACCAATCAAATACCAGTGGATAAAGAGATATAGCAAAGACGATGGCCATGGATAGGACACACACTACGGAAGCCAGCTGAGTTGGAAACACAAGATACAAATTGGAGCCACGATAGCATGTGTATTACACAACAGGCCTTTTTTGGAATCCCCAGGGAAAAAGACAAAGAGGAAGACCAAGGAATTCTTGGAGAAGACAAGTAGAAGCAAAGATGAAGATGATGGAGATGACATGGAACGATCTTAAAAGAATGGCAAGAAACAGAACGGCTTGGAAAGTGTTTGTTGAAGACCTATGCTCCACAGGGAGCTGAAAGGTAGAAGTAGAAGAATTAGATTAGGAGAAAAAGAATTAAAATATACCATTAAAGAATTGTTCTAAAAACTAAACTACACAAGCTAGTCAAAATACACATCTGTGAATTACTGTTCTTCATTTTCATCAATGAGAATTTCAAACTCACCCTGTTTCATACAATCTTTTCATGAAGTCTACTTTCCTTAGTGGTAACTAGCTATCTATGTTATTGTTTATCACAGGTAATGGTAGTTAGTAGCTGGCTTTTTAAACGTTTAGATTGTAGTCTTAGATTTAGTTATTAGATAGAACATTTTGGTAGTCTTTAGATTTAGTTATTACATAGAACATTTTGGTAGTCTTTAGATTTAGTTATTAGATAGAACATTTTGGTAGTCTTCCTTATAACAGAATCCATGAAATCATTAGATTAATTCTTGTAATTATTTGAAGTTGTTATAAATACTGCAACATTGAACTCACCACCTTTTGATTCATTCTCACACATTATAAATGATACATTTTTGAGTTAATATGATAGTTTTTTTTTTTAACCATAAATTACCATAAATTAAAAATTGAATTTATAATTTAAATAATGTTTGAAGTACTCATAAGATTGTAATGATTAAATTGATTAATATTTACACTTCTTTGAAGTAAATTGAAACAATTGATGTAATGCAATAATTAGTGACCGTATTTAAAATGAACAGTTAAGGCTAGATTAATGCAGTAATTATTCTTCTTTCTCTCTTCATTTGCCTTTCATCATTGAGGGGATGTTTAGTTTGTGGTTTTTTGTTGGCCTATCAATTTTATTGTTTCTGGATTTCAACTCAAAATTATTAAACTTGTACTTCCCAAGCATCTTACTTTGTTGTTACCTTTCTTTTATATTTGTCTATTCCAACTTTTCCTCTTCTTTTGCATATAGAGCTGTGCTGCACCATATTTTACACCATGTGATCCAGTGCACTCATCTTTAGCACACATTTGTTTGTGACTGCTCCCATAGCCTTCTAGTTTTCTGTGAGCTTCCTGCAAATCTACAGTTGTTTGTAATCACAGTTATCATAGCTTACATTTTATAAGAATACTCTATTGTGTATTGTTCTTGTATCAGACATCATATTTTTATTTTCTTTATTTGGTGTTTATTGTCCAACGTTGTTTTAGATAGTATTTTTTAAAAAAATGTTAATGGTTGATTATATTTAAAATATTAGAAATGCTGCACAATGTAGAACTGATATAGACTATTTGTGCCAGATGAAAAGCTTACATTTTTAGTTAGCATTCTTCAGTTTTAATGGAAATATTGAGTGAAAGTTGAGCATTAATCTATTTTAAGAACATCATTACCTTCATTAATTAAAGCTACTTTGTCTATCTGCGGTTCATTTTCAGTAGTTTTGTATGATAGAGAAGAGTAAAGAAGGTGATTATTTTTTAAATAACATAACTGTATGCCTTAAAGTTTATGGGAAATATAGTGTTAGAAACATTTAGCTGAAGAGACAAAATCAGAAATGATATTACAAGAGAAAGAGTGGGCATTGAACATATCCTAAATTACATACAGAAACAACTAATAAAATGGTTGCCCACCTAGAAAGAATGCCATGCGACTCCTTACCATACAAGGCATATATTAAAAGAGGAGAAGGGATAAGAGCCAGGAGCAGGCTCAGAGCAAGATGGACAGATTACGTCAAAGAAATGCTACAACATCAATTGGCATTGATTCAAGCAGCCTGAAGGGTGAGAACCAGAAGTTTGTTACTCCTTCAACAGTCAAATGTGTACAAGTGAAAATGAAAAAGAAGAAACCCATATCTTCAGTGATCAACAGCACAATATGTAGGTCATATGGTCAGTATCATGTCAAACCATTCGGCTTTCTCAGAAAAAGATTCTAAATTTGATAGTAATTTTCTTTCCAAGTTTGATAGTAATTTACATCCTAAACTTAATGGTAATTTGTTTTCTAAATTTGATAAAGAATAGGAATGACAAAAATGGAGTTTAATGCCATGAAAAATATACTAACATCAAAACAAATAACATCAGGATTAAAACTATGAATAGCAAAATGTTATATCTTCTCAACATTCATATATGGTGCAGAAATATGGACTTTAGACAAAAAAAACAGAACAGAAAATTGAGGCCTTTGAAATGTGGATTATAGAAGAATAGGAAGAATTGGATGTAAAGAAAAGGAAACAAATGATGAAGTTTTAAAACAACTAAAAATGAAAAGAGAACTACTAAACATAATACTAACAAAACAAATGAAATTTTTGGGGCATGTTAAAAGACACAGAAGCCTACTAAAAGTAATCTTGGAAGACCAAGACTAACATAGACAAGTAACATCAAAAGATTGACAAGTCAGCCTATTACAACCTGCACTATTAAAGCAAGAGACAGAGCGGATACGGTGCTCCATGGTAGGCAACCTTTGATGCGGAGACCACACTCAATGAATGAATTAAATTTAATAATAATTGGTGTCCTACATTTAAATTAAAACTATTATTGAGACTTTCACCATTTGATAAGACATCCAAACATTTCTATAGCAGCTAAACAACAAATGATAAATAGCATTTTCATACCAACTTTGTGCAATGAGAGTCAAACATGGACCCTTTCTAAATCACATTTAAGAAAGATCTCTACATGTGAGATGCTATGCTGAGAGAAGTAACAAACAACACAAGAAGAGATAGAATACCAATTGAAACCATAAGAAAAATGGTAGGAATTAAACCCTGCCAAGAATATATAGAACACCAACTTAAATGGTTGGGCCACCTGGTCAGAATGAACCCTCACCAATCACCATCAAGAGCGTTCTTCTCGAGAATGCATGGAAAAAGACCAAGAGGAAGACCCAGAAGAAGATGGATAGATTCAGTGATAGGGATATGTAACAACAAAGGAAAATCACTGATTCAGACAGTTTGAGCAGCTCAAGAACGACAACTGATATAACCACGACACCCTTTCGGTACCAGTGAGAAAGAGAAAAGAAGAAGAATGAGACATTCTTTTCTCAAGTCATATAGTTATGTGTCTCAGTTTGTTTATTTTTTGTTCTGTCTGAAGTGTCTTGACATGTATATTGTCATTATTTTAATTTCTAATTTATAAGCTAATTATAAATTTTGTTATTGGTTCTCTTTGACTGTATGAAATTGTATATGTAAGTTTCATATCATTTTTGAGTGGTAAACAGAGTGATCAAAATTATGAGGCTTATGCAAGAAGAAAAGTGTACAAATACAACTGATTAATAGGGACTTGATTCCTGATCCTTTCAACATCGCTAGACGTCAGATAGGGCTCATAGTGTTTTATTAATACGAACTGTGCAGGGGGTTAAATCACACCAAAGAAAGTGATTGACAGTTTGATATTGATTTAGTTCCTGATCTGTGTGACCTGTTCTTATGTTTTTTTAATTCTATTCTATTCTGTTCTATTCCTGAAATCATATTCAGTGCAGTCAGAGCATCCCCATATCCACTCCACTGCCCAACCCAGCATTTCTCAAAACATATGCAGATTGATTGTTCCTGTAAGGTGTTGATTTTAGATACATCTACTTTTCCCACTAAGCACCCTGGATCGACCAGACCCCTTACTTTCCCCACTAAGCACTCCGGATCGACCAGACCCCTTACTTTCCCCACTAAGCACTCCGGATCGACCAGACCCCTTACTTTCCCCACTAAGCACTCCGGATCGACCAGACCCCTTACTTTCCCCACTAAGCACTCCGGATCGACCAGACCCCTTACTTTCCCCACTAAGCACTCCGGATCGACCAGACCCCTTACTTTCCCCACTAAGCACTCCGGATCGACCAGACCCCTTACTTTCCCCACTAAGCACTCCGGATCGACCAGACCCCTTACTTTCCCCACTAAGCACTCCGGATCGACCAGACCCCTTACTTTCCCCACTAAGCACTCCGGATCGACCAGACCCCTTACTTTCCCCACTAAGCACTCCGGATCGACCAGACCCCTTACTTTCCCCACTAAGCACTCCGGATCGACCAGACCCTTACTTTCCCCACTAAGCACTCTGGATCGACCAGACCCCTTACTTTCCCCACTAAGCACTCCGGATCGACCAGACCCCTTACTTTCCACACTAAGCACTCTGGATCGACCAGACCCCTTACTTTCCCCACTAAGCACTCTGGATCGACCAGACCCCTTACTTTCCACACTAAGCACTCCGGATCGACCAGACCCCTTACTTTCCCCACTAAGCACTCCGGATCGACCAGACCCCTTACTTTCTCCACTAAGCACTCCGGATCGACCAGATCCCTTACTTTCCACACTAAGCACTCCGGATCGACCAGTTCCCCTTTCCACCTCTAGCCTCAGCAGTCTCTCAATGTATACATCCTTGTCCCACCCATCCTCCTACTCTTCTCTTTCTTCATCATCATCAAGTACCATGCCTGCTGACGTAGGTGATCATGTCTCTCCACAACTTTCTACGTCGACAGCTATTTATTATTTCTGTTGTTGACCTTCTGCCAAGCCATTCTCTAAAGCTGTCTGGTATCTTTTCTCATTGCTGCCCTCTATCTCTTCTTCCCTCAACTTTCCCAGTAGTCACATTATTTTCCAGCTGTTTCCTTCTCATTACATGACCAAAAAATGATGATTGTTACTCTTCTCTTTAGAAATTAATAAATTTGGTTATATCCTCTTTGTCCAGAGTCAATCCACACTTAGTGCTAGAGCTGCCAGTGAGCTTGTTGGCTATTTCATTGCATGCCCTGGATAGTACACCCAGGTTAATTTGCTCATTTTAGGGCTATCCAAGAGCTGCGATTACTCCAAGAATCACTCGATCCCAATTTGTTTAAATATTTGTATCTGTGTAATACATATAGTTATCTGATCTTGTTTTTTTTCTTTAATATATATATAAGAACATTTTTCAATATTTTCAGTGCTCAGTATAAGGGATGAGATAATAAGCCAGCTGGAGTCAAACCGTGAAAATGCTGCTGGACTATTAGAAAGGTAAGTACAATGATCTGCGGGTGTAGTAGATGTATTCATCAGTTGTCATTTTTAACATACATCAGTTTTTGTGTCTTTTTATTAAAGCAGACGCAAATTTGAGTGACACAGGTCGTGTACCATTTTGTATAATAACAGATAGGAGTAGTAGTCTCTGTCAGTCATAGTTGACTGGATTTTGCAGTACCCCTAGGAAATAAAAAAAAAATTTTTTTTCACAGTGTATTCTCTTTTTCTATGAATCTGTCTGCTTCTTGCTTGAGTTGAATCTTTAGAGTGTGTTTCTTAAGATTGCAGTATGCAGCTATATCTTTCCAGGCTGCAGGGTTTATGTTCAGAGTCTTCATGTCACGTTTACATACATCAACAGATCAGAGTTTTGGGTGCCCCCTAGTTCTTTTGCCACCCGTTAGTTGTTCGTTAAGTATATCTTTTCGTATCAGTTATCATCTTTAAAAATATACAGCTATAAAAAAGAGAGTTACAATATTGTATTTTCAGAGTAACACATTTTTTGAATATTGTTAAATGTATATACCTTTTTTTCTGACAATAATTGAATGAATGAATTTTGTAAAATACTAAATGTATTGATTGAGTTTTTGGGTTATTGAGATATTTGCGGATCATCATTATTGCACTCGCAACATGTCCACTTGGCGTGACGGGGGTACTTTACTTTTTTTTTTATTGAATATATAAAGAAAGAAGGGAGCCGCGATAGCTCAGTGGTTAGTGAACTGGACTACCACGGACAAGGGGTAGGGTTCGATCCCAACCGAAGGCTTTCGGGTTCACCCAGCCTTAAATGGGTACCGGATTTTTTCTGGGAAAGTAAAGCAGCACGGGCGTAATACTGACCACATTACCCCAAAAATAAAATCATGTGCTGAAGGTCTGTAAAATATAGGGTCACTAACACCATATTTCCCTATACGCCACTTGGCGTGACGGGGGTACTTTACTTTTTTTTTTTTTATATAAAGAAAGAGCAGATAGAATGGTTTGAACCCGTGATAAGGAAGTAAGATCAAAATACAACACGATTCTTCAATAAATGTTGACCATGATGGATTAATGGAATATTAGAAAAACTGGAAACATAACAGCAGGAGAATACAAGAAGAAAGCATTAGATCACAAACTGTATCTTCTGTTAATGCTGAGAGGCAAATGAAGTAAAGGAGAAGAAAAGGTGATTGAGTTTGTTATATTTCACGTTGATGATTAGTGAATTTATTGTTCTTTTTTTAAACAGTGATTGAATTGATAATTTACTTTGATGAATCATTGAATCAATTTATTTTAAATAACAAAAACATTGAATTTCTCTTTAGTCTCATTTAATGTGAAATTTGTAGACATTAATTGGATTTACAGACATTTTTGTTGCAAAACGTGACAGAGTTTGTTAATTTTTGACTTATTTAAAAAAATTATTTTCAAATTCACATATTATTATTAATATTAATATTTTTTGCAGACAAGTTTCTGTATTAAGTGAAAAGATGCGTCTACAGTCTGAGAAAACAAGCAGTCCTTCTTTGGTTAGTTCATCACCAACAACAAGGCGTAGGTTCACCAAATCAGATATCAAGGACAAAGATGAGAAGAAGCCTCTAAATAAAGATGAGAGCAAACTAGTACAGGCTGAAGCTGTAGAAACTGGGAAGGTAATGGATCTGGCTATTTAAAGCAGAGTATTTTGGCATTTTGAAGTTCAGAATTTGACTCTATGAAACTCAGTAATTTGGCTATTTAAAGTAGAGTATTTTGGCTTTTTGAAGTTCAGAATTTGACTCTTATGAAACCCAGTAATTTGGCTATTTAAAGTATAGTATTTTGGCATTTTGAAGTTCAGAATTTGACTCTTATGAAACTCAGTAATTTGGCTCTTTTAAAGCAGAGTATTTTGGCATTTTGAAGTTCAGAATTTGACTCTTATGAAACTCAGTAATTTGGCTATTTAAAGTAGAGTATTTGAAGTTCAGAATTTGATTCTATGAAACTCAGTAATTTGGCTATTTAAGGCAGAGTATTTTGGCATTTTGAAGTTCAGAATTTGACTATGAAACTCAGTAATTTGGCTATTTAAAGCAGAGTATTTTGGTATTTTGAAGTTCAGAATTTGACTCCATGAAACTCAGTAATTTGGCTCTTTTAAAGCAGAGTATTTTGGCATTTTAAAGTTCAGAATTTGACTCTATGAAACTCAGTAATTTGGCTATTTAAAGTAGAGTATTTTGGCATTTTAAAGTTCAGAATTTGACTCTATGAAACTCAGTAATTTGGCTATTTAAAGCTCAGCCTACATGAAGTTCTTAATAATGATAATGTAACTGTACAGTTACCCTGGTAACAGCACATGGACACTTTCTAAATCCCATTTAAGAAAGATCAATACATGTGAGATGCGATGCGATGCTTGAGAAAAGTAAGAAACAACACAAGAAGAGATAGAATACCAAATGAAACCATAAAAAAAAAATGGTAGGAACTAAACCCTGCCAAGAATATATAGAACAACAACAACTTAAATGGTTTGGTCACCTGGTCAGAATGAATCCTTACCAATCACCATCAAGGGCGTTCTTCTCGAGAATGCATGGAAAAAGACCAAGAGGAAGACCCAGAAGAAGATGGATAGATGCAGTGACAGAGACATGTAACAACAAAGAAAAATCACTAATTCAGACAGTTTGAACAGCTCAAGAATGACAAATGATATAAACCACAACACTTTTTAGGTATCAGTGAAAAGAGAAAAGAAGAACTGTACAGTCAGTAATATGATTCAGTGAAGATATTGACAAATATTAAATACTATGTGGGGCTGCGAGTAAAGCTGCAGAGAACGTGTAAAATAAACATGAAATTTTATCTGACAGTTAAATTATTAGAGAGACATAACAAACAACAATGCTTCAGCTAAAGCCATCTTCATGTACGTAATAAAAATGACACAAAAATGAACACAACAGCCAAATGCTATTCTAAAAGAAACAAAGTTCAGTAATTTATTAACTAGTTGTGTAGAGAGCATCTGTAATGTGGTGGTAATGTGCTAGCTTTGTGATAAAGAGATCCTCGTCATCATCATGGGTGCCATCTCCGCATCGAAGGTTGGCTAACATGGAGCGCCATTCCACTCTGTCTCTTGTTTTGATGGTGCAGATTGTCATAGGTTGACTTGTCCATCTTTTGATGTTACTCGTCCATGTTAGTCTTGGTCTGCCTCTGCCTCTTGTACCTTGTATTTTCCCTTCCAATATTACTTTTAGTAGACTGTTGTGTTTTTTAACATGCCCCAAAATTTAATTTGTCTTGTTCTAATTGTGTTTAGTAGTTCTCTTTTCATTTTTTGTTGTTTTAAAACTTAACACTTGTTTTCTTTTCTTTCCATCCAATTCTTCCTATTCTTCTATAAATCCACACTTAAAGAGCTTTAATTTTCTGTTCTGTTTTCTTGTCTAATGTCCATGTTTCTGCACCATACAGGAATATTGAGAAGATGTAACATTTTGCTATTCTTAGTTTTAGCCCTGATATTATTTATAAAGAGATCAAGGGTTGAAATGCAGCTTGATAAAGTTGATAGTCACCAGTTGACCTGGCTGTAAAATAAATGGGCACCAGGCTCACAGAACTGGTGAAAAGTAATGACAGCAAGGAAGAGCACTAGCCCCCTCGTCTCCAGATGCCGCTCACTAGTAAGATGAAATTGTATTTTTTTATTAACAAGTGGTTTAATGAGAAAATTGAAGCCTTTGAAATGTGGATATATAGAAGAATATGTAGAGTTGGATGGAAGGAAAAGAAAACAAATGATGAAGTCTTAAAACAATTAAAAATGAAAAGAGAACTACTAAATACAATTCAAACAAGACAATTGTGATTTTTGGGTCATGTTAAAAGACACAACAGCCTACTAAAAGTAATCTTGGAGGGGAAAATACAAGGTAAAAGAGGCAGACCAAGACTAACATGGTTGAGTAACATCAAAAGATGGATAAGTCAGCCTATGACAACCTGCACCATCAAAGCAAGAGACAGAGCAGAATGTCGCTCCATGGTAGCCAACCTTCATTGCGGAGATGGCACTCAATGATGAGTGGCTTAATGAATGTAATGGACATTATTATTTTAAAATGTGTAACACTGTACCAAATAATGGACATTTTTTTTTGCACATTTTTCATAATTGAGTTTTCTATATATAGAAATTTATATACCCAAAGAAGCCAGTGCTTTTAAAAAATTAGTCATAAACTTCAGAGACATGCATGCATTGTAACTAAAGAGAATTTAAAGATTATTTTGAATCAGAGGGAGACCCCGTTGAGCAAGTGTTTTGGCCCTTTAGTTTTTTGACACCATAAGGGATGTGGGCCAGCCTGGGTCATGACGCCCAGGTGTTGACCTCCTGCTTCATTGAACTTGGAGTCTCACGCTATATTCAGGATATAATCACTAAATTTCTTATGTACGTAAATGAATTTTTCTCTGAAGGACACAAAATGTAAATTCTTTTGTGTACACAAACTAATTTTTTTGTGAATAAACAACAAATAGATTTTTCATCTTCTGAATGCACAACTAATCTAATTTTTGAATTCTTATCCATACTTTTTATAATGTAACACTTTCTGGAGACATTTTTTTTTTTTTTTTTTTTTTGCATCTTTTTATCTGTTTTAGTGTCTAAATGAGTTTTAATATCTAGTTTAATATCTAAATGAGTTCTTTTAATTTTTTTGTATTCTTCTTATTCTTCTTCTTTTGCCTTACAGCATCAAGAGGAGATATAATTTGCAGCCTTTTGCTCTTCTGTTTGAATCTGCTGCTGTTATGTTTCCTATTGTTTCTATTATCTCGTCAATCCATCTTTTTTGTGGTCAGCCCTTGGGTCTGGTGTTCTCGCAACATTTATTGAAGGCTCATTGTGTTGGGTTTTGATCTTTCTGCCTTATCACGTGGTCAAACCATTTTATCTGTTGTTTCTTTATATATTCTGTGGCGGCAGTTCTTCATTTCTGATTTTGTCTCTCAGGCTGTTTGCTGTCATTCATCTCACACACTTCATTTAAGCAGAGGTTATTTTTCTTGTTGTTCTTGCACTATAGGGTCCTGGACTGGCATTGGTAGCACAGCGTTGAGATGAAGATTGCTTTATTGAGTACTCATTTTGCCTCTAGAGTTATTTCCTTGTTGGACAATAGTGGTGATAGCTGTCTAGTGATTTGACAAGCTTTGTTGCATCTTGAATCTATCTCTGCATTTTGTGAATTGTCATTTGTCACTAGAATTCCTATGTATTTATTTTTAGGTTTTTTTGTATGATCTAAACAAATTGAAAGTACCCACCTGTTTTATCTCCAGGTAAAATTGAATGTCTACATGGCCTACGTTCGTGCCATTGGCATCCTGCTGAGCATCGTTATCATCATACTAGTTGCCCTGTACAATGCTGTCAGTATCTACTCCAACATTTGGCTGAGTCAGTGGAGCAATGATGCCCGCAACCCCAACATAACAGCAGATGAAGACCATAGGAACATGAGATTAGGGGTCTATGGAGCTTTGGGAATCTTCCAGGGTGAGTGTTGTTGCCCCTAACAAAGTATAATATTATTAAAGATTTATATTTGTTCTGGATCAGCACTGCCGCGTTTGTGTATTTAAAAAAAAAAAAACACACATACTCGCACACACACGTGCATATGATTTTTAAAAAAATACAGAGAAATTTATAATTATTTATATTTGTTTATAACTTAATTTAAACGATGATTTGTTATGTGAAGGGTATGGCACTTGTCTTTGCTCAAATAATACATGGCTCAAACTCTGTTTGGCTCAATATGATTAGTGTTTGATCTGAAAGTGGTTAACAGGTCATAACTGAATGCTAACATCAGGATTAGCAAACCAGAGCTTATTGAGATCTTACTTCACCTCTTTGTCATGGTGGCCCTGGCAACAGTCAAGGTTGTAGGGGTCAAAGAGTGCAGCCAAACCGTGTACCCAAATATTTGTTGTGCTGTTTGTCTGCAAGGCTCAGATGCTGCAGCTTCCTGTTTACTATAACACTACACAATCTCCACACAATTAACAGCTCTCTGTTTTTTTAGTGAGAAAGGGAACAATTGTCAGACAGATGCAACAATATTTGTCAGGCGGACACAAACAAAAACAGATTGAGATTGGGTGAATTGTTCAATTGAGGATGACTGATAAAGCATGTCTGTGTTCAAGTTCAGTATGTCAAGTTCAGTGTGTCAAGTTCAGTGTGTCAAGTTCAGCATGTCAAGTTTAATATGTCAAGTTCAGTATATGTTCAATATGTTAAGTTCAGTATGTCAAGTTCAATGTGTCAAGTTCAGTATGTCAAGTTCAATGTGTCAAGTTCAGTATGTTAAGTTCAATATGTTAAGTTTAGTATGTCAAGTTCAGTATTTTCAGTATGTCAAGTTCAGTATGTCAAGTTCAATGTGTCAAGTTCAGTATGTTAAGTTCAATATGTCAAGTTCAATATGTCAAGTTCAATATGTCAAGGCCTTTGAAAAATGGAAAATAAAAAAGTAGATGCAACAGCAATGCTCAAGCTCAATTTTTTTTTTATGTGATGTTTATTTTAAAAAAAATATACTGTTTTGGTTTAAAAAAGGATATATGTTTACAGACTATTGGATCAATAATAAACAGATGACATAACTGTTTATATATAAGTTTGCTGGATATCAACAACATGCCAAGACTGTTTATGCATGTGTTTTTTTAGATAGCCAATGACATTTTGTAGTTGTTTATTTGTTGTTTGTTTAATATAATAAATAGCATGCACAAAACATTTTCTCTACGTTTATTTTAAACAGATGGCATGCCGTGACTATTTCTTTGTAATTGCTTATAATCAACAGCATGCTATGACCAATTTGTGTGTGTGTATGTTTATTATTCTAGATAATAAGGAGCATGTCCAAACCTTTTATGTTTTTGTTTATTTAGCCTTTTGGACTTTATGCCTTTTTGGCTCTTGAAAACCCTGTTCATGAGCTGCTAAGGAAAAATTACATGACTTTGTCACAAAAATGTAAAGCTGCATTAAAGGTAATAAGGAGAAATGAAAAAAATAAATAGGAAAAAAAAGTATGGTTTAAAGCTTTATGTAATAAGTCTATCTATTGACCTTTTGAGCCGTAGCTGGCCCATAGGACATAGACCCAGATACTCTTTCTCTTATATAAATTTTTATTCTAGCAGTTTTCAATCCTTGTAAAGATATTTTGTCGAATTTTGCCATTTGTCTCTGTTCTGTGCAAGCAGCTCTATCTCATTGAGGGAGCCGATTCCTGCTGCTTTTGCCTCTCTGATCAATGTTCTGCGAGTGTTTCTCTGGGTCGGCCTCTTCTCCTCTTACCTGTTGTTTCCCACATGAGGGCTTGCTTTGTTATTTGGTTATTATCTCTTCTCATCACATGTCCAACATATGACCATCATCTTTTCTTGATTACTGAAGATATGAGTGGTTGATTGGCGATTTCTCTAATTTCCTCGTTTGTTTTGAATTCATTCGAAGCTATACCAAGTATTTTCCTTAGACATTTATTTTTGAATGCGTTCAACTTTGTTTCTATGTTCTTGTTGTTTCCAGCTCTCACATGCATACGTAAGGGTTGATAGTACGTTTGATTTGAATAGCCTCAGTGGACTAAGTGGAGTCTATGTAATAAGTGGACAACACAAATTAGAAATGAGCTGAATTTAGTTGTTCTCATTTCTAAGTCGTCCACTTATTACATAAAACTTTAACCTTTTCGTTTTTTTTTTTTTCAATTTTTTTTTCTGTATATTTTTTTTCACTTCTCATTACTTTGTCACTCCTATTCATGTAAAAGTAAACAGTAACAAACAACACATAAAATAAACAGAAATCTTTCTTTTCATATCTTCACCTTAGGGAGCAAATATTCAGTTTCTAATTCAGATAACAGAAATAATTGTGTTGTTACAAATATTTACTATGCTTCTTCAGTGACTAGTGATAAGAATGTTCTACTTGGATTCATCCGTTGCTAAATTCACATAGAAATAAAGTTCGAAACATTTTCATATTTGACTCAAAAGTGCAGAAGCTTTATCGAAAGCTGTCTCATAGTTCAGTTGAAGGGAAGGTTGTGATTGGTTGCTATATAAAGCCTTTTATTATAAGTTACAGATGGGATCTCCTGGAGCCCAAAAGTTGTGTACATTTTGCAATAAAAAAAAGAGCACTCAGCCTGATTGGTCAGACTAAAAAAGGAAAAGTTAACTAAATTATGACAGAACTGTTTATTATGTTTTTTTTAACTATATATATATATATATTTTTACATATATATACACATACACACACACACAGTAGACTCTCGATTTTCTGGGAGCGGATTAACCAGGAACCTGATTATCTGGGAGACCTCCGTCAAAAACTTAAAAATAAAAAAAAAAGAAATCTTCCATTTTAAAATAAATTGATCAAATTGAATCAAATCTAAGAGCTCTTCTTGATTGTTTAGAACACCAAGAAGATAGTGACTGCACTGAAAAATTAATCCTGAGAAATCTATGAAGCACCATTAGTCGGAAGGCTGTTGAAAAGACGAAGCAGAAAAGTTTACTGTATTATTTAAAGCAGTAATAAATGAAGTAAGCGCTAACTTTTAAAATGCTGGACCAACACTTTCAATTTCATATATAAATGGTTTAACTAGGATTTTTTAAATCCAGGATTTCCCATTCTTTCTGGATAATCGAGAGTTTACTGTGCTTTTTCTTGTGTGTTTACCTGATGACTGGATCTCTTTCTCTTCCTTTCTTAAAAAGATGTTATATCGATTGGATATATTGTGTTGTTTACAACGAGATGCAATATTTTAAGCATTTTAGACAGGTTCATCTAACTTCAGAAAGGCATTTTGGGATTTTGATATAGGATTCCCCTCCCTGTTCAGTCCTTTAAGCTAAGCCTGTTAAATGCATCCGACTTCAAAGAAGCATTTTTGGATACAGGGTTGGCTTTCCTCTTCAGCACTTACTCTCCTGACCAGACTAATTAGTCTGTTTTCAAGCCACCACAGGGAGGTAAAATAGGATATTGATCAGCTCTGGTTCACTGAAAGTTGTTAGCTATGAGTTGCTGATCACTTTCAGTCCAAGCACTGTTGCTCATTTATGGTAACTGATGGCTGCTCTTATAGAAAAAGAAGAGTAAGATGTGCATCCAACAACTGAGCTGAGTTCACTCAGTGACCCACAGATGACCATCTGTGTCAGGATTGGTGAAAAACAGAGCTGATCAAGACCCTCCTGGACCTCTCAGCTGTGCTCCTGGAAACAGATTATCCAGCCTGGCCAAGCAAGTAGGGATCAGAGAGGGCAGGTAATCTGGCACTCAAAATGCCATGTCACATATTTTGTGCCAAAAGGCTTAATTATCACAATACCCCTATCATACATATTAAAATACTCCTATCATAATTATCACAATACCTCTAGCTTAAATATCACAATATCTCTATTAAATATCACAATATCTCTAACATAAATATCACAATACCTCTAGCATAAATATCACAATATCTCTATTAAATATCACAATACCTCTAGCATAAATATAAAAATACCTCTAGCATAAATTTCAAAATACCCATAGCATAAATATCACAATACTCATAGCATAAGTATCACAATACCTCTAGCATAAATATCAAAATATCCCTAGCATAAATATAAAAATATCCCTAGCATAAATATAAAAATATCCCTAGCATAAATATAAAAATACCGCTAGCATAAATACCATAATATCCCTAACATAAATATCAAAATACTGCTAGCATAAATACCACAATATCCTTAGCATAAGTATCAAAATACCTCTAGCATAAATATCAAAATATCCCTAGCATATATAAAAATATCCCTAGCATAAATATCAAAATACCGCTAGCATAAATATAAAATATCCCTAACATAAATATAAAAATATCCCTAGCATGAATATCAAAATACCGCTAGCATAAATACCACAATATCCCTAGTATAAATACCACAATATCCCTAGCATAAATATCAAAATATCCCTAGCATAAATACCCCTTCACCCACTGAACATCTTTTTAATGGTGCATGATGAAGAGGACTATTTATTCCCTTAGTAGTCATTGGGTGAAAATAAAGAGAAAGAGTATAACTCATAGCTGTTTTTTGATCATTTACCTGATGGCATGCAACAATGTTTTTAACAATCTTTATTCTCCTACAAGGTATTCTTGTGTTTATAACATCTCTCATGCGAATGCTTGGAGCTATCAAAGCCTCACGAGTCTTACATGTTGGAATTTTGAGCAATGTCATTCGAAGTCCAATGAGCTTCTTTGACACCACTCCAAGTGGGCGCATTGTCAACCGTTTCAGCAAAGACCTGGACACTCTGGACGTCATGGTTCCTATGATTGTGGGGATGTTTCTCAATTGTTTGGCTCAGACAGTCTCCACCCTGCTGGTTATTTCATTCTCCACCCCATTGTTTCTGGCTGTGATTGTGCCCCTGCTTATCTTCTACTACTTCGTTCAGGTATGGAGTCTAAAGTAATTGATAAAGTTGTTTAGAACTGAGTGTGCTGAAGTTGGTGAGATGTAAGCTGCGAAGATTGATAAGTGAAGATTTATGCTTTATTAACTTGTTTGTAATGGTTTACTAATAGAGAGTGGAAGTAGCATGGTGGTTAGCATGTCGGCTTTATGATCCAGAGATCATTGGATTGTTCTCTGACTGAATTTAATTAGTAAATTAAATTTTTTAGCAATCAAATATAGTTGAGGAAGTAATAACAGAAAGGGAGAGAACTGGCCTATTCATGCAGTGAAATGTTGCAGCTTAGTTCTGTATAGTTTACACACTTCACTCTATTACAGAATTATATGTCATGTGACTACATTTAACTATATATATGAGTACACGGAAAAAAGAAAAGAAAAAAAAAAACATCAACTAGTGGTACTGCAAAATCCCTAATCATCTATGACTGTTGGAGGCTACCACTACTACTCTCTCTCTCTCTCTCTCGCTCTCTCTCTCTATATATATATATATATATATATATATATATATATATATATATATAAAAGTAAAAAGTAAAGAGCCCCCATCACGCCAAGTGGCGTATAGGGAATATGGTTTTCGTGACCATAAATTTTACAGACCTTCAGCACATGATTTTTTTTTGGGGGTAATGTGGTCGGTATTACGCCCGTGCCGCTTTACTTTCCCAGAAAAAATCCGATACCCATTTAAGGGTATAATATATATTAAATATAATATTACGCTTAATATATATATATATATATAAGATCCTGTTTTCAGCATGCACCACTGTGTGAAGCAAGCTCACTACACATTAATGAAAGCACTGAAGATGGTTTCATCTCAGATATTTGAACTTCGAAGCACTAGTGAAGACCTTGATCCCCAAACTCCTTTTGTTGCTATGTGTGTCAGGTGACAGCGGTTCTATACTTATCTCCTCAGCACCTCAGTAAGCCACATTTGGTAGTCGAATAACATGAATTTTGTAGGTATGTGAGGCATTTGAACTTCTCAATACTAAACTGTATAACTTAGGAGTGAGGAGGCCAGTGTACTTCATCACTGTCATTGCTTTTCCCAACTCTGTGAACCATTTCCTATTTTTTAAACACTTGGATGAGTAGTGTCCAACCTTGAATAAACCAACCACCAGTGAAATACAAGGCCAGATCACTAACCTCAATGCTACTGACACTCTTGGGGCTTCCTAAACCAATTCATCCATTCATACATCTAACACCAAAGATAAGTAGCTTTAAAGTACAAATTAGACGAATCATAAATACATTTAGGAGAATGCTTCACTTTTCACCTCAATTGTTTTGTTATGAAAGAAAATATACTGAAGCTTCTTCTTCATCAGCGGTTTACTCACTAAGTAGTCATGAATGTGTGGTGCTGTTAATAGCAAGCTGCAATTTTTGTGCATTTCAGTCTGACACATCAGTCCTTGGCGTGGGCAGATTTTTAATTGCTCAACAATTTTACCCAAACAGCAGCCACTTTGATTTACTCTTTTTTATTTGAAACTAATTAGGGTTCTTTAACACAGAACTTTTTTCACTTGTATGCAAGAGTGCCAGACATAGAATCTCACCCAAAGACCAAAAAGGGTAAGTCATGAAGGAAGCACAGATTTGAAGAGAAAAATGACCACTGCCTATGGTGGGTTAAAACCCAGAGTCTTCTGGTCTAGAACCTGTTTTACCTTTAGACTATCATGTCCTCCTGATGCTGAAACAATACTTTTTATTTTATTTTTAATTTAAAGTGTGCAGTATCAAGGGTTTATTTTTCTGTCAACAAAAAAAAAATTGTTAAAATTGTTTTAGACGTACACCAAATTTTGTTCTGCATAAAGAAAATAGAATGCAAAAATTATATTATATTAATTAGAATGGTAATTGTAAAAGCTTATGCGACCCGTAGGAATGTGGTTCTTACAATTGAATGTTGAGAACGCCATGGATGGTTTAAAAGAGTAACACAAGTTTTCTAAATGAAGCCAAGCCAAAAAGATAATTTTTTTAATCTTCTAATGTAAAGCTGGAACATTTAGGGATAGCTGGTAAAGTAGGCAGAAGGAAATAGAGAGAAAAAATACCAAACACTTTAAGGAAAATGGCATAGCATGTCAACATCAGTATTGATAAATAACTGTAGGGACAGAAATTGTGAAGAGACATGATCACTTTTGTTAGTACTTGTTGATTATGATGTTAATTGTCTCTTATGGTGTCATTTCAAACCTAAAAGCTGTTACCCTATATTTTAAACATATTATATAGACTGCACCACCAGATTTATAACAGCATGGCATATCATCTTATTCCCTTCAACTTCCTGTGGAGCATAAATCTTCAACAAACACTTTCCAAGCTGTCCTGTTTCTTGCCATTTTCCTATGGTTGCTCCATGGTTTCCCCATCCTCGTAATCTCTGCTTCTACCTGTCTTCTCGAAGTATATATTGGTTTTCGCTTTTATGTCTTCCCTTGTGGATTCCAAAAAAGAATTTGTCGTGTAATACTCTCAGTTGGCTTCCACAGCATGTGTCCTTTGAGCACCATCATCTATGTCTTATCTCTTTGACCACTAGTATTTGTTTGGTACTTTCCCCTAAGTTAGTGACTAGCAAAACATATGCCTAACTCAATTTCTTCCACATATACTGGTCTCATATTTCATAACAAATGCATTAAATTATTCAATTCATCCGCACATTTATAACGTTTTTGGTAATAGAGGTTTCAACTCTTGCCATTGTTTATTTATTACATTTTGTTTGAGCTTGTAATGTTTTGCTTCTTCAGGCAGATGTGCTGATTGTACTAATGATTTGTACTTATCAACAAGAGCTGCTGTGGACTTATAAGTAGCTTCCCTTGTGTACTGCTCAAATATTTTAAAATCAGTAATTTGTTCTGTTTGTAGCATTCCTCAAGTTCAGTGGTTCCAAACATTTTTCTAATGTTGATACCTTGAAATTCTTGAAAAAATGTCAACCATCACCTAAACTACAGTCATGTTCCCATCCTTATGTTATAAGTAAAAAATTTATTGAAAATTATTAAAAGTATGAATAGCACTAATATGTATTGTACGTTTTGCTACCTGTAAATTGTATATAATTTGATTCTTTAACAGCAATGAACAAGTAAAACAGAAAACCTAAAATAATAAAAAATTTCATTACAACAAAATGTAAAAGAACAGTTAATTGACATTTACATAAATGTTTCCTTTTCCATCATAAATGTATGGAACTTGATTAGTTCATACGTTCATAGATCTGCAAGTCATATGTTCAAAAGCAACATACCGTACATATTTTGTTTTAAGGCAAACCTGTACATCAGACAAGAAAAATTAACATAATAGGCTCACCTTATATGTATATTTTTTTACGATGTTAAAATTGTGATAGTTTACATTTCACAGTTTAATATGTTAATGTGTTTATTATTAATAATATGTGAGGTATTATTGAAAACACCTTTAAATAATTCCAACTTTTATAGAAAGCTGCCCAACAAGTACTTAATTTAATGCCTTTCAAATCTGTCTTTCACAGAAACTTTCACAGTTTAATAAAAATGAATTTTTAAAAATTGTAGTATCTAGTCACGTGCTTTAGAAGTCAGGAATTATTGTGCTGTTTTTTTTTTTTTTTTTTTTTTTTTAAAACCTCAAAAGGTGTGAAAATATGATGAAAGTTTAAATTGTTTTCCCAATTTAATGTGTATCATAAGGTCAATCAGAAAAGTAGACTATGAGCAGACGTTAGTAATTTTGTTTCTATCTATCTATTGTCCTTTCGAGCTGAAGATGGCACATAGGGCAGAACCACAATCTCAAAAACAGAAACCTTGCATGCCAAAATGGCACGTATTGCAGAGATCACTGCTCTAAAATCTATGGCAATGTTTCCATAACAATAAATTTTGTTTACAGTACAGCAAAAAGAGAAATCAGTTTCTTATTTTGTCTTACTGCTCAAAATGGTATGGAGTTTCCACTACAAGTGGGTTTTAAGGATTTGTTGTTTGTTAAAAAGAAATCCTGTACAAATTATTGGAAATCATACAAGATAGAAGGTATAAAGCATTGCTGTCTCACAAAACACATTCTCCCATTGCAGAACCTTTCAGTCTTGACTGTAAAATGCTGTACTGTCTTATATAAAATTTTACAGGTTTGCTCACAGCTCAGTGACAGAAACAAGAAGCAGCTTTAAGAATTTTCCTTAAAATTCCTGTACCTTGAGTCCTGTGATAACAGTTTTGGAACCATTTTCCTAGCACTTGAAAACCCTTTCCTCAACCCAGCCTTGCTATATTCATATTTATATGTTGTTATAGGCACTATAATATAATATTTGCTAGATATGACATTGAAATAAGCTAATTCATTTAAGCATTATCATCTACATCTTGACAGTAACATTTACTTTTCAGTTATAAAAATACTCATGAGTGAAAAATATGTTAAAAAAACAGTTTGAGGGAGTTTTATTACAGCTGTTTGAAATAAGTTTTATTACAGCTGTTTGAAATAAGTTTTATTACAGCTGTTTGAAATAATTTTTTACAGCTGTTTGAAATAAGTTTTTTTTAAACAGCTGTTTGAAATAAGTTTTATTACAACTGTTTGAAATAAGTTTTTTTTACAGCTGTTTGAAATAAGTTTTATTATCGCTGTTTGAAATAAGTTTTATTACAGCTGTTTGAAATAAGTTTTTTTACAGCTGTTTGAAATAAGTTTTTTTTACAGCTGTTTGAAATAAGTTTTTTTAACAGCTGTTTGAAATAAGTTTTATTATAGCTGTTTGAAATAAGTTTTATTACAGCTGTTTGAAATAAGTTTTTTTACAGCTGTTTGAAATAGTTTTTTTACAGCTGTTTTAAATAAGTTTTTTTTTCAGCTGTTTGAAATAAATTTTTTTTTTACAGCTGTTTGAAATAAGTTTTTTTTTACAGCTGTTTGAAATAATTTTTTACAGCTGTTTGAAATAAGTTTTTTTTTTACATCTGTTTGAAAGAAGTTTTTTTTTTACATCTGTTTGAAATAAGTTTTTTTTACAGCTGTTTGAAATAAGTTTTTTTTACAGCTGTTTGAAATAAGTTTTATTACAGCTGTTTGAAATAAGTTTTTTACAGCTGTTTGAAATAAGTTTTTTTTACAGCTGTTTGAAATAAGTTTTTTTAACAGCTGTTTGAAATAAGTTTTTTTTTACAGCTGTTTGAAATAAGTTTTTTTAACAGCTGTTTGAAATAAGTTTTTTACAGCTGTTTGAAATAAGTTTTTTTTACAGCTGTTTGAAATAAGTTTTTTTTACAGCTGTTTGAAATAAGTTTTATTACAGCTGTTGAAGTATGTTGTATTCTCATGTCAATTTCTCTGTCTAGTTTTCCATCTTCTGTGAACATTGTCCCCAAATACTTGAATTCTTCTACTTGTTTTATTTCTTTATCTTTGATCTTAATGTTTAATGGGTGTCTTAATTTGCTTATTCTCATAGCCTCTGTTTTTGCTGTGTTAATTTTCATACTGTAGTTTTAGTTTGTGCAACTTTTATCAAAAAGCAAATGCTGTCACATACCAGCTTTCACCATTGCTAAGACAACCAAACATTTCAATGTCAGCTAAACAACAAATGATAAATAGCATTTTTATACCAACTTTGTGCTATGAAAGTCAAAAATGGACTCTTTCTAAATCACAATTAAGAAAGATCAATACATGTGAGATGCGATGCTTGAGAAAAGTAACAAACAACACAAGAAGAGATAGAATACCAAATGAAACCATAAGAAAAATGGTAGGAATAGAACCCTGCCAAGAATATATATAACAACAACAACTTAAATGGTTTAGCCACCTGGTCAGAATGAATTCTTACCAATCACCATCAAGGGCGTTCTTCTCGAGAATGCATGGAAAAAGACCAAGAGGTAGACCTAGAAGAAGATGGATAGATGCAGTGACAGAGACATGTAACAACAAAGAAAAATCACTAATTCAGACAGTTCGAGCAGCTCAAGAACGACAAATGATATAACTACGACACCTTTTTAGGCATCAGTGAAAAGAGAAAAGAAGAAGAAGTATGTTTTATTACAGCTGTTGAAATAATCTTCTAAGGCAGTCATTTATAATATTATTGTTTTTTTTTTTTTTGTGTGGTTATATTTCTGTGAGAATAGCCCAGGCCAAAATAGCATTTCAGAAAATGAAAAACAATGTATGCAACAAATCTATGTCAATAGAAGTGAGAAAGAGTTCATCTGTGGTTTATAGATCCAATTCTGACTTATGGAAGCGAATAATGGACAGTAGACAAACAAATTATGATATTTTTGTGATCAATCATTACTATAAGGATAGCACAGTCTCCCCCCCGCAAATCCCAAAGTAAGTGCTTCTACCCTTTAGTTCTTTGATAATCTTTAAAGAGGGAGGAAATGGTGACTGGCCCAACTTCTTTGAAAGCCCAGAAATATATTCTTGCCATTACTTTACTGAACAAGGATGAGAACTTAGATGTACCATTGTTAATGGACATCTATATAGAAACAAATCTGTTGATTTAAAAAAAAGAAATAATGGTTGAAATTGACCTTATTTCAACATGCCTTCGTATAATTTGTCAGTAGGGTAAATTAAAAGACAATAACTTTAACAATTTCATTGTCGATGGTCACTTTCTACTCATGTTCACACTGTATTTTTTTTTAGTATTATTGTGTTATAATTAATTCATTGTTAATTTTGTTTCCTGTTTAAGTTACTTGTTTCTTTATTGTTGATTCATAAAGAGTTTTTGTTGGTTCAGTGTTGTTATAATGAGTTAACTGCAGCTTTTATTCTGAATAACGCAAGGTTGGATTAAAGAGGAGTGAGATAGTTTTTAGAATTTGTCTTTACTAACTTCTTAGTTTATATACCCCAGCGTCCTCTTGCTTCGTTTAAACCTTAACTCATAACCAGATGTAACGTTTTATTTATTTTAACCTGTTCATTTTAATCAGATGTTTAATTTGCTTCATTTGAATCTAGCTTTATAACGAAATGCTCACTTTGCTTTATTTTAACATGGCTGCTATAACCAGACATTCAGTTCGCTTAATTGTGTATGTGCCTCATCATACTAACCAGAATCCCATTACTTCTTCATTCAAATGTTTTAATGCTTAATTGTTATTCTGTAGTCTTATAGTTAGACATTCTGTCTGCTTTTTTTTTTTTTTTAAATTACAACATCCTGCAGTAACCACCCCTGGTCTCAGTAGTGAGGCCCGGCTTAAAACGTCAATTACTCATCGACGGAAAAATATATGAGTACCTCCTAATATGAAGTTATCTGCCTGTGGGGGTTAGGGAACCCGGTGCACACGCCTGCCAGGGAAAAACAGATCAACATGCAAAATTCAGTTCCTAGTCTCCAGGAACTTCACTAGAGGTGAAAGCTGGCGAACGTATAAAAATAAAAAAATAAAAACATTTATCTACATTTTTAAGCCACATTGGCAGAATGGTTAGAGCACTCATTAACAAATCACAAGGGTCTAGGTTCAATTCCATTTTTTTGTCATGACCAACACAACTTCAAGGTTCAACCAACCTCTGAAAATGGTTACCAGAGACTTTCTCTGAGAAAGTGGAGTGGTCTGTCTTGAAACTGCCTACATCACCCATAGATGTGCCAATGGTATTGAAAAATATATTCACCAACAAATAAATATCACAAGATATAATGTAAACTTTGACATTTTACTTTCTTTTATCTGCATTTTGGTTTAAGAATCCTACCTAACATTAATTCATTTTAAATGAATACTTTTATTTACATTTTAATTTTAAGATTAATGTCTAATGTTTGTTTATTTTAACTGTACTTCTACTCACATTTTAGTTTAGGGAATTATATCTAATATTACTTTTTTTAAAATAACACTTTTACTCAAAAATTCTACCTAACATAACTTTATCTTAAAGAAACCATTTAACACACCCCTTTTAGTTTTACTTAATAATACTTTGGATTATAGGAATAATTTTACATAGCATTTTGGTTTCTGTAATCCTGCCTAATAATATTTTACTTACCTGTATTTCAGCTTTAAGCAACGCTTACCTGTATTTTAGTTTTATGTAACACTTACCTGTATTTTAGTTTTATGTAACACATACCTGTATTTTAGTTTTATGTAACACTTACCTGTATTTTAGTTTTAAGTAACACTTACCTGTATTTTAGTTTTAAATAACACTTACCTGTATTTTAATTTTAAGTAACACTTACTTGTATTTTAGTTTTAAGTACCACCTGTATTTTAGTTTTAAGAATCTTATCCAGTGATACATCAGTTTAAAGGTGCAATTTATAAAGCATTATTTTAAGAGCGAATGAAAAAGCAGACAGAGATAATAATACATACTTTAATTGTGTCCAATTTTCAGAAGTTTTATGTAGCCACATCTCGCCAGCTGAAACGTTTGGAGTCTGTCAGCCGCTCTCCCATTTACTCTCACTTTGGTGAGACCATAACTGGGGCCATGACTATCAGGGCATTTGGTCAGGAAGCTCGCTTCAATCAAGATTCTCAGATCAAAGTAGACATTAACCAGAAGTCTTATTATCCTAGCATTGTGTCAAACAGGCAAGTTGTTTTTCCTACTTCTAACATGTGTACAATAGACAAGTTGTTTGTCCTACTTCTAGCATTGTGTGCAATAGGCAAGTTGTTTGTCCTACTTCTAGCATAGCTAAATTAGGGTCAAGGTAAAGAAATACATAAAAATGTGAAATTGTAGTAAAGCTGATTGTAAAGGAGACATGAAACAATATATTTTTAACTGGTTTGGTTAAAGCTTTACGTAACTAATAGACAACACAAATTTGAACGACGTTTCGGCTCAATAGACCTTCAGCAGGAACAACAAACAACACACAGATATGTAAATAAATAAAATTAGCTCTACATAGCTAACTAATAATGAAAAATAAAACAGAGTAGAATATGCAATAGGGAAGGAGCAGCTACAGGGAAACTATATGTATTAATGTATCACACTCATACATGTAGTTTCCCTGTAGCTGCTCTTTCTCTATTGCATATTCTACTCTTTTGCTCCTATATGAGCATATTAGTATATGCACATGCTATGCTATTCGCAGCTTTCCTCTACAAGACCACGCTGTGACACTCCAGTAGTAACCTATATTTCATGCTGCCTGGGCTCCTTACTTTTGTGCAAGGCGATACACTTTCCACCTGCACTACATGGTACCTTATATTTTACATGTTCTTTGTGAACCCCACTTGGAGACATCTCACTCTTTCCTCCTTTCGGATACCCTGTATTCTCATGGTCTATTCTTTGAGCTTTGTGTATGCACATGGATGTAGTTTTTGACATAATTGTGTATGCACACAATAGATGATAGTGTAACGGTGACGAGTTTTTTTGTTTGTTGTTGTTGATATATATCGATCGTTACTTTCCTGACAACCTTCACCGACCTGTCAGTTCTCTGTTTGATTGACCTCAGCTGGAATGCACTGCTCGTGATTTGCTTGGGATAACATGTCTTCATGCCCACTGGGCGTTCGTCTCAGCCCTGACCTTGTCTATTCACAGCAGTACTTCTGGCTTGTTGTAGTTCCGCAACAATTTTATTGCTGTTATGATTCGTCCCCGAAGGTTGATGCTAGGCCAGATAAATATAACTGTGTAATACATAACAACACATTGGTTATCAGAATTTGTTCTGACTTTTAATACTGTCACATCGGACTCTCGTTACACACTGGATATGGCAGGTCACACATTTAAAGCTCACTCTTACAATTCTTTAGTCTATCACCCTCACACTTATCTCTGGGCTCTAAATGCATTCATACTCGCATCTCAACTACTTGTGGACCGTTCCCTATCGAACGGCCCCCCTATACTATCTAACTTCTACCAGCCCTGCGGTCTCTTGGCACTGCTACTAACTGTCTCTTCATAGTGCCACTTACTAATCTGTCCGCCTAACTATTCTTCACTAGTCTCTGTGTCTCCTATCACTTTTTCTTTTGCCAGCTACATATCTATTACACTTGCTTAGTGTCATTATTCTAACTCACTTGCTTATCTACATCGCGTCTAATTCTATTAGACTACGGTTAGCCTCTCTATGGGCCGACCCACACGGTCTCCCGTCTCCTAACTGCGTGTGTGCTCCTGCCGACTTCATTTCTCCAAGTGTTCAGTATAAAGTGCTCCCGATCTTTAGTGTTTACTTCTTAAATTTGGCTTTCATCAGCAAATCAAAATTGACTTCCTATGTACGAGTCTGTCTGCCCACTCACTTCTGGACCTGGCCTTCACGTTTTCCATGTGAATTTCGACTCATCGTCTCGTTTTTCTCGTGACTTCGTTTAACTATCTTTTTTTCCTTTTTTCTCCTTGACCTTGTTCTCTCGTCTTTGTTTACTCTACTCTCTCCACACCTCCCCCTTCTACAATAGATGATGGTAGATGATGTGAAACTGCTGTCGATAATGTGAAGCTGTTGTAGATGATGTGAAGCTGCTGTGGCTGATGTAAATTGCTTTGGTTGATGTGAAACAGCGATAGCTGATGTAAAGCTGTGGTGCCTGATGTGAAGCTGTGGCAGGTGATGTAAAGCTGTGGTGAAGCTGTGGCAGGTGATGTGAAGCTGTGGCAGGTGATGTGAAGCTGTGGCGGCTGATATGAAGCTGTGGCGGGTGGTGTGAAGCTGTGGCGGCTGATGTGAAGCTGTGGTGGCTGATGTGAAGCTGTGGCAGGTGATGTGAAGCTGTGGTGGCTGATGTGAAGCTGTGGTGGCTGATGTGAAGCTGTGGTGGCTGGTGATGTGAAGCAGTGGCAGGTGATGTGAAGCTGTGGTGGCTGATATGAAGCTGTGGTGGCTGATGTGAAGCAGTGGCAGGTGATGTGAAGCTGTGGTGGCTGATGTGAAGCTGTGGCAGGTGATGTGAAGCTGTGGTGGCTGATGTGAAGCTGCGGTGGCTGATGTGAAGCTGTGGCAGGTGATGTGAAGCTGTGGTGGCTGATGTGAAGCTGTGGCAGGTGATGTAAAGCTGTGGTGCCTGATGTGAAGCTGTGGCAGGTGATGTAAAGCTGTGGTGCCTGATGTGAAGCTGTGGCAGGTGATGTGAAGCTGTGGTGGCTGATGTGAAGCTGTGGCAGGTGATGTGAAGTTGTGGTGGCTGATGTGAAGCTGTGGCAGGTGATGTGAAGCTGTGGTGGCTGATGTGAAGCTGTGGCAGGTGATGTGAAGCTGTGGCAGGTGATGTGAAGCTGTGGCGAGGGATGTGAAACTGTGGTGGCTGAATGGTTAGTGCACTTGCTACTGACAGGAAGAGTGGGTTCAGTTCCCAGATGTGACAAGTTATTAACAAACTGGCACAGCTTTGGGGTTCACCCAGCCTCTGCAAGTGTGTACCAGAGATTCTCTCTGGGAATGTACGGTAGCCTAGCATGATACCAACCGCTTTATTACTCAGAAAATGTGCTCTTTGTCATTGAAAAATATAGGGCAACTCCCATCTCTTCTTGTTCTGGTGCTTCTTTTTTCTTCTTCTTTCCTTCCTCTTTTTACCACTCATCTTTTTACCTTTTTTCTTCTTCTTTCCTTCCTCTTTTTACCACTCATCTTTTTACCTTTTTTCTTCTTCTTTCCTTCCTCTTTTTACCACTCATCTTTTTACCTTTTTTCTTCTTCTTTCCTTCCTCTTTTTACCACTCATCTTTTTACCTTTTTTCTTCTTCGTCTTTCCTTCCTCTTTTTACCACTCATCTTTTTACCTTTTTTCTTCTTCTTTCCTTCCTCTTTTTACCACTCATCTTTTTACCTTTTTTCTTCTTCTTTCCTTCCTCTTTTTACCACTCATCTTTTTACCTTTTTTCTTCTTCTTTCCTTCCTCTTTTTACCACTCATCTTTTTACCTTTTTTCTTCTTTCCTTCCTCTTTTTACCACTCATCTTTTTACCTTTTTTCTTCTTTCCTTCCTCTTTTTACCACTCATCTTTTTACCTTTTTTCTTCTTCTTTCCTTCCTCTTTTTACCACTCATCTTTTTACCTTTTTTCTTCTTTCCTTCCTCTTTTTACCACTCATCTTTTTACCTTTTTTTCTTCTTCTTTCCTTCCTCTTTTTACCACTCATCTTTTTACCTTTTTTCTTCTTCTTTCCTTCCTCTTTTTACCACTCATCTTTTTACTTTTTTTCTTCTTTCCTTCCTCTTTTTACCACTCATCTTTTTACCTTTTTTCTTCTTTCCTTCCTCTTTTTACCACTCATCTTTTTACCTTTTTTCTTCTTCTTTCCTTCCTCTTTTTACCACTTTTTTTACCTTTTTTCTTCTTTCCTTCCTCTTTTTACCACTCATCTTTTTACATTTTTTCTTCTTTCCTTCCTCTTTTTACCACTCATCTTTTTACCTTTCTTCTTCTTTCCTTCCTCTTTTTACCTCTCTATTTACCTCTTTGGATGTCAATGCAGATACAAGATTCTACTTCTTGCCCTTTTTTCCCATATATTTTAATGGAATTTTTTTTTAACTTGAGAACAGTAATGTACTATCTATACATTTTAATTGCTTTTGTCTTTGAATAATTTAGCTAGAGACTACATAATTTTGTTGAAAATGACTGTATGTGAAATAAATTAGGAGATAAGTCGTTAGTGATAATTATTATTGATCCCAGGCTGTGCTATGGAGTTCATGCACATGTGTCACAGTTCTCGTTAGATTTACTCAAGATTCTTGAGGGGATTTCAGAAAACTTATGGATTTTAGCCCGCCGCAGTAGCTTGTTGGGAAAACCATCCGACTAGGCTACCTGCATTTGGACAACCCATGTTTGATTCCTGCTGGAAGCAACGTACTCTTACGTTGCAAAAAATAAAATACCCCTGCAGTCAATCCAGCTGCTGACAGAAATGGGTATCAGAGTAGTACTCTGGGAAGGTGAGGAATGCCACATCACATCATGAGTTTTGATTCTTGAAGCACACTTTCCAGAAGTCTCTAAACACTTCTGAATGGGCAGCTGAACATACATGGGTGGAAACTCGCGTGATGAGACGCCGATTCAAGTCTCGTACTTTACCTTTGGATTTGGATTCGCCCGGTGAACAGTGATGATGATCCTAACAACAATTGTTATTATTTACTGTCTGTCATTGAGATATTTATTTTTCTCAGGTGGCTGGCTATTCGTCTGGAGATTGTTGGTAACCTAATTATCTTCTTTGCCTCCTTGTTTGCTGTTATTGGCCGAGATCATATCAGCCCTGGCATTGTTGGCTTGTCTGTCACTTATGCTATGAACGTAAGTAATGAAGTTAACCAACAGTGGTAGGCAAATAAACAAAAGTTGCAGGACAATAAGAAATAAACATACAACAAATAAGCGATAGTTTAAGAATCATCATCATCAAATACCATCCTAGCTGGTGTAGTTGGTGATGTCTGTGATAGTTTAAGAATCATCATCATCAAATACCATCCTAGCTGGTGTAGTTGGTGATGTCTGTGATAGTTTAAGAATCATCATCATCAAATACCATCCTAGCTGGTGTAGTTGCTGATGTCTGTGATAGTTTAAGAATCATCATCATCATCATCAAATACCATCCTAGCTGGTGTAGTTGCTGATGTCTGTGATAGTTTAAGAATCTTCATCATCATCATCATCATCAAATACCATCCTAGCTGGTGTAGTTGGTGATGTCTGTGATAGTTTAAGAATCATCATCATCAAATACCATCCTAGCTGGTGTAGTTGGTGATGTCTGTGATAGTTTAAGAATCATCATCATCAAATACCATCCTAGCTGGTGTAGTTGGTGATGTCTGTGATAGTTTAAGAATCATCATCATCATCATCAAATACCATCCTAGCTGGTGTAGTTGCTGATGTCTGTGATAGTTTAAGAATCTTCATCATCATCATCAAATACCATCCTAGCTGGTGTAGTTGGTGATGTCTGTGATAGTTTAAGAATCATCATCATCAAACACCATTCCAGCTGGTTGCTGATTGTCTTTTCACAATTCTTCTCTACATTTCTGTTTTTGACTTCCTACAGAATCATTCACTTAATTAACCGTCTTGTATATTTTCTCTCATTTCCTTCTACCTCTTATTTCCTCAATTTTTTCTGTTGTCATAATATATTTAATCTTACTCCTTCTCTTAAGATGGCCAGCAAAAAATGACTATTTCCTCCTGATTTTGAAACTTTCTTTTTGCTTTGGTCTATTTTAAAATTCGTCTTCTTAACTTCTTTTTAGCTGTTCATGGTATTCTCAACATTTTTCTGTAAAACCATATTTCCAAGGCCTCCAAAGATTTTCTTTTCTGTTGTCTGATGTCCAGTATACTTTTGTTATACCCACCCATATTCCACAAGATGTAGAGGCAACTCTTAATTACTTAGTGATAGCTCTTTGCTAGTGTCTATATTTGGGTAAATGATCTGCAGTTGACCAAAATCCTGCACTACCTATAAGGTGTTTCGAAACCTGCTATTCAGCCTGACCAAGTGAGTAGTTATATAGGTAAACAAAACTAGTCTGCAACAAAATATGTTGGGATATGATGGAAACTTTTAGTTAATAAGGATAATAACAAATCATCATCATCATCATCATCAAGTACCGGGCCTGCTGGCGTAGGTGATCATGTCTCTCCACAACTTTCTATCTCGACAGTTATTTATCATTTCTGTTGTTGACCTTCTGCCAAGCCATTCTCTTAAGCTGTCTGTTATTTTTTCTCTTTGCTTCCCTCTATCTCTTCGTTCCTCAATTTTTCCAATTGTTACAATATATTCCAGTTGTTCTCTTCTCATTATATGGCCAAAAAATAATGATTGTTTCTTCCTAATATTGGAAATTAGCTCTCTTTTTGCTTTGACCTCTCTCAGAACATCTTCATTACTCTTCTTAGCTGTCCATGGTACTCTCAACATTCTTCTGTAAAACCACATTTCTACAGACTCCAGTGATTTTCTTGTCTGTTGTCCTATTGTCCATGATTCGCATCCATATGTTAAGACTGGCTCTACGTAACATTTAAAAACTCTTTTTCTTGTTTCTATTGTCAAAAATGGATTGCATAGTATCCTCCTCATTTTTTGGAAAGCTGCTTTTGCCAGAGCCGTTCTGCATCTCACTTCTTTTGTACATCTTCCATCTGAGGTTAACAAAGTTCCCAAATATTTAAATTCATTTACCTGTTTTAATATTGTTCCACTTTTCTTTATTTTGCACTGAGGTGATGTCTTTTTCTTTGTTGTTACCATTACCTCTGTCTTTTTGCTATTAAGGCTGAGTCCTTTATTTTTGCTTTCTTTCACTATAATGTCCAACATTTCTTGTAACTCATTTTCACTCTTAGCGATTAAGACTAATAATAAATAAACAGTCTAAACATAGTAAAAAATAGTTTGATGTAGACAAATAGAAAGACATAATCATTGTAACAGACAGACTATTGACAGTAATAAGCAGCAGACATTGATCTGTAACAGACAGACTATTGACAGTAACAAGCAGCAGACATTGATCTGTAACAGACAGACTATTGACAGTAGCAAGCAGCAGACATTGATCTGTAACAGACAGACTATTGACAGTAGCAAGCAGCAGACATTTATCTGTAACAGACAGACTATTGACAGTAGCAAGCAGCAGACATTGATCCATAACAGACAAACTATTGACAGTAACAAGCAGCAGACATTGATCTGTAACAGACAGACTATTGACAGTAACAAGCAGCAGACATTGATCTGTAACAGACAGACATTTTGACAGTAGCAAGCAACAGACATTGATCTGTAACAAACAGACAGATTATTTTAAGTATCATCTTCATATTAAACAATAAATAGTAGTAGATTCTCAGCGTTTTCTTATTCTTCTCTTGAAAATAATTCATTTGATATCATTTTCCTTTCATCTGCAGTGTTGTATTCTTCTATCTATCTATCTATCTTTCGTTCGCTCGAAGTATTGTCTATATCAGCAATGTCGTTTCCTGTATGAATTTTACTGTCTTTTGTAATTCTTGCAGTGGCCCATATAGTTTTGTCTGTAGTGTTGTATCTATGGGCCAATGGATTTTCCTCAGTCTACTATATTCAGTGCAGTCTTGAAGTATGTGTTCAGCAGTCTGGGGTGCCTGTCCACATGTACAAGTAGTTGATGTGCCGATCTTGAATTTTGTATACATGTGACTATGGAGTCGATTGTGTCCTGTTCTTAGGCTAATGATAACTTGTTCATATCTATTCATATTATGAAAGGCATCCTGATTTGGGGCTTGTGGGCCTCTGATTATCTGTTTCTTATGATGGTATGTAACCGGTGTATCTAGTTGTGTGCCTGTTGAACCTTCCTTTGCCAACTGATCTGCTTTCTCATTTCCTGGTATTCCACAGTGAGATGGGATCCACTGCAGGGCAACCCTGTGGTGCTTGCAAAGTTCAGTCAATAAGGTCTGCAGATGTGGTAATTTTCTGGATTGTAGTGCCTGGAGTACTGATCTTGCATCTGTCAAAAACACTACAGGCTGTGGGCTAAGATTACTGTTCAGCAGTTTTTCTATTGCCAACTTTATTGCTTGTATTTCTGCATCATAATTGTGACAATATTTCCCTGTTGCTATTTTATTCATATCCCTAGTGTTATTTGGGTACTCTATATATGCACCTGCTCCCCCATTCTTTACTGCATTCTGTGCTGATCCATCTGTGTACACACGGATCCATAGGTCTTGTGGGTATTCTTCATCCAGGAAACTGAGAGTTATTGTTTTTCGCTGTAGACTATTCTGTTCCTCTTTGTCAACTATTCCTTTCACTTCTGTCCGTATTTGAACTGATAATCCTGATTCATCTGTCCAGGGAGTCTGTTCTGGTATGGGCAGTAGGGGGTTAACCACTCTTGGCATGTCTGGCAGTTGTATTCTTGTTGTCCGCTCACTTTAAACTGTTCTACCATGGACAGCAGCAAAAATAATACACAGAGACCCAAATCTGACAATCATAACATTTTAATAAAAAGTTGAGAAAATCTAGCGTAAGAAAATGGGAGAAAAATCATTAATAATTCATCGTATATGTAGTCGGGAGGGCCAATTGAAGGTGAAAATTGAAGGCAAAATGAGGTGTCTACCTGTCCAGAACTGAGCTGAGTGTAGTCGGTGACCCAAAGCTGAGTGTGGTCACTGACCTAAAGCTGACTGCGGTCACTGACCCAAAGCTGACTGCCAGAATCAGGATAGGAGAACAAACTTCATCAAGATTCTGCTCCACCTTGCAACAGTGCTCATGGAAACAGACTTTATGGTCTGACCAAATGAGGAGGGAGAGAAGAGATAAGGCCATCCAGTACCAATACATGCCATACTGAAGTCAGATGTGTGTTGGGCCAAGAGGTACAAACAAACTACAACACACTGCATCTATGCCCACTTTATGTCCTTTAAAGGGCAAAGGGTGAAGAGGACTCCTTCCTTTAATACCCATCAAAAAACATTAAGAAACAATCATCATTTTTTGGCCTTGTAATGAGAAGAGAACAGCTGGCATATATTGTAACAACTTGGAAAATTGAGGGACAAAGAGATAGAGGGAAGCAAAGAGAAACGACACCACACAGCTTAAGAGAATGGCTTGACAGAAGGTTAAAAACAGAAATGATAAATGACTGTCCTAATCAAAAGTTGTGGAGAGACATGATCACCTATGCCAGCAGGCCCGGTACTTGATGATGACGATGAATGCCCATCAAGTAAATGCTGGAAAGAGAAAGATAATATCTGTAGCCTGAAAGTTCTAAAGGAAATTAAGGTGTCAAAGCAGGCAGTGAACAAAATTCACAGTTAGTTTCACTGGTTACAGAATTTGATTACTGTGAATGCACATTTTACTGAAAAACAAGTTGGAATTGAAGTTTAATTCAGAGTCTATCTATCTATTGTCCTTTTGAGCCGAAGACGGCACATAGGACAGAACCATAATCTTAAAAACAGAAACCTTGCGTGCCAAAATGTCACATACTGCAGAGATTACTGCTTCCAAAATCTATGGCTCTGTTTCCATAACAATAATTTTTACAATGACAGCTTGTCAAGCCATTGATCAACCTCCTTAGTCGCCTCTTACGACATGCCTGGAAGGTCACAGTGTCACTATTCTTTGAGTAGAAAATTGTTATTCTTTTGGTGTATCTGAAAATCGCTGTTATCTTGTCCATTATTTGTTATCTGATTGTGTTTCAGGTGACCCAGACCTTGAACTGGATGGTGAGAATGACCTGTGACCTGGAAGCAAACATAGTGTCTGTGGAACGAATCAAAGAATATGCTGAGATCCCTACTGAGGTATGCTAATCATTCCACAGTAATGAACCAAAGTGCAGCAAATAAGCTGACAGCAGTGATGTGATGGTCGGTGAACCAGTGCTGACTAAGACAGACACCACTTTATCTTTGCATGTTTCTGGAGATAGACTAATCAGCTTCACAAAAGTAGTGATCAATTAGGTTCGGCAAACTTGGTCTTCATAACATCATTATTTTGTTATATATTAACAAATTATTTCCTTCTCTACTCTACGATACCTCTATCTTTCCTCCTCTACTCTACGGCACCTTTATCTTTCCTTCTCTACTCCATGACACCTCTATCTTTCCTCCTCTACTCTACGGCACCTTTATCTTTCCTTCTCTACTCCATGACACCTTTATCTTTCCTCCTCTACTCTACGGCACCTTTATCTTTCCTTCTCTACTCCATGGCACCTCTATCTTTCCTTCTCTACTCTACGGCACCTTTATCTTTCCTCCTCTACTCTACGGCACCTCTATCTTTCCTTCTCTACTCTACGGCACCTCTATCTTTCCTTCTCTACTCTACGGCACCTTTATCTTTCCTCCTCTACTCTACGGCACCTTTATCTTTCCTTCTCTACTCTACGGCACCTCTATCTTTCCTCCTCTACTCTACGGCACCTCTATCTTTCCTCCTCTACTCTACGGCACCTCTATCTTTCCTTCTCTACTCTACGGCACCTCTATCTTTCCTCCTCTACTCTACGGCACCTCTATCTTTCCTTCTCTACTCTACGGCACCTCTATCTTTCCTTCTCTACTCTACGGCACCTCTATCTTTCCTTCTCTACTCTACGGCACCTCTATCTTTCCTTCTCTACTCTACGGCACCTTTATCTTTCCTTCTCTACTCTACGGCACCTCTATCTTTCCTCCTCTACTCTACGGCACCTCTATCTTTCCTCCTCTACTCTACGGCACCTTTATCTTTCCTCCTCTACTCTACGGCACCTCTATCTTTCCTTCTCTACTCTACGGCACCTCTATCTTTCCTCCTCTACTCTACGGCACCTTTATCTTTCCTCCTCTACTCTACGGCACCTCTATCTTTCCTCCTCTACTCTACGGCACCTCTATCTTTCCTCCTCTACTCTACGGCACCTTTATCTTTCCTCCTCTACTCTACGGCACCTCTATCTTTCCTCCTCTACTCTACGGCACCTCTATCTTTCCTCCTCTACTCTACGGCACCTTTATCTAACCTCCTCTACTCTACGGCACCTCTATCTTTCCTCCTCTACTCTACGGCACCTCTATCTTTCCTTCTCTACTCTACGGCACCTTTATCTTTCCTTCTCTACTCCATGACACCTCTATCTTTCCTCCTCTACTCTACGGCACCTTTATCTTTCCTTCTCTACTCTACGGCACCGTTATCTTTCCATCTCTACTCCATGGCACCTCTATCTTTCCTTCTCTACTCTACGGCACCGTTATCTTTCCTTCTCTACTCCATGGCACCTCTATCTTTCCTCCTCTACTCTACGACACCTCTATCTTTCCTCCTCTACTCTACGGCACCTTTATCTTTCCTTCTCTACTCCACGACACCTCTATCTTTCCTCCTCTACTCTATGACACCTCAATCTTTCCTTCTCTTGGGTACCCTATATTCTTCGAGTCTGTTTCTTGCACTTTGTGTATGTATACGGACATGTTTTTGGAAACTTCTATTACTCCATGCTGTGCGCGCACATTTTCACTTTTGTGCATGCACACATACCCAGTGCGCACTTCCATTCTTGCCACATCAGAGCATACAGGGAAAACTTTATTCTTATTTTTGTTTTCATTTCTCCTTCTAGTTCGATATTATTATATTTGTCATTCTATATACATATTTGTACTCGTGTTTGTTCCAGTTGAAGGCCTATTGCACCAAAACGTCGTTTCATACCGTTTTTTTTTCTATTTTCCTTACAATTGACTATTTCCAGTGAACGAAAGTGGAAATGAAGGCAAATTTAGCGTGTTTTCACATAGAAGAGTTCCTAGTAAATGGTGTAAGGTAAAACTGTGCCTAAATTCATCACAACTAGTCAATCCTCAAATGGTGGAAATTGGTGCATTGCAGGTAAAGGGTTAAGTAATAAGGATATGTTGATAGAGGTCACTGCACAAGTATAACTTATCACAAAAATCAGGAAGAAGTGATCAGGTATGTTTTTTAAGGGCATGGTATGTGAAGGAGAGGTAAGAATAACATTGTTACAACAGTTGAGTTCTTGGAAAAAGATGAGCAGGATGACACTGAGAAAAAACATTTAATTTGACAATATGTATTGTAAAAACATTCAGCAACAGAATGAACACATAGAACAGGTATCATATTGATCAATGGTTGTTTAAATAAAATATCTGTCTTTTGAGCCGTAGCCGGCCCATAGAGCGTAGACCAAGATACTCCTTCTCTTATCTAGATTTTTATTCTAGTTCAATTCTTTTAAAGATATTTTATAAAATCTCGCCATTTGTCTCTGTTCTGTGCAAACAGCTCTATCTCATTGAGGGAGCCGATTCCTGCTGCTTTTGCCTCTCTCATTATTGTTCTTCTCAGTGTCTCTTTGGGTCCTCTTACCTGTTGTTTCCCGCATGAGGGCTTGCTTTGCTATTTGGTTATTATCTCTTCTCATCACATGTCCAACATATGACCATCGTCTCTTCTAAATATAACAATATTTTATTTAACATTGTAAAGGATAAATGGGTAAATGAGAGCAACCGACCCAGTCCAGGATGGCCAGAGAAAGGTGTGGTTGAATTCAAAGATTACAAAGTGCGTTACAGGGAAGGTCTTGATCTTGTGCTCAAGGGCTTGACGTGTGTCATTCAGTCAGGGGAGAAGGTATGTACCAAAATGTGTGTTTATAGTTTCGTGACAAGTAATAAACTAGAATATTACTTAACTCTCCATGTCCATGTTTTTTCGACCCTGCCAAAAGTGTTTAGCTGTAATTTATTCTTCCTGAAAAATACTTCTTGTGCACTAAATCTTTTCATATTTTCACTATAACAAGTCATAGACATATGTATTAGGCATCAATTTAAAGGAAAAAGGGCACAGATTCATAATCAGCAACAATATTTTGAAAAAAAAATGAAGGATAAGAATTTAAGAAATTAATAATCAAAATTTGTGAAAAAAAAACTTTATATAAAAATGGTATTCACTTACCCAAAGTGGAGGTCCATTTTAATCCAACAGTGCTGCTAAAACTAACGTCACAAAGATCGCTATCACATTCAAGGTTCTCAAAACATAATTCCTAGCTTTTTCTGCTGTTAATAATAATTCACGTTTAGGAGCAATAGATATTTCACTGCTGCTAGTCACGAATCAGCTGATTAAAAACTTTAGAAAACAACACAAATTTTGACAATTTTGTGAACAAATTAAACCAATGTTGAACGGTTGAAGCGTGTCTAAAGACAGGAAATTCTATTAGAGTTAAATTCCTTGTAGATGTGGTAGCTTAAAATGTGTAGTATTTACTATAATGTAACAAAATGAAAGTAACCATGTCAGCGTTCGCTTGGCAAAATGTAAGTAAGTAGCCATGACAGTGTTTCCACGGACATCAGGAGTTAAAGCAATTGTGATGTCATTTTACAAAAATCTTTTTAAAATGCTATTGATAGCTGAGAAAACTGATGATGAATGAAGTCAGTAACACAATTTTTAAAAATGTGTCAATAGTAGTAACATACCAGGGCAAGATGTCACCAACCTTGAACTGACAAACACTTTCTTCAGACTTATTTAAATATTGATGTCTAAAGTTGTACGCAGAAGAAGAACAAGATATTGCTTGACAAATTCCTACTGTAAATAACCTACTAAAAGCTACTTGACCATTTCTTTTGGGCATCTCAAACAGGCATTTTACCAAATATTGTAAAATCAAATTAAGGTCAAATTAGTGTACTGTGAAACTTATATTTTAACAGATAAATATTTAATAATGTACAACTTTCACAATGTCATAAAAGGAAACAAATTTATGATATTAATGGGTAATTTGGACTATGATTGATTTAACAACAATTATACATTTGGCCCAGCTCAGATTTTTTTTTTTTTTTTGTAGGTTGGTATTGTTGGTCGCACTGGAGCAGGGAAATCTTCTCTGACACTAGCTTTGTTCCGCATTATTGAGTCTGCTGAAGGCAGTATCTGCATTGATGGGACCAATATTGCAACTATTGGACTGCATGACCTCAGATCAAACTAACAATTATACCTCAGGTACCAGATATTTGTTAGCTAATATTTGATTGGAGTAAAACATTTAACCCTTTATTATGATACCTATCCATTCATCATATTTTTCCAATCCCTTCGCCAAAATTATGACCACTTATTATACCATTTGGAGGTAGGAAAATACAATTTTTCTTTAAACTTTTGTTACACAGCTTTGTATTTACCAAAGAAGGGACACAGAAATCAGATGCTATAATCATTACCTGGTTTAGGTTAGATTTATGGCCTGAAATTTGAATGCATGGTGCCGTCGGAGGTATTACATTGTCAACTGACATGTCAGCCGTCAGTCAATATGTTCGTCTTCCTCTTAGCGTCGTTCGTGGCTTATCCCGTGTTGGGGGCCTTGGTAGCCTAGTTGGGAAAACTACCTGACTGGGCTACCAATGTTCGGACAACCCGTGTTTGATTCCCGTTGGAAGCAGTTTGAATTACACTCGTGGTTGAATAAAGAAAAATACCCCTAAGGCCAACCCAGCTGCTGGCAGAAATGGGTACCAGGGTAGTACTCTGTGAAGGTGAGGGATGCCGCCTCGCATTGAGTTTCGGTGCTTTAAGTGACGCTGTCCTGAAGTCTCCGAAAACTTTGGATAGGCGACTGAGTACATATGGGTGAAAACTTGGTGCTAAGACGTTGATTTAAGTCTCATACTTTACCTTACCTTTATCTCATGTTACAATGGCTTGTTTAATGTCTCGCAGACAGATAAAGAGATTTCCTTTATCGTAAGAAAAAAAAGAATTTCTTAAAAATTGGACAAATTTATATTAAAAAAGAAATCCAGCCAAGTTTTTACGATAATTTCATACTTTTCCTATTTGAAAAAGAAAAATTCAACATCAAATTAAACAAATCCAACACTCAAGGGTCACTAGAGGTAATAATTAGGAACGTATATGGAGGGGTGGGGTGGTCCTGTGGCAACCTGTTGAATTCCAAAGTATTGTATTTTGAGGTCATTTTTACGAAGGTATTGTAATCCAGAGTTAATGCAGGTTATTCCCAGGTGTAAATAAATCATAAATAATTTTATTGTCTTGAAAATTTCTCTGAAGTCTCTCTCTAGGTCTGCCTCTTTTTCTTTGACCTGTTTCTCATATAAGAGCCTGTTTTGACATTCTTTTGTTATTTCTTCACAAAACATCCATCATTTGTCAGCACTCTCTTCCTAATTGCATGTGATATTGTTGATTACAACTACTGAAAGTAAATAATATTTTATTTATATTAATTCAGATAAATAATTAATTACTTAAACTATTCAAGGTAAATAATTGTGTAATTCAAGGAAGCTATTTATTGACTTACAATTTCAGGATCCAGTCCTCTTTTCAGGCAGTTTACGAATGAACCTTGATCCTTTTGATAGTCACACAGACGATGAATTATGGTCAGCTCTGGAGCATGCTCACCTCAAGTCATTTGTTTCAGGGTTAGCAGAAGGTCTCCAGCATCAATGTTCAGAGGGTGGTGAAAACCTGAGGTAATTGTTGCAACATTTGGAGTTATGGCCTCCTAAATAAATCTGTTTAAGCTCTTTGGAGTTTATTTGTTTTGTTTTATTGTTTGTTTGCATTCATCAGCTCTAAAGAAGTCTTGAGGGACTTAATTTTGTGTTAAAATTGCTTTTTCCTATTTTTCACACTGGCAGCCATATGCTCAGGTGTCCCTCACCCTATAGGCAGATATTCTCCTACGTCAGAGGCACTCTTTTTTTATCATTGAGAGCTTTAACATTTCAGGTAGATTTTTTTCCTATTAATTTTGATGGGGCAGTGACCATTTTTGGCTTACTTTTTATATTTCCAACTGGCAAAGGTTTTTTAACGCGCACAAATGCACACAGAACCACAAGTTTTTAAACAGTTATCCATGAGGACTAGATATTGATTGTCACTACCCAGAAGAGACCATGGGAGGGTACAAAGAAATCACTGATTTAATTTAAAAAAAAATTTTTCCTGCCACCTATGGTTAGAATCGAACCCAGTACCTTCATATATGCAGAGATAGATGCCTTGGCTCTAGACACCCAGGGCCTCCATCCCTCATACCAATTGTATTAACCTTATATTATGACGTGTTTGTAAAATTTATGAACTCACAACATTACAAATTCTTGGAATTCAACAGTTTGCCGCAGGCAAATATTTCCCTCTCCTTATACCTTCCTAATTATTGCTTCTGGTGATCCCTGGGTGTTGGATTTGTTTCCTTTTGATGTTAGATTTTTTGTTCCAAACCCAACTGCGCTATGTAAAATTACAACATTAAAATGCCTCAGTTTTTACAAATAAATTTTGCCAGTTGTCAAGAAATTCCTTTTTTTTAATGACAGGAAATTTCTTCAGCTGCCAGCGAGACATCAAATAAACCTTTGTAACATGGATAGACAGTGAACATTGCTAAGAGGAAAGCGAACATATGGCTCAAATATCAAATGGCCAATGTGTAAATAGATAAGTAACACCTTCGTAGCCACAGCATCATACTGTCGAATTTCGGGCCATAAATCGAACATTAGCCAGGAATGATTACTGCATCCGATTTCCATGTCTCTCCTAGTGTAAACACACAGCTCTGTAGCAAAAGTTCAAAGAAAATACTATTTTGGAACCCCAAATGTAACATTTAGTGTTTGTAACTTTTACGAAGGTGTCATACAGACGTGACTCGCTGGATAGGTGTCATTATTTAAGTTAATATAGATGAAAGTTAAGAGAGATAGCATTGCTCAGAACAAAGTGAGTAGATGTTTTTCTTGAATAAAATAGCCAAGGGACAATGATAGCGACAGTAGGATATCACTCAAGGGAGTCTTAAAATAAGGCAAAGAAGGGACAGATGGTCTAGACATTGGCCTCTGGACAACAAAGTGCCAGGTTTGAATCCCTCCACAGGTAGTGGGAATTTTTCACCTGGCATCTTGGTTTCTTCTTTTACCGGCCCAGGTATCTGGGTAGATAGATTCAACGTCTAGCTCTCTCAGATAACAGCAAAAAACAGGCAGTACCCTATGGATTGTTGTATTCAAACATTACCCCACTCTGTATACCTTCCTAATTACCACTTCCAGTGACTCCTAGGTGTTTAATTTTTTTTTCCCCTTGACCATGATGATACATTGTTTAATACGGAAAACAAAAATATAAATTTTCAAGAAATTTGTAGTTTTTCCCCCTTTTTTTGCAGTGACCTGGGAATTTTTCTCGGTGGTTGTCAGACATCAAACAACCCTTTGTTACTTGGTAAACACAACAAATAATGTTGTGCAGTCGCTGAACATACTGACGGATTTACGGCAACCAATACTGATAGACGTTGTAACACATCTGGTTCATGAGGTGAAGCTCAAGTCATAAATTGGCCTGAGCCGTGCTGGGAATTTAGAGTCCCTGTGTTTTGCCTAGTGTGAACACATGGCTGTGAGTCAAAAGTTCAGAGAAAAATACTATTTTTAGAACACCTAATGTTACATTTAAGTGGTAGTAATTTTTACTATAGTATCGTAACTGGGAGAGTTACAGATAGGCATCGTAATCTAGGGTTAATATTTTGCTTTCAGTGTGGGTCAGCGGCAGCTGGTCTGCCTGGCTCGTGCTCTGCTACGCAAGACTCAGGTGCTTATATTGGATGAGGCCACAGCAGCTGTCGACTTGGAGACTGATGACCTCATTCAAGCCACAATTCGGACTGAATTTGAGAAGTGTACTGTCTTAACCATTGCACACAGACTTAACACTATCATGGACTATACCAGGTGAGAAGGGATTTTAATTTTATTATAGATCTGACCTGTCATTCCTGACAATTTAAAATATCACATTTATGTAACCACATGTAGAGCTTGTCTCAACAGCTAGTAATTGTAAATGTTTTTTTTGTGTGCCTATTTAACAAAGCAGTAGGTCGGTATGTACACTTTCATTGGTCTATCTTTTTTGAAAAGTGGTAAAGTAGCTTAGACTTTACAACGGAATGCCTTCACTGTAGGCGGAGCATTTCCATATCTGCTCAGTCCCCATTCCAGCAGTCAACAAAGTGTTTATCCCGATTGTTCATACTGTTCTGTTGAATGTGTTGCGTTCTGTAAAATTGCATGTTTTACATTCATAAAAACAGTTCTAGTGAATGTGCCGCATTAAGCTGTACAAATGGCACGCAGCTTAAAAGGGACGCTTCCGGGTTGCCTTGACAGTCATCACGGGCAACATAGTCTCCATGCACCCACACCATTTCTGGTGGTAAAGTAGTTTAGGTTAGTTTGGTTTAGCCAACAGATCATCTTCATTGTACACAGACAACGCCATAGTGCTCAGATCCCCTCCTCAGCACATTCCTCATAATGAAACACACCCATCACACACTAGCGAAAGCACTGAAGATGGCTTTACCTTTGGTGCATGAATTCCATAGCACCAGCAAAGACCTTGACTCTCACTTCCTTAGTTGCCTCTTATGACATGAGTGGCAGGTGACAATGGCTCTGTTCTTTTCTCACCTGATCATACTCAGGGTTGCAGTGGCAATATGGGTGTAAGTAAAGTAGTAACTACCTCAAACTCAATTTAATCATTTTTTACATATTATGGCTAGTTTTAACATTAATATTATTTCTCAGAATTCTTTTCTAACTCACTTTCAAAAGACTATTTCTGTTTTGCAGCAAGATGTTCTGTCAGTTGAAGTTTGATCTGTGTTACATTTTTTTGGCTATATTTTTTGTTATGTAGAGAAAAAAGAAGGAAACCAGTTGTACACCATTACATATAGAGAATACAGTGTTAGTGCTTATATTTTATTTACCATCTGCTTATCTATGCATATAAGAGGATGTATAATTTTGTCATCATATTTATCTCTCACTAGTGGGTGTCCGGTTAGCGCAATCGATAGGCGGTTGGCTTACCACGGCAACAGCCGGGGTTCGTACCCTGGCGAGGACACCTGGGTTTTACTAATTCCCCAAAAATTAGTACCTCTGAAGTCGGAGTAAATCTGCCTGCATGGCGAGGGGCATCCTGTAATGGGATAAAACAGACTTTACACGCAAAATTCAGTCCCACAAAATTGAGTGGGTGGGACTTCGTCAGAGGTCAAAGCTGACGAGAACGAACGAACGAATCTCTCACTAGTTTTGATGTCTCATACAGTATGTTTGCAATTATCTTGGTGAATAATTAAGTAATAGTAGAAAAGAACATCATGAATTATTTCTTTACTCCATTTCCATGATTGTTTCAGGATTATGGTTCTTGATAATGGAAAAATCAAAGAGTTTGATCCTCCACAGACTTTGCTACAAAACCCTAATACTATTTTCTATGGCATGGCAAAAGATGCAGGTTTGGTGTAAAGAGCAGATAAATCTGACCAAAAGTAACAAGTCCCCTTCAAGGGCAGATAATTCTTGCCTTTTGAAACAATTATAGTCACTTTAGTTTATGAATGGTTTAATTAGTCATACTTAAACTTTAGTAATGTTTTTTTCACAATTGATCATCCTATATTATTTATAGTTCATTTACATCCGTAATTAATTTTATTATATTTATATTTTTTATACAATTAGCTTAAGCTTAGTTTTGTGGATTTAGTGCACCAAGCTTTTTTTATTCAAGCTTTTTTTTCTTAAAATTATGCCTGCCTGTCATTCTGCCTGTCTGGTTGATGTCTGCCTATGATTGATATGGTTCCAAGTATCTTCTTTGGTACTTCCCTCAGGCATCTCATGTTAACTCTTTCCTTACGGAAGCTTTTTTTGACGCAACGGAAAAAATTTCAGAGACAAAATTTTTCATGGTTTTAAGAACCAATCTACATATTTATATTTATCTACCATATAACATATTATAAATTAATTTTTAGATAGTTGAACAAGGTATTAGATTTCACCAATATCAAGATGATACAAGACATATAAAAGAATATAGGTCTTATGGCGTTCACACTAATCAAATTGAGCATGGCGCACAGTGCGACGAAACGTACGGAAAGAGTTAAAAGGCAAAAGTGGCAAATAGCACTAAAGTATTTTACTGTCAAATGGAAGTATAGTGCAGAGCCACCATTTATCTTTGGTACATCTTTTGAGGGAATGCAGTCCAGTGCTGTCTCCCTGGATGCTTGATCAATGGCCAGGTACCTGACTTGAAGATGAGTGAGCTTCAAACTCTAGTGTGACAAGTGAACCCTCTGTGACTATGCTAATCAGTCCCCATCTAATATTACATTTGGTAATCCTTTGATTTTTTCAAAATATTGTTTACTAACATATGGATATGTGAGGAACGTGTGGCCATGCGGCTAAAAACCACTGTTCCGCTGGCTGAAAAGCCGACATTCGGTGTTCGAAGCCCACGGTAGACAGAAATGATTTTTTCTATCGGGGGTGAAATAAAAATCCTGAGTCTCACACGTCGTGGCGACCGCTTTGACCAAGCGGCCTTTATTTCTCTGGTCCTATCATTGCAGCGCGCGCCCCCCCCCCCCCCCCCCCCCCCCCCCCCCCCCCCCCGTCATACACCAGCAATGGTACTATGTGATGTAAAGATAGTTTGTTTTGTTTTTTTTAACATATGGATGTGAAAGTTTGAAATCCACCAAGGCTTTAGATAGGAAATGAAATGCCTTTGAAAACAAATATCTTTGTAGGATCTCAAACATAAAGTGGAAAGAAAACATTTCATATAAATGGATAAGAGATGAATCAAAACAAGAATACATGTTGAGCTTTATAAGAAAAGACACTAGCAATACATCTGTCATGTACTGAGAATCAATGAAGAAAGACTTCCCCATCAGCCATTCATGTGGGAACTGTCTGGTAAAAGAAAACAAGGCGGACCAAGAGAATCATTACGCAAAACAATAACTAGAGAAGGCTCAACCATGGGACTAAAAACAAAGAGCTAGCAGCAAATTGTCATTCATGGAGAACTATGACTTCCACTCTAAGTGACGTCTTTGGCCCAAGAGGAAAATGATGAAAGATTAAATTGTTTACTGCTTAATTTTTGTTTTTGTCTTTCACTTTCATTTTTTAATGAATAATTCAATGTCAAGAACATTTGATTTAGATGTAATGAAATAATTCAATGTCAAGAACATTTGATTTAGATGTAATGAAATACTGTAACAGATATAGTTTATGTACAGATGCATATGCTGCTTTTGATAAGATTCTTGGTTTTCTACCTTTTCTATATGTAAATGCATTAACATATAAATTAGCATACACTGTTATTTCATGACTTTGTTCATATAAAATATTACTTAGTGTATAACATGTTTGGCTATCTCTGTTTGATTAGTCCATAAATACCGGTTTGTATGTAACAAATTACATTGTTTTAATATATTCATATTGTGATGCTCCACTCTCACAACATTTGTTGTGTTACAAGATGATGGATATGTTATATCTTTTCAATGCTGGTATTTTTCATTTTTTTTAAACTTTTAGTTAATGTTTTAACTTAGAACAGATGAAGATTTTCCTATTGAAATAAGTGATGTAGCTTAATATTTTTCTTATTTAAAAATCTTCATAATTTTTGGTCATGTTTTGGCATTGCCACATTTCCCCCCTCAGGTATTAGGATCATGAACATTTCAGGCTTCTTGTGTCCTGCATCCAACAACATTGTCGTTCCAAATAGAACTTTCCTTGGTATCTTTTTTGATTTCTTTTGTTTCTAGACCTTCCATTATAAATACAATAAATTTGTCTGTTTTTTTTATACCTTTATTATTAAGTCCACATCATCTACGGCAGCTGTGAGATTGTTGAAAAATTGAACATGATGAAAGCAAGTGCCATGTTTTTTTTAAAATGTTGTTACTTACAATATCACAACTTTTTCAAACGATATAACATTTACTGTATATTTAATTTGACATGAGAGATATGACTATTATTTATGAATCTATTTACACACACATTTTTTCAAAGTAGATTTCAGTTTTGCCCCTCAGGATCATTTTGTATATTTTTTAAAAAAAGTTTATTGCAGAAAAGGTTTTATTACCACGCCAGACATTTTATTATCAGGCATATGAGGATGCAATCTCATGTTGCCAGGTAGTTGTAATTTCATTTATCCTTTTTATGCAACAGTCGTTTCTTCAATTATATTATAGTTCTGACTCAGATCAGGGTCATATTATAATTCTCACTCAGACCAGAACCACTTAAAGTAATTGTTTAATTTTAAAATGTATTGCTGTCGAGCTTATTTAATGAAACTTAATATTATATTTTTATACGTTTTTTTTTAACTTTTAAAAAAAAACTGCTTGTAATAACTCCACAGCACGTATATTGAATGAAATAATATGTTTTTACACCTGCAGGTGTAGATTTTTAATATACCATGTAAGTTTGTCTTCTCTCCTTAGTGTTCATCCGTTAAGTGGCCATGAATGAATTGTGTCACTAGTTTATGGCAATGCAGCTATATCTGCACTTTTTTACCTGACACATCCGTCTTCGGCTTGGATGAGTAGATTTGCTTAACAAATTTTGCCCATACAGCAGCCATTTTTTGGCCTACTCTTTTTTATTTGTAACTGCCAAGTGTTCTTTAACATGTTCAAGTCCACACAAGACCTTCTGTTTTTTGTTTTTCCCCCGTTTTCCAAAAGGGGGGTAAATCCACGAAGACACCATGGGTTCGATTTTTGAAAAATCCTAACCGCCTGTGGAAATCTCAACCCAAAACCTTTTTGTGCAGAGCCTGTCGTCTTACCTCTGACTACCTAGTTCCCCTAGTGAGTTTTTAAAAATGCAGCAGACAGATCACAGATAAGTTTGTTATGAAGCTGATCAAACTCTACTGAACAAGCACACAGATTCAGCAATGTTCTTAAAGTGGATTTATAATTTATTAGATTAAAAGGGCAGCGCTGTAGTAAAATATAATGTTGCCTTATTGGTCAGATACTTTTAATCTTTTTATTATTTAAAAAAAATTCATCTGTTGTTGCCTTGAAGCACCGCATGTGAAAGGGTGAGTTGCTATAATTATAAACATATTTCAGTAACAGACAACTATTATAGTTTTTGAATACTGCTCAAGAATAATGTTATGTGTTAATATTGTGTTATAGTTTTGGTGAAGTTTTCTAATTATAGTGTTATGTTATTCAACAGTTTGTAGCTTGAGGGCAGTTGTGAGTAGTAACACTTTTAGTGATTGTATAATTTTTGTGTATGGTTAATAGTTATAGTTTTTGTGTATGGTTATTTAATAGTTATAATTTTTGTGTGTTGTTATTTAATAGTTACAATTTTTGTTATTTAATAGTTATAATTTTTTAAAATTGTTATTTAATAGTTATAATTTGTGTGTATTGTTATTTAATAGTTATAATCTTTGTGTATTATTATCCTTTCTCTACTGAACTTTAGAAAGAAAAAGTACCACCCTGCACCAAACAAAAAAAATGAGGGCAATAACATGTATTTTTTAGAGAGGCATATCTCTGGACCTACTGCACCCACATGTTTAATTGATGTAAGTTTCTTTTTAACCAAAATGGACGAAGAATTTTAATGTGTAAACATGTGTGTGATATAACAAAGTTCGTCAAAATATATTTAACATTTTCTGAACTTTATTTACTGTATTATTTGTTACATTGTTATTCCAAGTTGTTCAGTTTTGTATGGTACTATTCGAAGCAGGGTACCACTTTCCACCCGATACCATTGTTATGAAAATTCAGGTCAAGTCTGGAAATCACTATTTACTACATTTTCCTGAAAAGAGCTGAAAAAAAACCGAAAGTAGAAAACCAATGGAAGGGAAACATGTGAGAAAAGTTATACCAATAATTATTGGTTACATCCCATACAAAATAAACCATATGATTTTTAAGTAGAGGTGTATATATTCATCTGCAGTAGATAGTAACATTTCTCTATGGATAAAAATATTTATCGCAGGAGCAAAGGGGTTAAAGGGTTATAATTTTTAGTGTATTGTTATTAGCTAGGATTGTAATTTTCATGTATGGTTATTTAATGGATTATATTTTTGGTGTATGGATAGTTATTAGCTAGGATTATAGTTTCCGTGTATGGTTATTTAATAGTGTTATAATTTTTTGGGTGGTTTTATACAGTCACATATTTTAAGAAAAAAGCCAGATCATCAAGTCATAAAGAAAATACTCTGCCCAAAAAAAAAAAAAATTAATTTAATTAAACAGAAACAATTAGTGCCCTATGACACACTCTGATCATTTCCCATCTGTGGCAGATGACTCTGTGCCAAAATTGAACTTTGTAGTCATCTCATACACACAAAAAAGATGCAACTATACAAAACTGAAGCTTCTGTCATCGTTGCTTGCAGCCTGTCAATCAACACACTTCTGTTCTTTTTGGGGAGCATAGGCCTCAAGCAGGGTATCTCCAGTCAGCTTTTTTTCCTGGCCTTTTTCTTTACTTCCATCTCTTGTGGTCAGTGGCTCTTAATTTTAATTATTGAGAGAAGACTAAAGAGTTGTGTAACTGTTGTTATGCAATGATTTGATAGATCAGTGTTTTTATCGCTGATTCATTCAGATAATTTTACATCTGTGGTAGATATTGTTGTAATGTTGTGCAGTTGAGAATAATGTTACTGAAGAAGATACATTTAGTTTAATTTGTGAATGGATAACAGTTTTGTAAAAATTGAAGCCAAAATTCCCTAACCTTTACCACTAAAAATCAGCATTGAAATTAGCATTGTATAAAATGTACAAGATAAAATATCTTTAAAAGAATTGAAAACTCCTAGAACAAAAATTCAGATAAGAGAAGCAGTATCTTGGGCTACGCCCTATGGGCCGGCTACGGCTCAAAAGGTCAATAGATAGATAAAACGTACAGTTAATGTAGCATTCTATTTAAATCAGACCTGGTTATGCATAGATTAAGATTTCTAGCTTGTCAGTAAAACCTTAGATGTAAATGTTATCAGGGCCGACTCAAGGTACCGGCAACTCTGGCAGTTGCCCGGGGCACTCCACGTGCTTAGGGACGCCATCAAGGATCTTCTAAAAAAAGAACAAGTGAAAATAAGAAATATAATATTAAAAAGGAGACCAAAGTTCATTTTGTCCAGGGCTCCAGCATGCTGAGAGTAGTCTCTCATTGTTTTGTAGCCAACTTCACGTTCTTGTGAAAGCCATAAGAGGTTATCTCTCAGCAACATTTACCTGGTAATCATTACAATTTTAAAGATTGGAGGAATGAACTTATATTTTAGAAGGAATCAATTTTGAAATTTATTTTTTTTTACCTGGAGTTTCTTTAGTTCTTTAGATTTTGCTTTAGTAATTTAGAATTGAGTGCATGTTAGGGTACAGCTGAACCTCTTTAATTTACACTTTTTTCTTGTCATTTTCATTCATTCTGAAAAGTTGTCCTGTGGTTTACGGCAACATTTTGATAGTTTTATCATCAGGCCCTACATATCTCAATTTGAAAGAGTTTTCAGCTTGATATCCGAGGACACTAGCACCACCGTGACCGTCTTTAGTCAGCTATTATGCATGTTAAGACAGCTATTGTGCATGTCAAGACAGCTATTGTGCATGTCAAGACAGCTATTGTGCATGTCAAGACAGCTATTGTGCGTGTCAAGACAGATATTGTGCATGTCAAGACAGCTATTATGCATGTCAAGACAGCTATTGTGCTTGTCAAGACAGCTATTGTGCATGTCAAGACAGCTATTGTGCATGTCAAGACAGCTATTATGCATGTCAAGACAGCTATTATGCATGTCAAGACAGCTATTGTGCATGTCAAGACAGCTAACGTGCATGTCAAGACAGCTATTGTTGACTTGTTTAGTGCCCGCTGACCAAGCAGTCTGAATTCATCTCAAGAAATAGCAAGCAATAAAACTCCTTCGGGGATGGTCTAATAATACCGGTTATATATGTTTATATTAAAGATACATGTATATCATCAAGAAAAGGGTACATTTTTATATACATTATCTAACAGAATAATGTAATTGTGTATTTAACCATCTTCTAACATTGATCCAGTTATCATTATATATTTTCTTAGTTGTTTATCTTGTATTTTTTACAGTGCCTTGCTTTATCAAAACAAATTTGTTATTTTTGGTCACTGTTCTGTGCCTTCAAGTTTGTTTGAATATTTATTCTTTTTCTTAAAATGTATAAGATACCTTGCTTTTGATATCTCCGTTATTTTATTTAAATTGTACCTTTTTCTGTTCTCCCTTGTCTAATGTTGTTTCCAGCTTCATGAGTCCAGAGGTTAGATAACTTGTTTCTAGGCTGGTCTGTTGTTGGTAAGCTTTTAGTTAGTTGGTGTTCATGCCACTTTCAAGCCATGTTTACAGACATATTTGTATTATAGAAAACCCTCAGTGACTGTATCTTGGATATCAATGTGCCTATCAATGATGTTGCAATTCTGAGGTTGCAACAATATGTAATACATTGTCAAACATGTAGAATGGCATTCTACAAGGGAAAGTTAGTGAAACCATCTGGGGTTGCAACAATATGTAATACATTGTCAAACATGTAGAATGACATTCTACAAGGGAAAGTTAGTGAAACCATCTGGGGTTGCAACAATATGTAATACATTGTCAAACATGTAGAATGACATTCTACAAGGGAAAGTTAGTGAAACCATCTGGGGTTGCAACAATATGTAATACATTGTCAAATATGTAGAATGACATTCTACAAGGGCAAGCTAGTGAAACCATCTGGGGTTGCAACAATATGTAATACATTGTCAAATATGTAGAATGACATTCTACAAGGGCAAGCTAGTGAAACCATCTGGGGTTGCAACAATATGTAATACATTGTCAAATATGTAGAATGACATTCTACAAGGGAAAGCTAGTGAAACCATCTGGGGTTGCAACAATATGTAATACATTGTCAAATATGTAGAATGACATTCTACAAGGGCAAGCTAGTGAAACCATCTGGGGTTGCAACAATATGTAATACATTGTCAAATATGTAGAATGACATTCTATAAGGGAAAGCTAGTGAAACCATCTGGGGTTGCAACAATATGTAATACATTGTCAAATATGTAGAATGACATTCTACAAGGGAAAGCTAGTGAAACCATCTTGGGTTGCAACAATATGTAATACATTGTCAAATATGTAGAATGACATTCTACAAGGGAAAGCTAGTGAAACCATCTTGGGTTGCAACAATATGTAATACATTGTCAAATATGTAGAATGACATTCTACAAGGGAAAGCTAGTGAAACCATCTGCGGTTGCAACAATATGTAATACATTGTCAAATATGTAGAATGACATTCTACATGGGAAAGCTAGTGAAACCATCTGCGGTTGCAACAATATGTAATACATTGTCAAACATGCATTCTACAATGGTAAACTAGTGGAACCATCAGTATGTGCGCACTTATTTTATGAAAGTGATTGAGCTCCTGTGGGTTTGCCCGAAGTGCTGGGATAACTTTATCATGTTATATGTATTAGCAATTTTTTTTATTTGAGCTGGTCAGATCAGATAAGTTTTCAATTTATTTTGTTAAAAAAATTGTGTATCCATACTATTATTTTGTTTACCGTCTATGTTACAACTTTACCGTTAAGTTTTTCTGACTTATTTTTGTGTTGACTACATCCTAACAGAATTGGATCTGTATCACCTTTTATCACCACCAAACTATAACCATAGCATTTTTTTGTTAATGGTTTTATTTTGTTCACACTTAATTCTAAGAAAAAAGAACACCTAACAATCTGTAACGGAAAAAGGTTCTTTCTCTAGCTCTGTTGCCACATGTCAAATCATTTAAGATATTTTTGGGGAAATTTATCCCTCCACTATTTTGCACTTAAGATAATGTTACTGGAAAGTAGTTAAAGTCTGGAGAATGTTGACATAGTCCATGATATTGCTACTTTATAACTCCAGGAGGTTTGTGTCCCATGAGCAACATAGGAGAAATGTGGTCATCATCTTTTTCTGTGGAGAATAGAGATCCAAGGGAGCCGCGATAGCACAGTGGTTAGTGAACTGGACTACAAAGGACGAGGTAGGGTTCGATCCCAACCAACGGCTTCCGGGTTCACCCAGTCTTAAATGGATACCGGATTTTTTCTGGGAAAGTAAAGCGGCATGGGTGTAATACCAACCACATTACCCCAAAAATCATGTGCTGAAGGTCTGTAAAATTTATGGTCACTAACACCATATTCCCTATACGTCACTTGGCATGACGGGGGCTCTTTACTATTTTTTTAAATAGAGAGTCCATAGCTCATCTGTTGGGCATTCAGTAACAATCTTTGTACTTCTTCTTTCTGTTTGTGTGCATGGGCCCAACTGGGTCATGACTCCCAGATATTAACCTCCTGCTGCATTCTCAGTCTGAAAGTTCTTGAAACATCTTGTTTGAATATGTTATTTGACTACACACCAGCATAAATAAGTTGAAAATGTAACCCTCACAATACTTCCTGATAGAATCAACTGCCCACATTTAGTTTCTTTTGTTGTTACAGCTAACTGTCACACTGTCACCGCCTTACTTTACTCTGCTGCATTGGCTGTTGAATTCATTCATCATGTGTTTGATATCCTCAATTGCCTTGGTACTTAAAAATTTTGTTGAAATATTAGACAACTGTGACACATATGCAAAATAATAACCTGCCAATTCTGCGGTGAACATTTGATCTATAATCAGGTAGGAAGTTCAAAAACACCCACATTAAACAGTACATTGTATTGAATCAAAGTGGCAAAAATTGACAGATCTGGGTCAGTAATAAGTGAATAACTTTATCTTTAATTGTTTTGGTCCACCAAGTAATCCCTTCCAAAAATGTGGGAGTAGTCTTTGTTTCAGAAAGAAATATGCACATATATAAAATATTAAATACTACACAGGCCTGCAAGTAGAGTTGCAGAGAACATGTAAAATAAACATAACATTGCCACCGTTTCTTTCCACAATTTTTCAGATCAATATCTGTTATTTGTGTTTATATTTCATTGTTTATTTTAGAATAGCATTTGCCTATCATGTTGATCTTTGCTTATTTTTTGTTTTGTATTAGTAGCAGACATTAGCTTTTCTAAAAAAGATATTATTTGTTGTTGTTTTATGCAACATATATTTGTATTTGACTGCAAACATGAGTTGAGTAGATACTCTTATTTGAAATGTTTGTTTTGATTATTCTGTTCAGCAAGTGTTAACTCATGAAGTAAAATAAAGGTGGAGGAAGAAATATACAAATTTATATTCACATCTTCGCTGTGTAAGAAAACACAAGATAGTACCTGATGTTGTGATCTGTTATAAGGATCACAAGTGACAAAAATTAACATATACTAATTAAAACGAGTAAAAAAAAATTGTTCTTCTTCACCAATCAGTCACTGCTGTGCAGTTAGACATTTTGACCTGCATGGATTATGGATCAAATGGTTTGTTTGAGGTTTTCACTCATGCACGGTTGTTTCTGTGGGTCATATTTGTGTTCTTGGGGGTTGAGAGTGCTGCAGTCCTGTAGGATTAGGTCTGGAGTTTGTCTGCAGGTTCACATTGCACAATCACTAAGCCCTATCTTATGTAGGTGTGCTCTGGAACAACTGTGGCCTGTTCTGAGTCTGAATATTGTGGTCTGCTCATGCCTGCTGAGTTTGTTTAAGCTGTCATGTTCTGGCTTATATTTTTCTTGTAAAATCAGCATAAAATGGTATGAAGCAGCTAAACTAACAAAGACAAGACAAATTATGACACATTGGCAAAAGACTTCTTCAGGGATAACGAGCAAATATTAAAATTAAAGAAAGAATGCAGCTGTATTCAATATTTGTGCTTAGTTCTTCTAGTATTTAGAGTGTAACTCCTTTCAGAATTCTTAACTTGTTTTAACATTCTCTTTATTTCTGAGGCTCTATGGTTGTTTGGACTTTTCAAGGTTTCCACCTTCTTTTACAAGTTTGTCTGCTTTCTCATTTGCAGATTGTTCTGGAATCTACTGCAGTTCTGTTTTGTTATGACAACATACATATGTTGCTACCTATTTTCTGAATGAGCAATACTTGTTTTGGGCTCGACATTACTTATAGGACTGACCTTGCATCACCGAAGATGACAATTTTAGGACATAGGATCTCCTGTTTGTTGAAAGTTTGTACTGTTAGGACATAGGATCTCCTGTTTGTTGAAAGTTTGTACTGTTAGGACATAGGATCTCCTGTTTGTTGAAAGTTTGTTTTGCGCCATTGCATTGCATACTGCATAATGAAAGAAATTATTCCTAGCTTTTTTCTCATTTCTTCATTTCTGATCTTATTTCTCAGTCTATTTCCTGTCATTTGTCTAACACATTTAATTTTGGTAGTGATTATTTATTTTTTTTATTGATCTTGAGTCTATAGAGTCCAGGTCTGGCATTGGTAACACAACATTGGGATTAATAATTTTTAATTAATTATTGTAACATATTCGTTATACACATTATTAATATTTTTTTTAATGACAGAAGACCTTTGATCACAACATCAGGTACTGTTTTGTAATGTCATAAAGTTATAATCATATATTAAGTAATATTTCTCTACTTTCATCTCTCTAATGCCAGCTTTACTGCTGTTCCAGATAATTCAATATCAAACCCCTCACTTGATGTGTATACAAGTTTTAATAAACCAATATTTTATCAGATAAAACAACATCTCTTTTACCTCAAATTCGTTTTTTTATCAAACATATATTTAGTTGGTCAATCTTGACATTGGTCTTAACTTTGACAATATGTTGTACTTTGTGCTAACCTAATTTAGTTTAATTTATATATTTATGTGAGGAGAACCGGTGGCCGAATCGATAACTTGTCAGGCTCTAAACTAGGAAGGAGAATGCAGGTTCGAATCTTGGTAGAGTCAAAAAAAAATTTCCTGTCTGGGGAAATATAAATTCAGACGTGAACACCTCACAGCGACTGCACTGAGCATGCAGCCTTTATTCTCCAATCCTATAAGTCTCCCCCAGCAGACCCTAGTAATGGGAAAATGCCATGAAGATAGTATGATAGTTTATGTGATTTTTATCAATATTTTTTAATAAATTTAAACTTGAGCTGATTATCTATGACATTGACCTTATTTGTAAACTGGTTTTGTTCCTTATTTGTCCAGTTTAGCTTCAATAGATCCAGTTTTTATGTCTATCCTCATTTGTAAATTAATCTTTTGTACTTTATTAATCTTCACAGACATTAGCTGAGCAAAGTTCAGTCTTTACAATGATCGTTGTTTTTGTTTATGTAAATCTGATATAATGGTGATCACATATCTCTGTCTGATGTGAAATCATAGTTTTATACTTGTTCTTATTTTGTTACTTTCTCTTGACTAATTTATTATATCTCATGTGATATCATTTGTATTGATTTACTCATCAAACACATGTGGCTGTTTGATGTAGCTATTTGTTGTTCCACACATTATGATACTGCTTTAATAATTTATTTTAGATTGGTTCCTATTTAACTCACTGGAGGTAATTAGTCTGTTAATTAGTCTGTTATTTCACATTTGATTTTCTTGATGAAAAAATGGTTGGATACCTGATGTCTGATTTGAGGGAGGCAAGGGAGAACATTCACCATTTCTTGAGGGAAGTAAGGGAAAACAGGAAGAAGATTCAACATTTCTTGAGGGAAGTAAGGGAAAACAGGAAGAACATTCACCATTTGTTGAGGAAAGCAAGGGAAAAAGGGAAGAACATTCATCATTTGTTGAGGAGAGCAAGGGAAAACAGGAAGAACATTCACCATTTCAAGGAAGTAAGAAAGAACACTCACTATTTGAGTGAAGCAAGGAAGAACAGGAAGAATACTTACCATTTGAGTGAAGAAGGAGAGAACAGGGAGAACACTCACAATTTGAGTGAAAAAGGAGAGAACACTCATCATGTGAGTGAAGCAAGAAAGAACAGGGAGAACACTTACTATTTGAGGAAAGCAAGGGAGAACATTTACCATATGAGTGAAGAAAGAAAGAGCAGGGAGAACATTCACCATTTTGAGGAACAAGGGGGAATACTCAGTGGCAAATGCTGTGGTGGTGGGGGGAGGGGGGAATTAAATACTGGAATCCTCCTTTACCACCCATCCTTTTTATGTTGTTAACATGTTATATATGGCAGGAAATAATAAAAACAAGTAAAACCATTTGCGTTATTGCAGTAGCAAAAGAAAAAACACACAAGAAATTGGTATACTTGAAACTGTCTAGTACATGTATTTATATAATGTACTGTTTGTGTGCAGTACATTCATAATTGATGTTTTGAGTCTTCTCTTCCATCTAAACCAAAAGGTAAAATTGATTGTATAATGTGTTACCCAAAAAGTAAAATTGATTGCATAATTTGATAACTATTTCTTTACAAATTTTGGAGTATTGCTCAAACTTTTGATGTTAATCCAAGAAGCAAGGTTGCCTATATCATTTTTTTTTTTCATGTGTTTGTTTTGAGATGTTAAATTCTTGTAAATAAAATTTATAAAACAGTAGATCATAATTTTAAATTGTCAAATTCCAAAAACAAAGTTTGCTACATTTTTTTTTGGGTAACAAATAATGTTTATTTAGATGCTCAATCTTGGTCCAATTGCACAAATAAAAGTTGTTAGTTAATTTGAAAATGTATTGTCAGATCTAATTGCAGAAACAACAGTCTTGCAAATTATCTGTTTTTTTTTTAAAGTAATGATTTTTAGATGTTAAACCTTTAGTCCAATTGTGTAAATACAATTTGCTAGCTGGATGATTTTGCTAACAGTTGAGAGAGAGTTGCACTTAGTGTGATCCAAGAGCTTAGTTTTTACAATTGTTTTTATTTTAACATTTTTTATGTGTTGCACTCTTAGTCTTGGCCAATCCTGTTAATAAAGTTTGCTGTCTAGGTAACTTTGCAGACAGCTTGTAGGGAGTTTATCTTAGTTTAATAACAATTACTGATTAATTGTTTAGACGAGTTTTTCATTCTCTCAATTTCTCATAAATTGATGGCAACTGTGTCTGTGTTTCAGCTCAGAGTAATCCAACGAACTTTGTTAATTACTTATATTTGTAGACAGCTTTATTGGATGTTAAATTGTTGGTTTAAATGCAAAGTTTATTGTAATGTTTTTTTAATGATTTTTTATACATTTACTTTTGTGAGTTATTCATGCCTGCTTTATCTTAAAGATGTCTTGCATGGGTGTGTATATTCACCTCAATGTGCTTGTGATTCTACAGATATATTTCTAAATTTTCTGTGTTCAATTTTTATCTATTATTTGTTTACATTTAATTGCATGGAGCATGAGTGTTTTCAAATGCATCCAGTTTCATTATTTATATATCTTTTTATTAGTGCCTTTTTGTTTAAATCTTGTAACGACTATATTGTCTGTTTTTGTTTTGTAAATTATAATATACAAATTGTTTGAAGATATATTTTGTGTTTTACACTTACTTAACTTTGCAAATGAGTCATTCATTAGAATTTTCTTTCACATTTAAGGTAAAATATCAAGTCAGATAGAGAAATATTCAAAATACACAACTATGAGAAAATAAATCTTTCTGACTTTTTTCTTGTCTCTCATCATCAAAGGAAAATTGTGTGTTCAGGTCACTGCGTTGTAATTCTGGTGTATTATCATCTGGTATGCATGGTAATTTATCTATCTATTTATCTATCTGTTGTCCTTTTGAGCCAAAGATGGCACATAGGAAAGAAATTCTAGACTCTTTGTGTCCGATGATCTTTCAAGTATCACACCTCACACAGGACCTCCATTGTGTTGGCTACATGACTCTGTTCTGGGCGAGTTGCTCATTTTCAGTGAAGGAGCTGATGCCTGCTGTTGTTGCCTCTCTCTTCAATGTTCTTTTTAGTGGCACTGTTGGTCAGCCTGTTTTTCTTTTACCATCTGGTTCCCATTTGAGGGCCTGCTTTGAGATTCTCTTGTTGTCTCTTCTCATCACATGGCCAACATATGACCACCTTCTTATCTTGATAATAGTTTATATTTTTGGATGCTTTGTCATTCTATTTTTTATTTCTGCACTAGTCTTTAACTCATTCCATGGTATATGATGTATTTTCCTCAAGCATTTATTTTCAAATGGATGTAGTTTACTTTCTATTTCTTTAGTTTTTTTCCAGCTCTTGCATGCTTTAGTAAAAGTGGATAATACATTCAATTTGAAAATCATGAGCTTTGTTTTTGTGCTTAGTCATTTTGATTACCATATTTTATCAAGGTTTCTGAAAGTCATTGCTGACTTTGCTATTCTTATTCTTATCTCCATCCTTGTGTCTCCCTCCTGATTCATGCAGCTTCCAGATATACAAAATGATCCACTTCTTCCACTGCTTTTCCGTCAAGGTAATTTTTTTTTCTCAGGGTGATTTTTTAAATTACTTTTGTCTTTTCTTCATTGATCTCAAATCCAATTTTCCTATCCATTGATGACAGAGCGTTATGATGAACTCCAATCAGAATCTAGCAGAATTTCCCATTTTTGGCCCTAAAATAATAACAAAAACCGGTTTCTGGATTGTCAGAACAGTGCATGATAATGCCTGCTATTTAATTGATCCATCATCCTCTTGGTCTGCCTTTCCCTCCTTTAATTTCTTTTTTGAGTCTTAATGCTCTCAAGGGTGGTGAGGGACACTGTTTAATGATATATGTTACATATTCAAACAATTTGAACTGTAGTTTATTACTATCTTTCAACACTAATATAACACCAACTTTTTATTCTTATATTTTATTCTTATTTCTAAATCTATCACTTCTTGTAATGCTTATTGTTCTTAAACATAATATAGACAAAGACACTCAATTAGATTTGACAGCCATATTATAGTTTATCATTTTATGTATTGAATGAAAATTCTGCATTCATTTTTAGTAATTTAAGTTCATGGCTTCCACCATATGGAGTAATTCATTGATTAGTATACCTTAGAAGATAATTCAATAAATTCATGATTTCTTGTGAACAGTATTGTCACCATAGAATTACAAATGAAGTGACTTATTTTTAGTTTTCTGAATACATTTGTTATATGTTTCTATCCAGTTTTGTGTTTTCTGGGTACATTTGTTATATGTTTCTATCCAATTTTGTGTTTTCTGGGTACATTTGTTATATGTTTCTATCCAGTTTTGTGTTTTCTGAGTACATTTGTTATATGTTTCTATCCAGTTTTGTGTTTTCTGAGTACATTTGTTATATGTTTCTATCCAGTTTTGTGTTTTCTGAGTACATTTGTTATATGTTTCTATCCATTTTTGTGTTTATCTGGGTACATTTGTTATATGTTTCTATCCAGTTTTGTGTTTTCTGGGTAGATTTGTTATATGTTTCTATCCATTTTTGTGTTATCTGGGTACATTTGTTATATGTTTCTATCGAGTTTTGTGTTTTCTGGGTACATTTGTTATATGTTTCTATCCAATTTTGTGTTGTTTTCTGAGTATATTTGTTGTATGTTACTATCCAGTTTTGTATTATTTTCTAAGTATATTTGTTATATGTTTCGATCCAGTTTTTTGTCAACTTGAAAATATCGGAGTTGTTTGTCTTTAGCAAGGATGATGATGATTTTATGTAACCAAGGTGTGGTGAGATGAGTTTATGTAACAAGAGATGGTGTGTGGATTAGTTTATGTAACATAAGATGGTGTGGATGAGATTATGTAACACGATGTGTGGATGATTTTAAATGACAAGAGGTGGCATGGCTGAGTTTATGTAACAAGAGATGGTAAGGATGAGATTATGTAACACGATGTGTGGATGATTTTAAATGACAAGAGGTGGCGTGGCTGAGTTTATGTAACAAAATGTGGTGTGGGTGAGCTTATAAAACAAGATGTGGTGTGAGTCAGTTTCTATAACATAATGTGGTGTAGATGAGTTTTATATAACAAGATGTGTGGATGTGACAAAAAGTGACGTGTATGAGTTTAAGTAATCAAAACAATAGGGACCCACAATAGAAGACGGATGGGGTTACAAAGGGCATGTGAATTACAGAAATGCTGAAAGGACAGATGGTTGTGGCAAGATAGGCTACAAGAAAAGTGCCACACAATCTTGAACACAACATGATCCTGTTTAACAAGTCAAAGCTGATGATATCACCCACATCCTCGTTGCAGCAAGTACAACATATTGACTCAACAATGATTTCTTCTGTGATCATGGCTCATTCAGAGTAGGATTCCGGACTTTCTTACGAAGGCAGCTGTCTAAGTGATTTGGTTGCCCCATATAGTTTCTCTTCCAGGGAGGTGGGTGTGGACTACATTGTCCTTCTCAGGTTGTGTACTGGGGGCAATCATGTAGAACATGTTTTGTTGTCCAGTGTACAGTGGCATTGGTTGGTAGTACCTATTTTGAGTTTGTTGAACATGTGGTTTCTCATTCTGTTGTGGCCAGTGCGTAGTTTTGAGTTTGTGGAACATGTGGTTTCTCATTCTGTTGTGACCAGTGTGTAGTTTTGAGTTTGTGGAACATGTGGTTTCTCATTCTGTTGTGACCAGTGTGTAGTTTTGAGTTTGTGGAACATGTGGTTTCTCATTCTGTTGTGACCAGTGCGTAGTTTTGAGTTTGCTGAACATGTGGTTTCTCATTCTGTTGTGACCAGTGCGTAGGCAAAATATTATTTGACACAGGATGAAAACAGCGTGATCCTATGTGCATAGATAGACAAGAAACAACCACAATATATTAAATATATTGAACAACTTACGTACAACCAAAAACCATTTTTTAAAATGTAAAACAAAATTAATGAAGAACTCCGTGTTTATTATAAGAGTGACTGAAATGAAAGAATATTTAGACAGAGAATCACTGATAATTGTCACAATTAAGAACTTAATTGTTGGGACAGTGGTTCAGTTTGCACAAAATGCATTTCAGTACAGCCATATATACATATATAAAATGTTAATATTTAAGTGCATTCCAGTTATCAAAAAGTTGAGTTAACAAATTCGAAATGAAAATGTTATAAGACATATCAAGTAACAGTAAAAAACCACTCTCAACAAGTATTTGATAAAGAAAGAAAATAATGATGGCAAAGTAATAACACAATTAGTGAAAATAAAGGAATAGATACACAATTAATGAAAACTCAAGAAACAGGCACACAATTAATGAAAATAAAATAAGTCATCATCATCATCAAGTACCGGGCCTACTGGCGTAGGTGATCATGTCTCTCCACATCCATTTTTGACAATAGAAACAAGAAAAAGAGTTCTTAAATGTTATGTAGAGCCAGTCTTAATATATGGATGCGAATCATGGACAATAGGACAACAGACAAGAAAATCATTGGAGCCTGTAGAAATGTGGTTTTACAGAAGAATGTTGAGAATACCATGGACAGCTAAGAAGAGTAATGAAAATGTTCTGAAAGAGGTCAAAGCAAAAAGAGAGCTAATTTCCAATATTAGGAAGAAACAATCATCATTTTTTGGCCATGTAATAAGAAGAGAACAACTGGAATATATTGTAACAACTGGAAAAATGAGGGACGAAGAGATAGAGGGAAGCAAAGAGAAAAAATAACAGACAGCTTAAGAGAATGGCTTGGCAGAAGGTCAACAAAATAAGTCATACAATCAATGAAAGCTCAACATACAAGTCAATAACAATAGAATAACAGTTACAATCGGTAGAAACTTAAGCAAGTCACACTATTAATGAAAATAAAATAACATAGTCAATGAAAACTCAATTGTTGTTGTTGTTGCGTTCGCCAGCTTTCAACTCTGACGAAGTCCCTAGAGACTAGGAACTGAATTTTGTATGTTAATCCATTTTCCCTGGCAGCCGTGTGCACAGGGGTTCCTCGCCGCACAGGCAGATAACTCCGACTTCGGAGGTACTCATGTTTTTTCCGTCGATGAGTAACTGACGTTTCAAGCCCGGGGCCTCGCTGCTGAGACCAGGGGTGGTTGTCGCAGAGAGAAATCATAATTAAAAATCCCAACCGGTGTAGCCGAGATTTGAACCCACAACCTCTCTATCTCGAGGCCGGCGTCTTGCCTCGAGACCAACCAGTCCCCCATGGACTTGGAATATGAGGAAACTGCAACAAGGAACACTTTTCATGCATAGCCTGCAATGGTTCCTGCCGCCTATCCACCATATACCAGAAGTTCACGTCCTCCCGAAAGTGATGATCGTCATATTTCTTTAAAAATGTATAGCGCTTGATGATGTTATGCCATCGTTGTTGACTCCAATTTCGAACATATAAACACACAGTTAGTCGTCAGATTATCTCTGTCGCACATCAAACAATAGACCGTAAGATTAAACGAATTAAAATCCATAATTGGATAAATAAAACTCAAATAACAATCATATTATCAATGAAAGCTAAATTTATAGACACACCATTAATGAAAGTGAAGAAAATACTTTTGCAGTAATGTTCTGACTTGTAGGGTCTGCAAAGGGACTGAATGAGGTCCTGGATATGAAGGCCTGATGCCCAGTTAAGTCATCACGTGATGTGGAGGTTAAAGTTTTGACGTCCTGATAGAAGCAGAGAAGCCAAACAAAAAGAGAGCTCATAAAAAACACCAGAACGAAACAACCATTTATTTTCGGGCACGTCATGGAAAAAGAAAGTTGGAATACTTGGTTACAACTAGCAAAATATAGGGAAAGAGAGATCGCGGACGACAAGAGAGAAGATACTGGATAGCTTGGTGCCATGGTATGGAAAACAGTCAACAACAGAACCGATACGATGCACGGTGGACAGATAATTATGGTTGTGATTATGAAAGGCCCTGGTATGACTGCAAACGAATTAAAATCCATAATTGCTCAACCGCCCGTCCCAGTGTAATCATCCGAATTAATACCTGATCTCCCAAACAAAAAAAGGTAATTGCAGTCCCCACCATAGCAGTCTCAGCGCATGTCAAAAGACATAAGGCGAAACCGCACAGAAAATGAACACATCCATCTGTTCCCCTTCATATGATATCATCATTCATCGTAATCAATCGGAGCATAATCAAAACGGATGAAAAGCAAGCTCAGGGATAGATAATTGTGAAAGGACACGATCATCTACGTTATGGCACATGATGATTATGACGATGATAGAAAGAATACAATAACTTCTCTAGAAATCTAAATGACACCCACCTGACATGGAAATGACTGGTTTAACCTACTCGACCACTCCTCTCCATAAAAATAAGTGTTATAAATGTGATATTCATTCAATGAAATAACAAATGCACAATTATGTAAATAAATCCAATCTGCAGTAGTAAGAGAATGATAATAATGATACAAATTTGGGTTGGAGGGGATCAGGACACTCATGAAAAGATAAGTATTTATCATTCAACTGACTCGTCTTACATCAAGATGTAGTTCTTGATTCCTATCACGGCAATAGGACAGCAGGTCTACACATTTTCCATGTTTTTTTTTTCTATTTTGCTGTAACCGGGGACATTTTCTGGTCATCGGCAGACATGAAACAACCCTTTGTAACTTGGAAAACGCAGCGAATAGTGCTATACGGTCGCCGAACATACTGAAGGACTTACAGTAACCGTACCGATAGACACTGTAACACTTCTGGTTCATGACGTGAAACTCAGGTCATAAACAAACCTGAGCCAGGGATTTTTTGTCTCCGTGTTTGCCTAGTGTGAACACACGGGACTGCGTTAAGAGTTAAGAGAAATTACTATTTTTAGAAACGTAATGTTATATTTAAGTGGTAGTAATTTTTACTACGGTATCGTAACTTGGAGAGTTACAGATAGGTAGCGTAATTAAGGGTTTTAACATTGTTCCCGGGTATTTAAACACATTTACCTGTTTTGATATTGTTCCATTTGTCTATTGTGCGTAGGAGTGATTAAAAGAGACAAAATAAGAAATGGAGTTATATGAGAAAGAGTTGGATTAGAACCAATTCTGAATTACATACAAAGAAAACAAACAAAATGGTTTTTCCACTTGGAGAGAATGTCTGGTGATGCTATATTACAAGGCAGACGCAAAAAGAGGAAGACACTTATTCTATAGAGAAAGTTATAGAAACTCTACAACAGCATCAAGTGTCAATGGCTGAGGCTGCCAGAAGAGCAAGATCCAGAATATTGTAGGTCTTTCAACAACTTAAGGAAAAAGAAGTAAATGGAAGGACACCCACCATCACCACATTGTGTCATTAATAAAGTGCAGGTAGACCTCTACAGATATAGGTCATTTTGCTCTGTGTCATGCCTTGACATGCTCTCATCAGTTCTTCTGTTCTTTAGAACGTGTAGTTTAGTTTATCTTCAATCCGTTGTCCGCTTGTGTTCTTATTTTCTGAAGAAGGTCACGAGTAGGCCGGAACGTCATGATTTTGTTTTCTTCCTTTTTTTTTGTTGTAAAGCTGTCACCATACTTCGTAGGCGTGTCGTTACACCCCACCACTTGCTCCCTGCAACCAGCTTTACCGCAGCACTTCAATCATTTGCCTGTTCCTTCCTATTCATCCACTGATGACAGTCCCCGTTTTAATATTTGTCGGCCTCCTGTTTCCGTCTTCCCTCACCAACTTTATATTTTTCTCTTCCAAGTACTTTTCTCTTCTTTTTGTGTTAATTACTTTATCTCTTTGGGAACTGCGATAGCTCAGTGGATAGTGAACACGACTACTAAGGATAAGAAGTCGGGTTCGATCCTGATCTACGGCTCCTGACTCACCCAGCCTTAAATGGGTACCGGATTTTTTTCTGGGAAAGTACAGCGGCACATAATATCGACCATATTACCCCAAAAATCATGTGCCAAAGGTCTGTAAAAATTAAGGTCACTAACACCTTATTTCCTAAACGTCACTTGGCGTGATGTGTGTGGCTCTTTACTTTACTTTTACTGTGTCTCTTTAGGTGTAAATACAAGTTATTTGTCTTGTTCGAGTTGTGATAAATAGTGCTGTCTCGTTTTCAGCTCTTTTAAAACGTTATTATTATTTGTTGTCTGCAGAACGGATGGCTAAATCATGTCGGCCTTCAAACTAGATGAACGCAGGTTTGAATCCCTGTAGGGTCAACAGTTCTTTTTTTGGTTATGTATTGGGGGTGAAACCAAAACTCAGCTCCGAACACCTCTCGGTGTCTACACTGTACAGGGGTCCTTTACTTTTTGGTCCTACAAGTCTCCGCAGCAGTTTAATTGGAAAATATCGTACGGCTCCCTTTGTCCAATAAGTACTCCCAATTTTTCTACCAGTTCTGCTGTGCGACACAAGTTTAATATCATTATCTATCGCTCATATTTTCCCCATTAACATATTTATGCCCCTTGCCTTGACGTCATAATTCCTTGTTTATTCTGCAGCCAGACCTTCCATTAAAATATTGTTAATGTACCTATGTCTATATGAATATCAAAAAGACTAAAACTATGATCATAAACAGAGGGAATACTCAAAACCCATAAGTGGATATCAAAGTTGAAGGAATAGACCTGGAGACATTTCAGAACTATAACTACCTTGGACATACTATAACCAGTGATGGTAAATGTAAAACTGAAATAAACAAAAGAATAGGAATGGCAAAATGTAATTTTAATGTCATGAAGAACATACTAACATCAAAAACAAATAACACCAGGGCTAAAACTAAGAATAGCAAAATGTTACATCTTCTCAACATTCCTATATGGTGCAGAAACATGGACATTAGACAAGAAAACAGAACAGAGAATTAAAGCCTTTGAAATGTGGATATTTAGAAGAATAGGTAGAATTGGATGGAAGGAAAAGAAAACAAACGATGAAGTCTGAAAACAACTAAAAATGAAAAGAGAACTACTAAACACAATTCAAACAAGACAAATGCGATTTTTGGGCCATGTTAAAAGACACAGCAGTCCACTAAAAGTAATCCTGGAGGGGAAAATACAAGGTAAAAGAGGCAGACCAAGACTAACATGGACGAGTAACATCAAAAGATGGACAAACCAGCCTATGACAACCTGCACTACCAAAGCAAGAGACAGAGCAGAATGGCGCTCCATGGTAGCCAATCTTCGTTGCGGAGATGGCACTCGATGATGATGATTTTTTAAAAACTATTTGTTTTCTTCTTTGTCAAATAAGTACTCCCAATTTTTCTACTAGTCCTGCTGTGTGACGACACAAGCTGAATATCATTATCTAGTGCTCATATTTTCCCCATTAACATATTTACGCCTCTTGCATAGACGTCATAATTCCTTGTTTATTCTGCAGCCAGACCTTCCATTAAATTGCTAATGTACCTATGAAGGCTTTTGCTGAAACGCAATGTGTCTTGTCTTTCTGTTAGTGTAGCTACTTCATACCCTTTTATGTGTATTTTCTTTTTTCTCTGCGGCTATACACGCGGCTCCGTACAGTATTTAATATTTGTTATATTTGATATCTGTAGTTATCTCCAACGATCAGCGAAGCAGTGCAGGAAAACAGTATTTGGTTATTGCTGTTGAAGACTGAAGTCTCCTTGCCTTCAGCTGTCTCTGGGAGGCAAAGGCGCGCCTCACAGCACCAGAGCTGGAAGTTGTCAGCTGATGGCTTGCGTCAGGATCGGTGAACCAGAAACATTCAGACCCTGCTCCACCTCTCCGTGGTGCCTCCAGTAACAGACTAACCTGTATAGTCTGGCCAAGTGAGTAGGGATAGAATAGGGAAGATAACCCGGTACTCAAAAATGTCATGCTGAAGTCGGATGTGTTGGGCCGAAAGGCGCAAATATCACAGTTATACTGCAAACCACAACACAACGCAGACACGCCCACATAACATCATTTTAAGGGCGAATGATGAAAAGGTGTACTCCTTTAGTCACCGAGCGAACGCAAGCAAGCAAACAAGCAAGCTGTCTTTGAAGATGTGAAAGTCCAGACATAAATTACACATTTATAGGCCCGTCTTCTGCCTCTACATCTTTTTATTCATTCCTTCCTCATTGTCTTTCAGCGTCTCGGGGATATATAATTGTGGTTTTCAATCCATGTTTTTCGAGGTCGGCAGTAGAGTCTGATGTTCCAGCAGCGTTTATTGAAGATTCGTTGTGCTGCATGTTTAGCTTTCTGTCTTATCTTAGTGTGGTTAGAGTGCTCGCCTCCTGACCAGAAGGGTCGGGTTCGATCCCAGCAGTGGTGGACTTTTTTTCGGACTGACAAGGCACCGGGGTTCACCCAGTCTTTAAAAATAGGTACCAGATTTTTTTTGGTAAGTAAAAGCGGCCTGGCGTGATACCGACCACATCACCCAAATTCTGCTGTGGTCATATAAAAATATTGTCACTAGCACCATATTTCCCCTTACACGTAGCAAGGTAGGGGATGGAACCTTTACTTTTGACTTATCACGTGGCCTAACAGTTTTGTCTGTTGTTTCTTTATGTATTAAATGGCGGGAATTATTCATAGCTTCTTTTCTCAGTTCTTTATTTCTGATCGTATCTCTCAGGCTGTTCCCTGATATTCGTCTAACACATTTAATCTCTGTAGTGGTTATTTTATTTTTCTAACTGCTCTTGAGTCTAGAGCCCGGGTGTGGCATTGTTAGTACAGCGTAGAGTGCCCGTTTTGCCTCTAGAGCTATTTTCTTGCTGAACAATAATGGCGATAATTGTCCGATGATTTGACAAGCTTTGTTGCATCTTGAGTCTATTTCTGCTGTTTGTGAATTCTCGTTTGTCACTAGACTTCCTATGTATTTAAATTCCTCCACTTGTTTGTATTGTCTACCGTCTATAGCTATATTGATGTTCTGTTTCTTTTTGCGTTATTCATGACTGTATTGAGTGCCTGCGCTTTTGAGTCTATTTAAGTGTTCTTGTAGATCTTCTATTTGTTCATGCATTAGTGAGAGAAGACACTAGATAGATCGGTGTCATGGTATGTAAAACAATCAACAAAACTGATACGACGTACTGTGAATAGAGAATTCTGGAAGGACATGAGTGCCCACGCCTACCAGTGTGGCACATGATGATGACGAAGAGTGTCTTATCGTCTGCAAATAGTAGCTCTTTAATCTACTCTGGCTTGGCTATCTTACATATGCAGTCCGTATAGGTAATAGACAATAAGGGAGATATTGCTAATCGTTGGCTTGCTTCTTCTCTAAATTCAAAGTGGTTTGTGTTACTTACTCCATATGTTGCTAGTATCTCTCTTCTTCTTTGTTTACTCGGCGAGTGCTTTTTCATAGTTCATGAAAGCTACGTACACAATCTAATCGTGTTCTGACCTCTTTTCTGCGAGCTGTTTGAAGTGAATGGTGCGTCTGTTTTTCGTATTGTGGATGATTCCTGGACGATGTTGCATATATCATGCCAGACTTCCACACTTTTCCTGCAAGCCACTTTTCGAGTCTGAATGAGCCTTAAAGCTTTGTTGATCTGAATGTCGTTGTTGGAGGTTGAATCCAGACTTGGTCAGCTAGTGGCTGCTTTAAAAATATCTTCATTCGTTGTCTCTTTCTGTTTCTGGTGTCCCTGTTCTCTAAAGAAGGCCACACGTCACATATTTTGTATTGTTCCTTTATGTAAAGCTGTCACCATATTTAGCAGGAGTGTATGTTACACCCCACCATTTGTTCGACTGCACTAATCGTCAAAAAATAAACAATTTTTCACAAGAAATTTTATGAAACTAATATTTAGACAATTAATTGCAACAAGCACTGTCAAGATTGATGACCCTTCTTATAGTCCATACAAGGAAGAAATAAATTGTGAATGAAATAATGGGCGCCATTACCATCCGTGAGCAAACCATCTGGAAAAATTTCCAAAGTAAAACATCTTTCTTTGAACAAATTCTTAAACGTTCAAAGAAGAACACAAAGGAAGAAGTTAAAATGTCTTTTGAAAGATTTGACATTTATAATAAAACAATGATGCTTCCACAAACGTTAAGTATTTGTTGTGTTTTATTATCTTGGAGATTATGTGAGGCTTTCCTATCTTAGTCTCTTGGAAGAGGTAAACATGGTTTTTTAAAAAGAAATAATAATGCCCAGTAAAGAGAGATTTTATTGATTATATTAAAGAGCACAATGACTATATCTCTGGTGCTAAAAAATGCAATGAGCACATTTCTTGTGTTAGAAAACATAAAGTTGTATCTCTTATTGAAACAAACATAAAGTTGTATCTCTTATTGAAACAAACATAAAGTTGTATCCCTTATTGAAACAAACACAAAGTTGTATCCCTTATTGAAACAAACATAAAGTTGTATCCCTTATTGAAGAAACACAAAGCTGTATCCCTTATTGAAACAAACATAAAGTTGTATCCCTTATTGAAACAAACACAAAGTTGTATCCCTTATTGAAACAAACATAAAGTTGTATCCCTTATTGAAACAAACATAAAGTTGTATCTCTTATTGAAACAAACATAAAGTTGTATCCCTTATTGAAACAAACACAAAGTTGTATCTCTTATTGAAACAAACACAAAGTTGTATCCCTTATTGAAACAAACACAAAGTTGTATCTCTTATTGAAACAAACATAAAGTTGTATCCCTTATTGAAACAAACACAAAGTTGTATCCCTTATTGAAACAAACATAAAGTTGTATCTCTTATTGAAACAAACACAAAGTTGTATCCCTTATTGAAACAAACACAAAGCTGTATCCCTTATTGAAGAAACACAAGGTTTACATCTCTTACACTAAAAACACGTCAGTTTTTTCTTTCATTAAACAAAAACAAATATTTAATATCTTAGGTTAAAAAAAAACAGATTGCAATACTTATATTTTAAAAAAAGTTAAAATTGCGTCTCTTATTAAAACAAAAAAGGTGATATTTATGTTAAAGAACACAGACTATTTCTTATGTTATAATATACAAAAGAGCGAAGACGATGGCGCTGGATAGGACACACACTGCGGAAGCCAACTGAGAGTATTATACATACAGGCCATTTTTTGGAATCCCCAGGGGAAAAGACAAAGAGGAAGACCAAAGAATTCTTGGAGAAGACAGACAGAAGCAGAGATGACGATGATGGGGAACACATGGGATTATCTTAAAAGAATGTAAAGAAACAGAACGGCTTGGAAAGTGTTTGTTGAAGACCTATGCTCCACAAGGAGATGAAAGGTAGAAGAAGAAGGAGAATATACAAAACTGTATTTATTATGTTAGAAAATACACAAAATGTATCTTCCTTACTTCTTTCTTTTATAACCTTAGGGGGTCATAGGGACACCAATAACGACAAATAACTAACGACAAATGTCGCCAACCTTATTTCTTCTATAACCTTAGGGGGTCATAGGGACACCAATAACGACAAATAACTAACGACAAATGTCGCCAACCTTATTTCTTCTATAACCTTAGGGGGTCATAGGGACACCAATAACGACAAATAACTAACGACAAATGTCGCCAACCTTATTTCTTCTATAACCTTAGGGGGTCATAGGGACACCAATAACGACAAATAACTAACGACAAATGTCGCCAACCTTCTTTCTTCTATAACCTTAGGGGGTCATAGGGGCATCAACGACAAATGTCGCCAACCTTCTTTCTTCATTTTATCTTTACCTTCAGTCATTACTTGGGACTGCATTGTCAAGGCTAGTCCATTCTTGTTTATTCTATCTTCCTATCTCTTTCTCTACTTCACCTTCTTCCTTCTTTCACAGTTCCTTGCAGGATGGTCTTTGTTGGACAACGTATGTTTTGTCTTAAATGCATCAGGATTACAAAAGAATGCTCACAAATTATGTGATAACATTTATCTCAGTGCATGGCTTTGGAATATTAAAGGACCAGAATAAAATCAGGGAGCCGCAATAGCTCAGTGGTTAGTGAACTGGACTACAAAGGGCAAGGGGTAGGGTTCGATCCCAACCGACGGCTTCCGGGTTCACCCAGCCTTTAATGGGTACCGGATTTTTTTTTATGGGAAAGTGAAACGGCACAGGCGTAATACCGACCACATTACCCTAAAAACCATGTTCTGAAGGTCTGTAAAATTTATGGTCACAAAAACCATATTCCCTTTACGCCACTTGGCGTGACGGGGGTACTTTACTTTTTTTAGAATAAAATCTAGAACAGTAGTATTAGTAGTAGTAGTAGTAGTAGTAGTAGTAGTAGTAGTAGTAGTACTAGTAGTAGTAGTAGTAGTAGTAGTAGTAGTAGTAATAGTGGTAGTAGAAGTAGTAGTAGTAGTAGTAATAGTGGTAGTAATAGTAGTAGTTGTAATAATAGTAGTAGTAGTAGTAATAGTAGTAGTAGTAGTAATAGTGGTAGTAGTAGTGGTAGCCACCGTCAGTCATACCTGACTGGATTTTTCAGCGCCACTAGAAATGTTATTTTATGACCTTCTAGTTCTAGAACGATAAAGTGGGTAGAAAAGACCTCACAAAAAATAAAAAGAGGGAAATAAATAAATTGTATCATCATCATCGAGTGCCGTATCCGCATCTACCTTGGAGCGCCATTTCAATCTGTCTCTTGCTTTGAAGGTGAAGGTTGTCATAGACTGTCTTGTCCATCTTTTAATGTTACTTGTCCATGTTAGTATTGGTCTGCCTATATTACCATGTATTTTCCCTTCCAATATTACTTTCAGTAGCATGTTGTGTCTTTTCTCTCTCTCTCTCTCTCTTTCTCTCTCTCTCTCTCTCAGCGATCAAGCGATTCGATTGCCCCATATAACATGCCCCAAAAATAAATTGTATATCAGAGCTAAACATACATTGGAAACAAGCTTTCAAACGCAACAGCGGAGAGTAAAATTCAGCTATTAACAAAAGCTACAAACTCAATTATTAACATTTGCAACAGCAGGCAATTAAAATTAATGGACAGCAACTGGCATGAGAAATGATCAGTTCAAACATACAACAAAAAATGGAAATTAGATTTTCACAATTGCACCAAGAGACGGAGAAGATTAAAAATGTAACAGCTAAGATAAAAAAAAAAATTGGATCCTACAATGTCGGTGATAGCATCTTGGTAAAATCATAGTTTAAGCACATAAACTGTTTCAGTTCGAAAGAGTAACGACCCCATGTGTAACGTAAAAAAAAAAAAAAGTAAAGTACCCCCGTCACGCCAAGTGGCGTTTAGGGAATATGGTGTTAGTGACCATATATTTTACAGACCTTCGGCACATGATTTTTGGGGTAATGTGGTCGGTATTACGCCCGTGCCGCTTCACTTTCCAAGAAAAAAAATCAGGTACCCATTAAAGGCTGGGTGAACCCGAAAGACGTCGGTTGGGATCGAACCCTACCTATTGTTCTTTGTAGTCCGGTTCACTAACCACTGAGCTATCGCGACTCCCTATGTGCAACGTAAGCAACAAATAAATTTAATGAAAGTAAAGTTAACACGATTAAATGTCCTAGATAATCAGCTAAAACATGAAAACAATAAATTTAATACGTACAAATGATAGTATGATGACATAGAAAATGAAACTTGCATTTACTGTAACTCAGGGAAGTGTGGTTATGTCCCTTGTGGCTTGAAGTGGAAGAAAAATGATACTGTTTGGAAAAGCAGTCCCCTTCCATAAGCACACACAGTAATTATACTTCTGGTGTTTTCTTTCTCTCTCTCTCTCTCTCTCTCTCTCTCTCTCTCTCTCTCTCTCTCTCTCTTGCCACTTAGTAGTACCTGCTGAGAGTTTTGGTTCACTTTCCCTCTTTTCTAAAAATATGCCACATAATTACCACTTTCATTCTTTCTTTTAGGCTTTGTTGCTTCCACATTCTTCTTAGGCGCTATCATTAATGCATGCTGGTTATACACAGTGTTTTTATTTAAATGGAAACGAAGGTACTGGTACTCATCCTGAAGATGTTATTTTATCTACTTCTACAAGTGTTACTACACTTTTAACATATCCTCTGATATACCCTTGTCGTCTCTAGATCGCTTCTTGCTTTGGGTCATCATCATCATCAAGTACCGGGCCTGCTGGCGTAGGTAATCATGTCTCTCCACAACTTTCGATCTCGACAGTTATTTATCATTTCTGTTGTTCACCTTCTGCCAAGCCATTCTCTTAAGCTGTGTGGTATCTTTTCTCTTTGCTTCCCTCTGTCTCTTCGTCCCTCAATTTTCCCAGTTGTTACAATATATTCCAGTTCTCTTCTCATTACATGGCCAAAAATGATGATTGTTTCTTCCTAATATTGGAAATTAGCTCTCTCTTTGCTTTGACCTCTTTCAGAACGTTTTCATTGCTTTTCTTAGCTGTCGATGGTATTCTCAACATTCTTCGGTAAAACCACATTACTACAGACTCCAGTGATTTGGGTATCAACTGCAGAATAACGGCATATAAGCAGTCCTCTACATAATTGTCAGAGCTCAACTTAAATGTTACATATATTATTATAGTGGTTTTTTTTTAATGTGAAGATAGTGTCGTTACTGACCGTGAAGATTTTACAACAACTGCCACACTTTCAACGTATCTTCTGACATACCCTTGTCGTCTCTAGATCGCTTCTTGCTTTTGGTATCAACTGTTGAATGACGACCTCGGTGTCGCCATAATTCAACATTTGTCAGCAATTAATTTGGTGAGAGGAGGACCCACGATCCTGATGAACATCAGCGCAGAGGTTGTCTGTACAAGCAGAGATGAAGTTACTAGAAAGTTCATCTGCGAGAAACCACTTTCATATTCGCTGGAAGATACTACAATTGTGTCCAAAATGTGCTTTAGAGGAATGTGGTTTTCTGGGATTTAATTTTCTTGAAGATCTTCACGGAAACCACGAAGTATATTTTTACTGTCAATAAAATGGAATTTTAGTATTAAAAAAGCTGTCGTTACTGCGTACCGTTGCGTACTGCTAGACAAAAAGCACTGGTTGTATATAACAAAACATACCAAAAATAAACCTGAAAGCGCACTGAAAGTCCATGAGGCTAACGCAAGAAATAACGGGTGCACAACTAAATCATTCAATGCATTAACAGGTGATATTTTTGTTCTCGTTGCACCGGCGCATGCGCAGTTCAAAAGTAAAAGCATCACTCAAACTCTGAGTAAAATTTCTCCAGAATTTGACATTCAGTCTGGAACGTTCAAAGTTAGGCTCGTTCAAAGTCTGGAACGTTCAAAGTTAGGCTCGTTCAAAGTCTGGAACGTTCATAGTTAAGCTCGTTCAAAGTCTGGAACGTTCAAAGTTAAGCTCGTTCAAAGTCTGGAACGTTCAAAGTTAGGCTCGTTCAAAGTCTGGAACGTTCATAGTTAAGCTCGTTTAAAGTCTGGAACGTTCAAAGTTAAGCTCGTTCAAAGTCTGGAACGTTCAAAGTTAGGCTCGTTCAAAGTCTGGAACGTTCAAAGTTAGGCTCGTTCAAAGTCTGGAACGTTCATAGTTATGCTCGTTCAAAGTCTGGAACGTTCAAAGTTAAGCTCGTTCAAAGTCTGGAACGTTCAAAGTTAGGCTCGTTCAAAGTCTGGAACGTTCAAAGTTAGGCTCGTTCAAAGTCTGGAACGTTCAAAGTTAAGCTCGTTCAAAGTCTGGAACGTTCAAAGTTAAGCTCGTTCAAAGTCTGGAACGTTCAAAGTTAAGCTCGTTCAAAGTCTGGAACGTTCATAGTTAAGCTCGTTCAAAGTCTGGAACGTTCAAAGTTAGGCTCGTTCAAAGTTAGTTAGTCGTGTTCAAAGTCTAGAACGTTCAAAGTTAGGCTCGTTCAAAGTCTGGAACGTTCAAAGTTAGGCTCGTTCAAAGTCTGGAACGTTCAAAGTTAGGCTCGTTCAAAGTCTGGAACGTTCAAAGTTAGGCTCGTTCAAAGTCTGGAACGTTCAAAGTTAGGCTCGTTCAAAGTCTGGAACGTTCAAAGTTAGGCTCGTCAAAGTTAGTTAGTCGTGTTCAAAGTCTAGAACGTTCAAAGTTAGTTAGTCGTGTTCAAAGTCTGGAACATTCAAAGTTAGTTAGTCGTGTTCAAAGTCTGGAACATTCAAAGTTAGTTAGTCGTGTTCAAAGTCTGGAACGTTCAAAGTTAGTTAGTCGTGTTCAAAGTCTGGAACGTTCAAAGTTAGTTAGTCGTGTTCAAAGTCTAGAACGTTCAAAGTTAGTTAGTCGTGTTCAAAGTCTGGAACATTCAAAGTTAGTTAGTCGTGTTCAAAGTCTGGAACATTCAAAGTTAGTTAGTCGTGTTCAAAGTCTGGAACGTTCAAAGTTAGTTAGTCGTGTTCAAAGTCTGGAACGTTCAAAGTTAGTTAGTCGTGTTCAAAGTCTGGAACATTCAAAGTTAGTTAGTCGTGTTCAAAGTCTGGAACGTTCAAAGTTAGTTAGTCGTGTTCAAAGTCTGGAACATTCAAAGTTAGTTAGTCGTGTTCAAAGTCTGGAACATTCAAAGTTAGTTAGTCGTGTTCAAAGTCTGGAACATTCAAAGTTAGTTAGTCGTGTTCAAAGTCTGGAACATTCAAAGTTAGGCTCGTTCAAAGTCTAGAACGTTCAAAGTTAGTTAGTCGTGTTCAAAGTCTGGAACATTCAAAGTTAGTTAGTCGTGTTCAAAGTCTGGAACATTCAAAGTTAGTTAGTCGTGTTCAAAGTCTGGAACATTCAAAGTTAGTTAGTCGTGTTCAAAGTCTGGAACATTCAAAGTTAGTTAGTCGTGTTCAAAGTCTGGAACATTCAAAGTTAGGCTCGTTCAAAGTCTAGAACGTTCAAAGTTAGTTAGTCGTGTTCAAAGTCTGGAACATTCAAAGTTAGTTAGTCGTGTTCAAAGTCTAGAACATTCAAAGTTAGTTAGTCGTGTTCAAAGTCTAGAACGTTCAAAGTTAGTTAGTCGTGTTCAAAGTCTGGAACATTCAAAGTTAGTTAGTCGTGTTCAAAGTCTGGAACATTCAAAGTTAGTTAGTCGTGTTCAAAGTCTGGAATATTCAAAGTTAGTTAGTCGTGTTCAAAGTCTGGAACATTCAAAGTTAGTTAGTCGTGTTCAAAGTCTGGAACATTCAAAGTTAGTTAGTCGTGTTCAAAGTCTGGAACGTTCAAAGTTAGGCTCATTCAAAGTACGCGACTCCACTGTATATTGTTCCTTGCACTTACTATTTTAACATTACAAAAAAAAAACAATTATAATTACAAGAATCATATTTCATAACAAGAAAAATATTTAATTTCTAGGTCAAAATTTAAGGAAATTGTGTCTTTAAGATAAAAAAAAAACACGGAGACACAATGAACCAATTAGTTGATGTGGTCCGTGCCTTTTAATGACAAGCACAGAGGAACAAGCTGTAACTGATCAGTCAGTAATGGAGATTATAATAACAGTCTGTTGTAATTTAAATATATAAGTAAACAATTAAAATAATTTAATAAATTAACCCAATAAACGTGCATCTTTCTTTATACCAACAATAAAACAATATGACAAATAAATACGTTTACACAAATATAATTATAATGACAAAAATGTAACAGTTAAATTTTATGTAAAGTGAAGCAATAACAAGATCAAGATGTAAATTACAGTGCACGCTAAATTTAGACTCAGATTAAAAAAGCATTCGTTGCACACAAGATTAATTCAAGAATTCTTAAAAGATCAACAATCACTTTGAAAAGACGAATGTCTTGTGAAGGAAAAGAAATAAATAAAGACATTATTTTTGCTTTTCTTGTTTGTTGACATAACTGTTGATATTCACATTTACTTCGTTTTATTGCTGTTTCTATTATGCTCGTTTCTGTGGCTATATTGCCATGGAACAGAGATAGTTAAGTCTCAATTTATGTAGTTGTCCTATTTGTCTATACATTTTCCTTTCAACGGCACATAGGGCAGGAAATTAAGGTTCTATATCAGACGTTGTCAAGTGTCAGATTATGTAGCTGTTGCTAATTGTCCAATGTTAACTATTCTTATATTGACACAGTTCTAGCCTGTACAGAAATAATAATAAAGAACTTCACTGTTTGACTTTGATCAAATATAAAGAGTTTAAGTGATCCGTTCAACGTTGACATGATTAAAAATTAGTCATGGTAGCAGAAACAATAGTAGCAGCATTAGTAGTAGTAGTAGTATTAGTAGTAGTAGTAGTAGTAGTATTAGTAGTTGCAGTAGTAGTAGTAGTAGTAGTAGTAGTAGTTGTAGTAGTAGTAGTTGCAGTAGTAGTAGTAGTAGTAGTAGTAGTTGCAGTAGTAGTAGTAGTAGTAGTAGTAGTAGTAGTAGTAGTAGTAGTAGTAATAATAATAATAGTCATAGTAATACTATTATTTTACTAAGAGTAAAATAATAGTAGATTGGTAAACTTAAAGATAGAGCATGGACCAACATTAAACTAACAATTATGACTAGGAATATAAGTTACCAAAATTGTGTGTTTAGCATGCTTCTATATGGATCAGAAAGTTGGACTACCTATGCAGGACAAGAGAGAAAGTTAAACAGTTATAATGTGCGTTGCCTTCGTGAGATAATGAATATCAAATGGCAGGATAAAGTAACTCTAATGTCTTATAACGAGGCAAACTCAAATCCATCCAACATGGCAACACTTAGGAGTCGGAGACCAAGGTGGCTGGGTCATGTCAGAAGAATGGACAACAATCGTCTTCCTAAACAATTATTGTGTGGCGAACTTAAGGACAGAAAGAGACTAAAGAGCAGACTAATGCTGAGTTGTAAGGATGTTTGCAGGGCTTCCTTGAGTGAACTTTCTATAAGGGAAAGAAATTGGAAAGTCTGGGATCTGATCGTAGCGCATGGAGAACAAAAAAAAAAAAAAAAAAAAAAAATAGACGTACAGCAACATTCGAGGAAACATTGATGTCAAAATCAGAAAATAAAAAGCGCAGGAGAAAGGAAAAGAGACCAGGCACCAAAAATACATCTTGCTCATTCTGCGATCGGATCTGTCTATCCGACATTCACAGATTCAGCCACAATAGGAGATGCTCCGTAAAACACCATGCAGCATAACATACATAACATACATGACATACATAACATACTATTATTACACAACTACAGACGCATCATGATTGCTTGGTACCGACCGTCTGTCAAGACGCCAAAGGCCATGTAGTAATATTAACAGCAATAATAACAGCAGTAGTAGTAATTATTATTATTATTACTGCAAACTTTACTGCATGACCTGATGTTTTTGACCTCACGTGAGGAAAGTCTTGTGATATCAGTTTAAGATAAATGTTACTAAAACCAAGAATCACACAATGCACAACAACAATGACATTTGCTGCTAATTATCATGTGCCATGCTATACATTAACAATAATCTTGCACAGCTTGCCTGTCTGCAATTTTAAATAAAAACAAAATGAATTAGGCCTACCTTAAAATGTACAAATTACATGCACACATATTTACAGTAAGTGGTTATAACGGAAATGATGAAATCATAATAGGAAAAATATGTGGCATATGTTGTACACGAAGAAAAAAAATATGAAGATTGGTAATAAATTAAACAAAAAAAAAAACATAACTTAATTTGGTTTGCAGGCTGTTTTTGTCGTGCTAATGTTTGAATCAATGTGTCAGGTAAGTTGTGAAATGAAACAGTACTAGAAATGTTTTAAAAAAATATTACAGAAAAAAAGCAACATTGTTATCTTATGTGTTGTTATGTTAATCCACTTGTAAATGTCTTTACACTCAGAGATTGTTCATTATAAAATTAAATGTCTTATTTCTTCCTTCTACGTCGGAATTCTTATTCGCTTTTTCATACTCTACCTTAAAATATAAAGTAACTAAAAGTTCCCTCCCTTGTCTTGCTTGGTGCATGGGGGTTGTGGTATTATTGATCATATTTTTCTATAAACACTCTCTCTTTATATATAATTTATTTTCTGTCTATCCTGACACTGGAATTATAATGCAGAGCATCCCAGCCTTAATAGGTACCGGCTTTTTTTCTGGGAAAGTAAAGCGGCACGGGCGTAATACTGACCATATATCCCCAAAAATCATGTGCCGAAGGTTTATAAAAATTATGGTTACTAACCCCATATTCCCTATACGCCACTTGGCGTGACGGGGGCACTTTAATTTTTTTTTTTTGGTGAGGGTTTATTCTCACAACATTTTACCATGTTTGGGTGTAGCTCTGGTGGTTTATTCTCACAACATTTTACCATGTTTGGGTGTAGCTCTGAGGATTTATTCTCACAAAACTTTACCATGTTTGGGTGTAGCTCTGAGGGTTTATTTTCACAACATTTTACCATGTTTGGGTGTAGCTCTGAGGGTTTATTCTCACAAAACATTACCATTACCATGTTTGGGTGTAGCTCTGAGGGTTTATTCTCACAACATTTTACCATGTTTGGGTGTAGCTCTGGTGGTTTATTCTCACAACATTTTACCATGTTTGGGTGTAGCTCTGAGGATTTATTCTCACAAAACTTTACCATGTTTGGGTGTAGCTCTGAGGGTTTATTTTCACAACATTTTACCATGTTTGGGTGTAGCTCTGAGGGTTTATTCTCACAAAACATTACCATTACCATGTTTGGGTGTAGCTCTGAGGGTTTATTCTCACAACATTTTACCATGTTTGGGTGTAGCTCTGAGGGTTTATTCTCACAAAACTTTCCCATGTTTGGGTATAGCTCTGAGGGTTTATTATAACAAAACTTCCCATGTTTAGGTGTAGCTCTGAGGGTTTATTCTCACAAAACTTTCCCATGTTTGGGTGTAGCTCTGAGGGTTTATTCTCACAAAACTTTCCCATGTTTGGGTGTAGCTCTGAAGGTTTATTCTCCCAAAACTTTCCCATGTTTTGGTGTAGCTCTGAGGGTTTATTATCACAAAACTTCCCATGTTTGGGTGTAGCTCTGAGGGTTTATTCTCACAAATCTTTCCCATGTTTTGGTGTAGCTCTGAGGGTTTATTCTCACAAAACTTTCTCATGTTTGGGTGTAGCTCTGAAGGTTTATTCTCACAACAGTTTACCATGTTTGGGTGTAGCTCTGAGGGTTTATTCTCACAAAACTTTCCCATGTTTGGGTATAGCTCTGAGGGTTTATTATCACAAAACTTCCCATGTTTAGGTGTAGCTCTGTGGGTTTATTCTCACAAATCTTTCCCATGTTTGGGTGTAGCTCTGAGGGTTTATTCTCACAAAACCTTCCCATGTTTGGGTGTAGCTCTGGGGGTTTATTCTCACAACATTTTCCCATGTTTGGTTTAGCTCTGAGGGTTTATTCTCACAAAACTTTCCCATGTTTCGGTGTAGCTCTGAGGGTTTATTCTCACAAAACTTTGCCTTGTTTGGGTGTATCTCTAATGGTCTATTCTCACAACATTTTCCCATGTTTGGGTGTAGCTCTGTGGATTTATTCTCACAAAACTTTCCTATGTTTGGGAGTAGCTTTGAGGGTTTTTTCCTGCAACCTTTACCATGCGCGAGTACAGCTCCGTGAGTTAAACTTCATTTTCCACCTTCCTTGAAGATGCAAATATTTAAAAAATACTAACATGCATTAAAGGCAAAACGTTTAAAAAAGTGATCTAGTTCTGCTGTTATCAAATTGATCTTAAAAAAACAAAACAAAGAAAACAATACAGCCTTTAATTTAATGTCTCATGAGACAAACAGAGAGATCACTTTAGATACATGCCAAGGTCAAAGTCACATGACACCATTTAAAAACCTAAAAAGAAGTGACCAAACAACAATTTTCAAACTGAGAACCGGTCATGAACCACTCACGGACCGACCACATCAATAGAATATAACCAAACCAAATTCTAGCATGTCCACTCTGAACGCTTATGTGAAACAGTAGAATATATCGTCTTATTATAATATCGTCTTTTTGACCATCAAATGGTCACCGAAATCAGCGCAACCCTACTTACTCAAAGACCTGATAAATGGATCACCTTGTACGGAACTGCACGGGCGTAATACCGACCACATTACCCCAAAAATCATGTGCCGAAGGTCTGTACAATTTATGGTCAGTACCACCATATTTCCTGGGTGTTACCGGGGCCTCATTATGAGGGATGTAAAGAATAGTGACACCTTGACCTTCCAGGCATGTCGTAAGAGGCGACTAAGGAGATTGATCGATGGCTTGACAAGCTGCCATTGTAAAAAGTATTGTTATGGAAACAGCACCATATATTTTAGAGCAGTGATCTCTGCAATATGTGCCATTTTGGCACGCAAGGTTTATGTTTTTGAGATTGTGGTTCTGCCCTATGTGCCGTCTTCGGCTCGAAAGGACAGTAGATAGATAGATATATAGATAGATAGAACACCATATTACCTATACGCCACTTGGCGTGACGGGGGTACTTTACTTTTTTAACTTTGTACGGAACTAAGTGTGAACTCAGAAATACCTGCAGATATCATTATGGAGAGAGCCGCGACAGCTCAGTTATTAGTGACCTGCAGTGCAAAGGACAAGAGGTCGAGTTCGATCCTGAATGATGTCTTCCTGGTTCACCCAGCCTTAAATGGGTACAGAGTTTTTTCTGGGAAAGTAGAGCGTCAATGGCGTAACAAAAATCATGTGCCGAAGGTCTGTCAAAATGATGGTCACTAACACCTTATACCTTATACACCTTCTCAGATCTTACATATTACCAACGAAAGTCGGACCTGCGGTGACAGGACAGTCCAAATGTGACAAACTTAGAGTATTCATTAAGGCAGACGTGAGTTTCAACTGATATCAACAGCCGATGTGTTTCAAGTTTTTAATTTAAGTTTTTGGCTTTTGTATTTACATTTCTTTGTTTATTTTGGAATAGTATTTGCCTATATGTTGATCTTTGTATATTTTTTGTTTAGAACCTGATGAAGACTTTTGCCGGAACGTCGTTGTTTGGCTCGTCTCTCTACAAATTTAGCTGCCAGATATAATGTTATGTTTATTTTACACTTTGACGTGTTTCAAATAATGCAGAAAGTACGCATTGATCAGATTAATTTTCTTTCGTCCATATGCACAGTGAATTATCATATATGCCACATTGCTGTGTGGTGTTTACGCGAGACTTTACGAGGAACCAGGTTATTTTGATTAAACTATGTTCAAGCCTTGAACAATATGAAAGCAGGAAAAGCTACTGGACCAGAAAATATAACGAAAGAAGAGATAGAAGCCATGGGTGATTTTGGAATAGGAATAATAACACAAATATTGAATGATATCTACAACAGCGGATATGTACAAGACGACTTGCTCAAATCAATATTCATAGCCCTAACAAAGAAATCGGGTGCGATTGAATGCGATGATGATCGCACAATAAGCCTTATGAGTCATATGACTAAGATATTACTAAGAATCATCATGCGAAGAGTGCGAAACAAAATCAGTCCAGAAATTAGTGATGAACAGTGTGGTTTTGTTGGAGGTAGAGGTACGCACAATGTAAAACAGGGTGTTAGACAAGGATTTGTGCTGTCACCAGATTTATTTAATATGTATAGTGAAATACGTGTGTTACCGGGGCCTCATTATGAGGGAAGTAAAGAATAGTGACATTTGTGACCTTCCAGGAATGTCGTAAGAGGCGACTAAGGAGGTTGATCGATGGCTTGACAAGCTGTCATTGTAAAAAGTATTGTTATGGAAACAGAGCCATAGATTTCAGAAGCAGTGATCTCTGCAATATGTGCCATTTTGGCACGCAAGGTTTCTGCTTTTGAGATTGTAGTTCTGCCCTATGTGCCGTCTTCGGCTCGAAAGGACAATAGATAGATAGATAGTGAAATTATTTTAAGATCCACAAGGAGCATGTCTTGAATAATAATCGGAGGTCAACATATAAATAATCTGAGGTATGCTGATGATACTTTGGATGGCAACTGTAGTCTAATATAACCTAAGAGACTTATTCTGAGGGTGAAGGGATCGTGTCTCACCAAGAATTAGGCTAAACCTCAAAGACAATCAAGTATTATAGGGCGGCGACACACAAGTAGGATGACGTGAGTCTCAACTATTATATGCTTATAATCTACGTTCATAGTCAGACAATATATAGTTATCACATTTCGTCACTGGGAGCCGCGATAGCTCAGTGGTTAGTGAACTGGATTACAAAGGACAAGAGGTAGGGTTCGATCCCAACCGACGGCTTCCGGGTTCACCCATTCTGGGAAAGTAAAGCGGCACGGGCGTAATACCGACCACATTACCCCAAAAATCATGTGCCGAAGGTCTGTAGAATTTATGGTCACTAACACCATATTCCCTATACGCCATTTGGCGTGACGGGGGTACTTTACTTTTTTTTACATTTCGTCACTACAGGAGGCCTCGACAGAGTGGGAGTCAAGAACCAGTCGGGATCTCCTTATATTCCCCTCTCCACTCCACCCCCCCCCCCCCCCGTATAAAGAAACTGAAGGCCCCAAAAGTGTGATAGAATGAGTCTATTTCTGATGATCAGATTACCTCCATTCTTGTATAAAGAGTTTCATGGCTTCTAATGCGATTTTCTAGGTTTTGTAAGGAGGGATTTCGGGGTGGGGGGTAGGGGTAAGAGGGGGGGGGGGAGGGTAGAGAATATAGGGCGAATGCTCCCGCGATGTACATGTCAGAGTTTTAAATTAAATTTAATTAAAATACAATTATTTCATTTATTAATACAAATTACAGGAATCGGACAAGCAAAAGTAACGAAGATACAAAGAATGGACGAACAACAAAATAGAAAAATAGACAAATTTTGACATAGATTGACCACAAAGGTCTGAGTCAAACAAAAGAGGCAGACAATAAAACATATGGGAGACCAACATAACATGATATGTGGATCCCAGGCCGCAGCTACAGAGTTCGTGCACATGGATCTGGGTTCTCCTAGGATTTTCTGGAAATTCTCGAGCAGAATATCGGAGCACCTGTGGATCTGCCTGGTGTGCTTTGATGATGATGATCCTAACAACAACAACGATCAGCGTCAGACAGAGAAGATGGAAGAGGCAAGTCAAAACTTTCCCAGCGACATTGAGGGTTTTATGCAAATATTCATATTAGTTGTCCATACATATACTTTTCTGTAATATCCATTTAACTGCGTCTGCCTTGCTATTTAGCCCATAACATATCTCATTATTTCCTCTAATATATTATATATTATATCAATTAAATATAGCAATATTTCGTTTATCCTGGCCATTAGAGATATGGATCGTTTCCCTATCTATTTTCTATTGTGTTTGTCCTATACATCCGTTTCTATTATGTCAATTTTTGTTGCTGTATGTCGTTCTTTCATTCTTGGCTTTTATTTTGTTGTGTTCGTAATTCACCTTTCACCGGCACGTGATCTAACACATTTAGCTCAGCGTGTGGTCATAAAGAGGAGAGCATTTCAGTCGTAACCATAGAAACACATTCTAGTAACGATACCCATTATTTTGATGTATGATTGCTCAAGTTAATTCACGAGCTAGAAGCCCATATTTGTATAGACTGCTATCAATGTTCACATTTTAGCTACGACTCATGATATTATTTTTGTAATAATTAGTTTACATAACTATGAAAAATGCTATGTACCAAAACCAAAATGTGAGGAATTTATGTTATGTGTAGTGTATAGCAGAATATAGCACGCCAAAGTTGTATTTCAGAAAAAGAAGAGCATCTTATGCAACAAGTCTATGTTATTAGAAGTGAAAAGAGAGTTCATCAATGCTATATAGAGCCACCTATGGAAGTCAATCATGGACAGCAGAGATCACGTAAATGGGCTTCCTCATAAGAATGTTTAGAGTTCCCTGGACAGCTTAAAAAAAGCAAACACAAAACGAGAGCTTATTAAAAAAAAAAACACCAGAAAGAAACAATCGACAATTTTATTAGGAACATCGTTAGAAGGGGAAAGTTGGAATATTTGGTTGAAACTAGCAAAATACAGGGAAAAAGAGATCGTGGACGACAAAGAAAGGAGATGCTGGATAGCTTGGTGTCGCGGCATGGAAAACAGCCAACAACAGAATTGATACGATGAACTGTGGACAGAAAATTGTTGGGCATGATTGTCTACGCCAACCGGTATGGCACATTATGATGATAGTACGACAACTACTTTTTTCTGTTGTGTTTTTTATACATAAAGAAACAACAGACAAAATGGTATGGCCACGAGATAGGACAAAAAAGATCAAAATACTAGACAACAAGCCTTCAAATACGCTGCGAGAACACCAAAATCAAGGGCTGATCTCGAAAAAAGATGGATTAACGGAATATTAGAAACACTAGGAAACGTAACAGCAGCAGAGGCCATAATAAAAAGTAAAGAGCCCCTGTTACGCCAAGTGGCGTATAGGGAATATGGTGTTAGTGACCATTAATTTTACAGACCTTCTGCACACGATTTTTGGGGTAATGTGGTCGGTATTACGCCCGTACCGCTTTACTTTCCCAGAAAAAAAATCCGATACCCATTTAAGGCTGGGTGAACCCGGAAGCCGTCGGTTGGGATCGAAACCTACCTCTTGTCCTTTGTAGTTCAGTTCACTAACCACTGAGCTATAGCGGGATTGTTATATAGTTCGTTTAGTAATTTCAGCAGTGCGGCCCATCCATAATTTTTCTCGTCCATTTAATTTAATTTAACGAAAAGTTATATCTTAAGTTTCATATTTTATGTTTAACAATGAAATATTTCACATTAGAAAGTGACACATTTGTAAATGTGTAAAGTATATATTCACTGAAAGCATTACATCAATCCACTATTAAAACATAACTAGCGTCAGCTAAGGTTCAACTAGAACATTTACATGCGTGCGTGTATATGTATGTGTGTGAGTGCATGTGTGGTGTCACAAATCTGAGTCACTCACGGAAAATGTCCATTTTAAGATTAAAGAGAATGTAGCATGCTGAATTTCTAATTTTATAACTAAAATACCATTTTGTGATTTCATCCAACAATTGTGCTTTTGCTTTTTTTTTTTTAAACAATCTAGTGTCTTCGTAAGGTAAAAGAGGGCAGAGGCAGACCAAGACTAACATGGACGAGTAACATCAAAAGATGGACAAACCAGCCTATGACAACCTGCACCATCAAAGCAAGAGACTGAGCAGAATGGCGCTCTATGGTAGCCAACCTTCGTTGCGGAGATGGCACTCGATGATGATGAGTGTCTCCGTGTGATTAAACAAAGCACTTTTGTTTCTGTTTCTTCTTCATGATATGGCGACTTCTCCGAACCTGAGACTTCACGCCTTCTAAGAACATGTTGGAAATATGTTTATCGCTTTCTTCTTGTGGAGGTCAAAGTATATTATTGGTAATCTTCTCGTGTATCCTTTAATATGAGTTGCTGTTTTTTTTTTCGGGAACTTCTGGTCAATATGGCGGATTGGCGACAGGATCCATTGAGGCTCAGCCTGAAAAGTGTTCCTTGTTGCAGTTTCCTCATATTCCAAGTCCGGCTTGCTGCCGTAGCTACTGAGTTTAGTGCTCTGTGCACACCGTGAGCTGTGTTTCTCATCCAGATCGTGTCTCGATATTCCGATTGCTTACGATGAATGATGATATCGTATGAGGAAGGACAGTTCAGCTGCGTTCACTTTTGGCGCCGCTTGACCTTTTGTCTTTTGGTGTGCGTTGTAGCTGCTATGATTGGGACTGCAGCTGTCTTTCTTTGTTTGGATCCTTCACTGAGATGAGTTTTAATTCGGATGATTCCACTGGCACGGGCGGTTGAGCAATTGTAGATTTTAAATCGTTTGCAGTGATACCGGGGCCTTCGACTAACCATAGCCATGAGTTCTTTTCCACTTAGCATTGAATCTTCTTCTTTCTTCTTTTCTCTTTCTCACAAGTACCGAAAAAGAGTCGTGGTTATATCATTTGTCGTTCTTCCGCTGCTCAGACTGTCTGAATTAGTGATTTTCCTTTGTTGTTACATGTCTCTGTCACTGTATCTATCCATCTTCTTCTGGGTCTTCCTCTTGGTCTTTCCTCCATGCATTCTCGAAAAGAACGCCCTTGATGGTGATTGGTAAGGATTCATTCTGACCAGGTCATCATCATTTAAGTTGTTGTTGTTCTATATATTCTTGGCAGGGTTTTGCTCCTACCATTTTTCTTATGGTTTCATTTGGTATTCTATCTCTTCTTGAGTTGTTTGTTACTTTTCTCAAGCATTGAATAGTCTTCTTAAACTCATGTTCATAAAAAATGAGTTTCTTTCAAAATGTGTGCCTTGACTTCCAGTTTCCATAACCTGATCCGTATGTCAGTTTTGGTATTACACAGTAATAGTTACGCTTCAAGTTGTTGAATTAATACATTTAAAATTACGAAATAATTAAGCGTTTAAATAACACTTTACACCACATGAAATAATAAATATAGAAAGATAAATGTTGCGGTGCACCACGTAGTGCTTTCAGAGTTTTAACGTTTGAAAATTGTTAATTTATTTTCATTGTTTTTTTTCCTCAAATTTCTGTCACATAATGGCCACGCCCACTGCTGGTACTTCTTGCAGTCGACCAAAACGATATAGAGCAGAACAAGCTAGATCTATGTTCGAAACCTTGTTATTGAGTGTTTCAGAAATAGAGTATTCATAGAATTTAGACTTGGACAATAATTTTGTTGTTGTTGTGATAATGGGTCGTAATATTAGTAAAAGTTATGCTACTAAACCAAGATGATCTGACTTAGGTTTAGCTAGTGGATGCCTTCTATTCCAGCACTATCAGTGTCTCAAGGGAATCGAGTGGTAGTGATTGTGATAACGAAACTGGTACTTTAGGGACATATCACACAAAATAAGTCCAGTTGTGTTAATAAAAATAATAAACTTAACTTGTAAATAATGTTGTTGTGACGTCACATAAATTTATCATAATTTTCTTTCTGGGATCATTTACAAAAATCTACATAATTTCGTTATTTGTGGACATAAATAAATCAAATAAACTGAGCAATTTAGATTATGTTGTATAACCATGGAAAAATGTAAGTGAATTACAATAATTTGAATTAAAAATTGTCTACCTTGAATATTTTATATTTAAAAAAAACATATTTATTCCAGTGATGTATAACAAATACCACGTTTTTCTAAATTATTGTGTGAAGTAGTCAAATGTAAAAGGTATACGGTGACATTTTTTGAAACCGGAAAATTAATCTGGTCCAAAACCTAAAAATAATGTGTTTCCTGTTCTGGTCCCGAAAGAGTTAAACACTGTGGTGTACTAAGGGTTAAGCTCGTCCCATTGTCAGGAAATGATTATGTGATGAAATCAAAAGGGAGTTTAACCACTTAGAACTGTACCCACAAGGAAACAATGTTTCTGCAAATATCTAATTACACTTTAGAAAAAAACTACCGACTGGAAATGTCAGAAAATTCTCAAGTTTATTATTAAATTAGTGAAGAGAGAGAGAGAGAGAGAGAGAGAGAGAGAGAGAGAGAGAGAGAGAGAGAGAGAGAGGCGGGTGTAATACGATTATTAATAAAAGTAACCAAATCAGAATACATGACCGCAAACCTTGCAAGCTGGCCAGATTGGCAAACCGAGCCTCGAATGACTCTGAAGCTACATCAAACACACTCATAGAGTAGAATGTCAAACATTATTACCATGTGGGCACACATCACAGACGCTATCAAAATCGTGACTGAACAATTTAATTTAACGGACTAAACATAAAAACAGTCTGCAGTATTGACTGCATCGGCGTGGATATTTCAGCCATCATAACATCAAAGGAAAATACGGCAGTTTATGGAAAATAAAGCTTATGCCAACTTGACAAGGCTGGACCTGGTCGAGGGAGGGTTAACACGACCTTCACTTTTGCAAACTAGTCTTTGTTCAATTGATTGAGTTATTCCTACAGTGTGGTTACATTATAAAAGATCCCACTAAGCTGCTGAATTGCTAAACAATTAAACTCATTTCTACTGTCTATGTCTTCACTGATGTATAAACATTATTCAACAGAGGAAATTAATATCCGATGGGATAATGAAAAGACACAGTGGGCTGGAAAGTAGATTAATGGGTATGGTTCCAGGACGACGAGGCAGGGGCAGACCAGGAATAAGGGGGACATCAAAGAGATTTGAACATGGCAATAGAAGAGGAGGGCGATCTGGCTAGAGACAGAGATTCTTTAAGATGGGATGCGACGAGTGTAACGTTCTGTGAGAGATCTGACTAGAGACAGAGGGATTCTTTTAGATGGTCTGCGACGAGTGCAACTGTCTGTTGGAGATCTGGCTAGAGTCAGAGATTATTTCAGACGGTCTGCGACGAGTGCAACTGTCTGTTGGAGATCTGGCTAGAGACAGAGATTATTTCAGACGGTCTGCGACGAGTGCAACTGTCTGTTGGAGATCTGGCTAGAGTCAGAGATTATTTCAGACGGTCTGCGACGAGTGCAACTGTCTGTTGGAGATCTGGCTAGAGTCAGAGATTATTTCAGACGGTCTGCGACGAGTGCAACTGTCTGTTGGAGATCTGGCTAGAGTCAGAGATTATTTCAGACGGTCTGCGACGAGTGCAACTGTCTGTTGGAGATCTGGCTAGAGTCAGAGATTATTTCAGACGGTCTGCGACGAGTGCAACTGTCTGTTGGAGATCTGGCTAGAGACAGAGATTATTTCAGACGGTCTGCGACGAGTGCAACTGTCTGTTGGAGATCTGGCTAGAGACAGAGATTATTTCAGACGGTCTGCGACGAGTGCAACTGTCTGTTGGAGATCTGGCTAGAGACAGAGATTATTTCAGACGGTCTGCGACGAGTGCAACTGTCTGTTGGAGATCTGGCTAGAGACAGAGATTATTTCAGACGGTCTGCGACGAGTGCAACTGTCTGTTGGAGATCTGGCTAGAGACAGAGATTCTCTCAGACGGGTTGTGGTTAATGTAACGTTCTGCAAATGGTCATTTGAACCGATGATGCTGATGATGATGTTTGCATTACTAATAAAAGAACTTCACAGTTCGAAAACTATGCTCAAATTGTTTTTTATAAATACAACGGTGGTTAAATGTACTAATCGGCGCTGTTCCAGTGTAGTCGCTAAAGTCTACTAACTAAATGGCACACATTAAGTACATTTGTGAAGGTTATATATACAAGAAATGGCATCGGACTAAAACACAATAACGAACAGGTTGCTGCAATAATAAACAACAGATGTTGATTTTAGCAGCAGTTATTAAAAGCAGATGATAAAGGGCAATAACCTGAAGACACGGCGGCCTGAGATGCTATGAAAACACAGATATAGTATAACGTTCATTGGAAATATAAAGAAACTATATCATAACCGGCAAATAATATTAAACTATCAAGAAAGTGACAGTGAGCCATTTTCATGCCTGGAGAAGACAGACCAGAAAAATCGCTAGACAGAGCAATTACTGGTGAAGGCTCAACTATGGGATTAAGAAACAAGCAAGAATTGCAAGAACTAGCAACAAATTGTCAATATTTGAGAACTGCAAGAACTAGCAACAAATTGTCAATATTTGAGAACTGCAAGAACTAGCAACAAATTGTCAATATTTGAGAACTGCAAGAACTAGCAACAAATTGTCAATATTTGAGAACTGCAAGAACTAGCAACAAATTGTCAATATTTGAGAACTGCAAGAACTAGCAACAAATTGTCAATATTTGAGAACTGCAAGAACTAGCAACAAATTGTCAATATTTGAGAACTGCAAGAACTAGCAACAAATTGTCAATATTTGAGAACTAAGATTTATATCCTATATGCCGTCTTAGTCCAGAGATGAAAATGAATGAAGAAATGTAAATAAGTGCAGGCCATAGAAGACCGAGATAATAATATATGTAGAAGAACAGAAGCACATTTGGGAAAACAAAAACACTGATATCTGCCCTTGTGGTTGGTTATCAGAGAGTGCTGAACATATTCTACAAACTGGCATCGGAATGACAGCAGTTCCGGTCAGCATAGACTCACCTTGATCGCAAACTCCATGGAACGTGGCCCGAACTAGAGCCCACGATTAAACGTTTTCATGAAGTCTGTGTAAATGTCTATTTCCCTCAACGTAAAAACAAATATATAAAAAATGAACAAACTGTAAATGTGTTCATAGACATTGCATTCTAAATACCGGAAATAACATTTTCTATTATTAAGAAATTGCAATAAAGTCACGTCATAAAATGGCTATATCAAGTTTGTGAGGATAATAGTTGAAGGCCTGGCGCTTTGACATCCAATTACAATCGTCAAATGTATTGAAGAGTTCAGGCATTCCGGATTAAATAGCGTCGTGTCTAAAAAGTGCTCAGTGGTTAAAAAAAAAAAAAAAAAAAATACCTGATGTCTAGTTCACGACAACTAAGAAATGAAGCTTCCAAAGTCACTGTACTGCCCTAGGAATGTTATGACTACCACAACGGAAAACACAAAAAGGAAAGATGGCGAATGCGCATTTGCCTTGTTACAACCATCATGATGGCAAGCTTCCAAACATCCGGTAATCATCTGTTCCTTATCTCCAAATAGGTACCGGATGTCTCCACAGTGGCTGCCCCAGTCGGCGTCACTGCAGTCCCGAACTATCACCTTTGTGCCGTCCTCTGGGGAGAAAACAAAATAAACGATAAATTAGTCTACAAACATGTTTTATGGAAAGTTTCAAAAGTCGATGAGCATTTGTAAATTATTCAGGAAGCTCATATCGATACTAGAATTTATTATACATTTGTCGGATGTAAATATTTATGTCGATCATCATCGTGTGCATTCTCTGCAACGAAGGTTGGCTACCATGGATCGCCATTCTGCTCTGTTTCTTGCTTTGATGGTGCAGGCTGTCATAGATTGACTTGTCCATCTTGTGATGTGACTCATCCATGTTAGTCTTGGTCTGCCTCTGCCTCTTTTACCTTGTATTTTCCCTTCCAATATTACTTTTAGTAGGCTGTTGTGTCTTTTAACATGCCCCAAAAATTTCATTTGTCTTGTTTTAATTGTATTTAGTAGTTCTCTTTTTTTTTAAATTCCAACAGACGACAAAATATTCATGGAAAACAAACCAGTGGAAGAGATCGATCATTTTATCTATCTTGGAAGTCACATTGGTCGAGAAGGGGATACAAGCAAAGAAATTAGAATCAGAATAGCTAAAGCAGCAATGTCTTTCAGAAGCCTTGAAAAGTTGAAATAAAAAATCATCAACACAAAACTTAGACTATTCAAATCAAATGTACTATCAACCCTTACGTATGCGTGTGAAAGCTGGAAAACAACAAGAGACATAGAAACAAAGTTGAACGCATTCGAAAATAAATGTTTAAGGAAAATACTTGGTATAGCGTGGAACGAATTCAAAACAAACGAGGAAATTAGAGAAATCGCCAATCAACCACTAATATCTTCAGTAATAAAGAAAAGACAATGGTCATATGTTGGACATGTGATGAGAAGAGATAATAACCGAATAGCAAAGCAAGCCCTCATGTGGGAAACAACAGGTAAGAGAAAAAGAGGAAGACCCAGGGAGACACTGAGAAGAACATTGCTGAGAGAGGCAAAAGCAGCAGGAATTGGCTCCCTCAATAAGATAGAGCTGCTTGCACAGAACATAGAGAAATGGCGAGATTTGATAAAATATTTTTAAAAGAATTGAAAACTGCTAGAACAAAAATTCAGATAAGAGAAGGAGTATCTTGGTCTACGCCGTATGGGCCGGCTACGGCTCGAAAGGTCAATAGATAGATTGATAGATAATTCTCTTTTTATTTTCAGTTGTTTTAAAACTTCATCGTTTGTTTTGTTTTCTTTCCATCCAATTCTACCTATTCTTCTATAAATCCACATTTCAAAGGCTTCAATTTTCTGTTTTCTTGTCTAATGTCCATGTTTCTGCACTATACAGGAATATTGAGAAGATGTAACATTTTGCCATTCTTAGTTTCAGCCCTGCTGATATTTGTTTTGTTGTTAGTATATTTTTCATGGCATTAAAATTACTTTTAGCCATACCTATTCTTTTGTTTATTTCAATGTTACCGAATAGCAAAGCAAGCCCTCATGTGGGAAACAACAGGTCATCATTGGTTAGAGTATGTCCCAGGTAGTTTTAGTCTTTTTGATATTCATATCTAATCCATATGTTTTGCTTGTTATGTTTATCACATTAAGCAATTGTTGTAGGTCTTTAGGATTTTCTGCTAGTAGAACAGTATTCTCAGAATATCTTAGGTTATTGATTATATTTCCATTAATGTTTAGGCCTGGCATCTCTGAGATGTTTTTAAAGATTTTCTCAGTGTATAGATTGAACAAGCTTGGTGATAGGATGCATCCTTGTCTTACTCCTCTTTTTATGTCCATGGGTGTAGAGTTCTCCTTGTTATATCTCATTATTGTTGTTTGCTTCCAGTACAAATTACATATTAGTCGTATGTCTGCGTCGTCTAGATTTATATCCTTTAGGCAGTCTATAAGTTGTTTATGGTGTATTCTATCGAAAGCGTTGGTGTAGTCTATGAAGCAGGCATATATTGGTTTGTTTACTTCTATGTACTTTTCAATCAATGTTCTCATGCTGAATATGGCTTCTTTTGTGCCACTGTTTTTCCTGAATCCAAATTGTTGCTCATCTAATTCAGTATTGATTTTTATTCTAAATTCTTCCCGGTATAACTTTTAGTAAAATTTTTGTTACCTGGCTCATTGGGTTTATTGTTTTCCATGTAGCTATTTTTATTTCGTTCTTAAAACAGTAGTTAGAATTTCTCTCCATGGCTTTCTTTGGACTGTTACGTGATGAGGCTCCAATCTCTTTCACGGTGGTCTGCCATATTCGTCTTTCGTGTTCTGAATATGCCTCATGTGTACCACACACTTTGCTGTTTTCGCTTTCTGGGCCGTTGATTATTTCTGATTCATCCGCCCCATCCACCGACACAGACTTTTTATATTCGGGTTGAACATACCCGGTTTGCCGGCGACATTTTTTGTCGAACCATGTGCTTGACTATCGAACCGCGAACACACGACACAAAGAAGAATAAATCGTATTCCACTTAAATATCGGTAATCACAGTTTATCCACACGTCCGAAGTAAAACATACACCAAACTGGGAATAGCAACACATAATTTCATAACTCGACTGTCACGTATATCATTTAAATATATTGGCACGGGCCGAAATATAAAAACGACTGCACGTAGACGCCATGACACCGGAAACTTCTTATGTCGATACTCGAATTTATTATATATTTGTCGGACGTACATGTTCAGGTCGATACTTGAAATTATTATACATTTGTCGGACGTACATATTTATACTGATACTAGTATTTATTATACATTTGTCGAACGTACATATTTATACTGATACTAGAATTTATTATACAGTTGTCGGACGTACATATTTATACTGATACAAGTATTTATTATACATTTGTCGAACGTACATATTTATACTGATACTAGAATTTATTATACATTTGTCGGACGTACATATTTATACTGATACTAGAATTTATTATACATTTGTCGGACGTACATATTTATACTGATACTAGAATTTATTATACATTTGTCGGACGCACATTTTTATACTGATACTAGAATTTATTATACATTTGTCGGACGTACATTTTTATACTGATACTAGAATTTATTATACATTTGTCGGACGTACATTTTTATACTGATACTAGAATTTATTATACATTTGTCGGACGTACATTTTTATACTGATACTAGAATTTATTATACATTTGTCGGACGTACATATTTACAAACAAAACTCATATACGAACCAACAAGCATGGATTGACATCTAGTAGGGAGCGACACCAATAAAGTAAATAATGTGTACTTTTCTCCTTCATTGTCTCTTTTTTCTTCTTTTTTCTTCTTCTCTTTCTTCTTTTCTTCCGTCTTCTTCTTACCCCTCCTCATCTATTCTTGTCCACCTTCTTCTCCTTTTCCTTTCCTTACTTCTCTTATCTCACCACCTTCATCTTCTCATCTAGCATCTCATCCTGTTTCTTATTCTATCCCTCACCTTCTTCTTTTCATCCTCATCTTTCTCTCTGCCCTCAACCACCTTCTTCTCCTTTTCCTCTTCTTACTTCCCTTCTTGCATAACCTTCACCCTCTTCTCTAGCATCTCATCCTGCTTCTCTTCTATATTTTCCCTTCTGTTTTCTTCTACTTCTTCTTCACCACCTCTTCCATAATGCCGTCCTCCCTTCTCCTCACATTTCCTCTCTACTATTACTTACTCCTTCTCCTTCTACACCTCCTACACCACAACTTTCTCTCCCCACGGCCCAAAATCTTCACTTCCCTAGTCTATTTTTAACTTTACCTCTTACCAGTGACTCGGCAACCAAGTAACCAAAGCTCAATAGCCGTATGACGTTTTGTGTGGCACCAGTAACAGCCCTTGACATTTGTCGCTGTGGTTTTCATTTGCAGAGTACCTCAAGTCTAGCCTACAATGTGGGTCACCGCTTTCACTGTTTCCCAACATCATTTGTATATAACAAAGTTGTTGCAATGTAACTGGGTTGGAGTGTGTAACGGATAGTACCTCACGGAAGTCCACTAGCTACCGGCGTTTGGACAACCTGTTTTCGATTCCCGCTGGAAGCAGTTTGTGAACTGTACTCGTGGCTGGAAAAAATACCTCCGCGGTCGACCCAACCGCTGACAGAATTGGGTACCAGGGTGGCACTCTGAATAGGTAAGGAATGGCGCCTCGTTCGTGAGTTTACAATGCTTGAGCCGACACAAGACAGGAGTCTCCGAACATTTCTGGATAGGCCGCCGAGCACATATGAGTAAAATCCCGCGTGCTAAGACGCCGATTCAAGTCTCGTATCTTTACCTTGACCTTTGCCTCACGGCAAGAAGCAGCTACATCCGCCGGCATGACCCTGAAGCTTATCTGGTCCCCCTCCCCCCTTTCTACCCTCTCTAGGTATGATCCCTAGTATCTGCTTGTGAACGGCAGCGCCACCTACCAGGCTTCGGCTGTCCGGCTAAACCAGGCAGGACTATCAAGGGAATGAAGTCCCCCTTATTTTCTACGCTCAGCTGCTGCCGGAAACGGCGGAGGACCGACTCGGTTGACGATGGTCTCAAAGGTGAAATCTCGAGTTGCGTGGTATCGGGCTCAGGGGACAACAGGGACCTAAGGTCTTAAGTGGTCAGAAGCAATCAGAAAGCAACGGCAAACATACGATTGCAGACTGCCGAGAAATTATGACATCAGAAGACGTGGGAGATCTGGCAGATTATTTCAGACGGGTTGTGGTGAATGTGATGTTCTACAAAGGGCATGCGATGAGTAATGGAAACCGTGGTGTTAATCTTAAAGTATGGACATAACATCCACATATAACGATGCAGATAGATAATACATAACAACTAAATATAACGACATAGAGAGAATGCATGTAACAACTAAATATAACGACATAGAGAGAATGCATGTAACAACTAAATATAACGACATAGAGAGAATGCACGTAACAACTAAATATAACGACATAGAGAGAATACATGTAACAACTAAATATAACGGCATAGAGAGAATACATGTAACAACTAAATATAATAACAAAGGGAGAAGACATGTAACTTCCAAATATAAAAATACAGAGAGATGATGGAGATCCATATGTAACGAAAGAGACTACAATAACTATGATTAAAGAGAGAAGATATATAACAACTAATGATTATATGACGAAATAGCAGAAGATACTTAATCAGTTAAAACTGACGTCAGAGGAAGGATATATCAGACATCAGACAACAAAATGTAACGGCAGAGACTAAAATAACGAATTATGATTGAAGAGAGAAGATATATAACAACTAATAATTATATAACGAATATAGCAGAAGATACCTAATCAGTTAAAACTGACGTCAGAGGGAGAACATATCAGACAACTAAATGGGGTGACGTAATTAAGAGATATACATGACAATTGAGGTTACAAAATACGCAGCTACTAAATATGATTGTAAATCATAAAATGTATGGCCTTTGTCGTCTTTACAGAAGGTTGGTAGTAAGCAATCATGATAAGTCAGTAGTTTGGTAAAGCATTAGTGTCTCATACTGGGTGCTGCTTTACTGAACAGCTTCTCTCGTGGCTGAATTTACCAATCTTGGACAGACAGATCCATCCACAGAACGAGCAAGGTGTATTTGCGGTACCTGGCCTTGTCTCTTTTCTCTTGCGCCTTTTGTCTTCTGAATTTGATATCAGCACTGTCTCGAAAACTGCTGTGCCATTTTTTTTTTTTTTTGCTCTCCATGTGCTACGATCCGCAGCAACATTTTCCCAGTATCTTTCACTTATAGAAAATTCCCTCAAGGAAGCCCTGTGAACATTCTTGTATCTCAGCACTGGTCTGCCCTTTGGTCTCTTTTCGTCCTTAAGTTGGTCATACAATATTTGTTTGGAAATACGATTTCATAAAATACCTAACAACATTGTGTACCTAAACATTGTTTACGATGAGTGATGATATCGTATGATGGAGAATAGATGGCTGTGTTTACTTTCTGTGCGATTTCGCCTTATGTATTTTGGCGTGTGCTGAGACTACTATGATGGGGACGACAGCTACCTTTCTTTGTTTGGAAGATGAAATAGTAATTCGGATGATTCCACTGGCACGGGCGGTTGAGCAATTATGGATTTTAATTCGTTTGCAGTGATACCGGGGCCTTCCATAACCATAACCATAACCATAACCATAACCATAACCATAACCTAACAAGTAAACGTAGTGACAAAAGTGAGAATCTAACAACTAAATATGGCTACACATTAGAAAAACCTCATAAAAAATAAACTAGTATCAGCAAATGACATTCATAATCTCCCACACCAGCTGAGATAGCACGCAACAGTGCGTGGTTAACTCTTTGTCTCCGATAAACCGCTCCAATCGGCTCAACCACTGGCTCCACTTTACCGGTAAGCCACTGAAATCGGCTTTTCATACAAGAACTTAAATTTATTTAACGACTAAATAGAAAACCCTTACAGAGACAACGATTAAAATCATGTCTGTATTTCTTCACATCAATCAGACGAGACACGCAATCGAGCAATACGTCCTCGAAGCGGGCAGATTTCTTAGCATTTTGCAGCCGCAATCAGAATGAAATTTTCGTTGATAAAAGTATTAAATTCATATCATCATAACCGGCACGTGATGCTGCTTTATTTTCCATACTAATGCCCAGACTGTTGCAGAAAGAATCAGATTGCCAAATAGAAGGGAGAAAAGTGATAAAATGAACATTATTACTTGCGGTCTGGTTCCTTTCTTATCGTCACTGAGATGAAATCTTTGGTTATGAAAAATAGTATTGATAAGATGGCGTCGTGATAGCTGTTATTTGAAAAAATCAGCTTGCATGACAAACTGGCAAAAAATATCACTCTATTTTGACCTTTCCTCGTGATTTTCTTAAAAATCTGGTTTTAGAATGATTCAGGCAGACAAAATATCAGGACATGCAATGAAGCGGACGGCAGACAGCAAGAATGTGAAGCAGAGTTGACAATATTTAATCTTTCCAAAGAACGAGGCAGGAAAATATATCATCGTTACCGTCTTTGTCATTATCATTAACGGCGACGCCGTTTTACACATCATTATCAGCGTCTCCGTAGTCATAACTTATAGAGTCACTATCATTGTTGTTGAAATCGTAATAATTATTAACATCGTCATCATCAATATCATTACCGGCATCATGTTGTTATTATCGTCGTTGCTGTCATAATATTTATTAATATCGCCATCATTAACATTGATGTCATCGCAATAATTAACATCGTCATCATCAACATCAATGTCATTAACATCGGTGTCATCGCCATCATCAGTCTCCACTATCAACATCGACATCGTTAACATTATCACCGTTGTAATCGACATCATTAACATCGTTAACATTATCACCGTTGTAATCGACATCATTAACATCGTTAACATTATCACCGTTGTAATCGACATCATTAACATCGTTAACATTATCACCGTTGTAATCGACATCATTAACATCGTTAACATTATCATCGTTGTAATCGACATCATTAACATCGTTGTCATCACCATCATCAACATCACCATCATCAACATCACCATCACCATCACCATCATCAACATCAACATCACCATCATCAACATCACCATCACCATCACCATCATCAACATCACCATCATCAACATCACCATCACCATCATCAACATCACCATCTTCAACATCACCATCATCAACATCACCATCAACAACACCATCATCAACATCACCATCAACATCACCATCATCAACATCACCATCATCAACATCACCATCATCAACATCACCATCATCAACATCACCATCATCAACATCACCATCAACATCACCATCATCAACATCACCATCACCAACACCACCATCACCAACATCACCATCACCAACATCACCATCATCACCATCACCATCATCAACATCACCATCATCAACATCACCATCATCAACATCACCATCATCAACATCACCATCATCAACATCACCAACATCACCATCACCATCATCAACAACAACATCAACATCACCATCACCATCATCAACATCACCATCATCATCAGCAACAACAACATCACCATCATCAACATCAACATCACCATCACCAACATCAACATCACCATCACCATCAGCAACAACAACATCACCATCACCATCACCATCACCATCACCATCATCAACATCTCCATCACCATCACCATCATCAACATCTCCATCACCATCACCAACATCTCCATCACCATCACCATCACCAACATCAACATCGCCATCACCATCACCATCATCAACATCTCCAGCACCATCACCAACATCTCCATCACCATCACCATCACCAACATCAACATCGCCATCACCATCACCATCATCAACATCTCCATCACCATCACCATCATCACCATCACCATCATCATCATCAACATCAGCATCACCATCACCATCATCAACATCAACATCACCATCACCATAATCAACATCAACATCACCATCATGAACATCAACATCACCATCACCATCATCAACATCAACATCTCCATCACCATCATCAACATCAACATCTCCATCACCATCATCAACATCTCCATCATCAATATCGTCAATAATGTCATTGCTACCATCACAGCCCGTCTGAAAAGAACTTCTGACTCTAACCAGGTCTCCCACAGAACATTGCTATCATCACAGCCCGTCTGAAAGAATCTCTATCTCTACCTAGATCTCCCACAGAACATTGCTACCATTACAGCCAGTCTGAAGGAATCTCTGTCTCCACACATATCTCCAACAGAACATTCCTACCATCACAGCCCGTCTAAAAGAATCTCTGTCTCTAACCAGATCTCCCACAGAACATTGCTACCATCATATCCCGTATGAAAGAATCTCTGTCTCTAACCAGATCTCCCAATGAACGTTGCTACTATCACAGCCCGTCTGAAAGAATCTATGTCTCTAACCAGATCTCCCACAGAACGTTGCTACCATCACTGCCGGTCTGAACGAATCTCTGTCTCTAACCATATCTCCCACAGAACATTACTATAATCACAGCCCATCTAAAAGGATCTCTGTTTTTAACCAGATCTCCCACAGAACGTTGCTACCATCACAGTACGTATGAGAGAATCTCTGTCTCTAACCAGATCTCCCACAGAACGTTGCTACCATCACAGCCCGTATGAAAGAATCTCTGTCTTTAATCAGATCTCCCACAGAACGTTGCTACTATCACAGCGCGTATGAAAGAATCTCTGTCTCTAATCAGATCTCCCACAGAACTTTGCTACCATCACAGCCCGTATGAAAGAATTTCTGTCTCTAATCAGATCTCCCACAGAACGTTGCTACCATCACAGCCCGTATGAAAGAATCTCTGTCTCTAATCAGATCTCCCAATGAACGTTGTTACCATCACAGCCCGTCTAAAACAAAAAAATATCTGTCTCTAAACAGACATCTCACAGAACGTTGCTACCATCACATCCAGTCTGAAAGAATCTCTGTCTCTAACCAGATCTCCCACAGAACGTTGCTACCATCAGAGCCCATCTGAAAGAATCCCTGTCTCTAACCAGATCTCCCACAGAATATTGCTACCATCACAGCCAGTCTGAAAGAATCTCTGTCTCTACCCAGATCTCCCACAGAACATTGCTACCATCACAGCCCGTCTGAAAGAATCTGTCTCTACCCAGATCTCCCAAAGAACATTTCTACCATTACAGCCCGTCTAGAAGAATCTCTGTCTCTAACCAGATCTCCCACAGAACATTGCTACCATCACAGCCCGTGTGAAAGAATATTTGTCTCTAACCAGTTCTGCCACAGAATATTGCTACCATCACAGCCCGTATGAAAGAACCTCTGTCTCTACCAAGATCTCCCACAGAACATTGCTACCATCATAGCCCGTTTAAAAGAATTTCTGTCTCTACCAAGATCTCCCACAGAACATTGCTACCATCATAGCCCGTTTAAAAGAATTTCTGTCTCTACCAAGATCTCCCACAGAACATTGCTACCATCATAGCCCGTATAAAATAATCTCTGTCTCTACCAAGATCTCCCACAGAACATTGCTACCATCATAGCCCGTATAAAATAATTTCTGTCTCTACCAAGATCTCCCACAGAACATTGCTACCATCATAGCCCGTTTAAAAGAATTTCTGTCTCTAACAAGATGTTCCACTTCTTCTGTGGTTAAGTTCATGATCGTTTTGATGCCTTAAAACCACCTTCTTCTTAGTCCACCATGTCTCATCTTCCTGGAGCCATACCTTTAATGATTGTTCTTACCAGTCCACTGTATCTTTTGATGTAGCTGTAGTATTTTAGCTTCCTCTGTAATGTATTGTTTGTTGGCCAGTTTTCTTCAATGTTCAGATCCTTCAATATATTTTTCTTCCTCTTTATTGAGTATCGTCTCCGCATCGAAGGTTAGCTACCATTCAGCGCCATTCCACAAGTATGGCAACCATATGTTGCTATGGGAAAATAAATATTCTCTGCGTTTATAGCAACCATATGTTGCTATCGGGAAAATACATATTGTCTGTATGTATCGTAATCGTATGTGGTATAGGAAAGATACATGCCCTCTGTAAGTATCGTAATCGTACGTGGTATAGGGACGATAATACCCTCTGTATGTATCGTAATCGTATGTTAGTATAAGGAAGATACATATTCTCTGTAGTTTTACTTTAACCGCCTTCGCGCCACACGTTCTCCGTATCATTTAATTTTTGTACAAACTATTGCAAGTCTTCTTTCGATCGTCTTTATGTCTTGATAGTTGTTTATTTCAGATTCCAAATATGCATAACTTGTTACAATTTCAAGTTCTTCATTGTCGAAGGTGATTTTATTTTGCTTTGTTTTTCTCTGCGGAGATTATTTTAGTTTTAGTGCATTGAAATAAATGTTCCGATTTTCCCTATGCTTCTTAGCCAATTCAATGAGCTCTTCTAATCTCTTTGCAATGTTTGAAAGAAGAACTGTGTCATCTGCTAATATGAGCTCTAGTATTATGTTGCCATTTGTTGCATCGCACTTTATAAAGCAGTTATCGATTTGGGGAATTTCTAATGAGGTTCTTAGGGTAGATGTTGGCCAGCTGTGGAAAAAGGATGTAGCCCTTGATCACTCGCTTGTGTACTTCGAACCAATCTGATGATTCTCTTTCTATGCTGATAGCTGTTTGCTGTTTGTGATTTTGTGTTTCGAACAAAAATGTCGCAGAGGGTTAATGTCCACTTCAGGTACAGGGATGTCACAGTGGGTTAATGTCCACTTCAGGAACAAAGATGTTACAGTGGGTCAATGTCCACTTCAGGTACAGGAATGTCACAGTGGGTTAATGTCCACTTCAGCAACAAAGATGTTACAGTGGGTCAATGTCCACTTCAGGTACAGGGATGTCACAGTGGGTTAATGTCCACTTCAGGTACATGAATGTCACAGTGGGTTAATGTCCACTTCAGGTATAGGGATGTCACAGTGGGTTAATGTCCACTTCAGGAACAAAGATGTCACAGTGGATTAATGTTCACTTCAGGTATAGGGATGTCGCAACGGGTTAATGTTCACTTCAGGAACAAAGTTGTCACAGTGGATTAACGTCCACTTCAGGTATAGGGATGTCGCAACGGGTTAATGTTCACTTCAGGAACAAAGTTGTCACAGTGGATTAACGTCCACTTCAGGTATAGGGATGTCGCAACGGGTTAATGTTCGTTTCAGGAACAGGGATATCACAGGGGGTTAATGTCCACTTCAGGGACAAAGATGTCACAATGGATTAATGTCCACTTCAGGTATAGGGACGACACAGTGGATTAATGTTCACTTCAGGAACAGGGATGTCAAAGTGGGTTAATGTCCACTTCAGGTACAGGGATGTCACAGTGGGTTAATGTCCATTTCAGGTACATGGATGTCACAGTGGGTTAATGTCCACTTCAGGTACAGGGATGTCACAGTGGGTTTAATGTCCACTTCCGGTACAGGGATGTCACAGTGGGTTAATGTCCATTTCAGATACAGGGATGTCGCAGCAGACCGATGTCCACTGCTGGACTAATTCTATTTGAACAAACATTAACGTTCATTGCTCTTTATTTCATTGAGCGTCAGCATCTAACCGATTAACGCAGATGGCTATGTTCACTTTCTGTGCGGTTTCGCATTATGTCTTTTGGCGTGTGCTGAGACTGCTATGATGGGGACTACAACTACCTTTCTTTGTTTGGGAGATGAAATAGTAATTCGGATGATTACACTGGCACGGGCGGGTGAGCAGTTATGGATTTTAATTCGTTTGCAGTGATACCTGGGCCTTACATAACCATAACAATAACAATCTAACCGATTAAGTGAAGGGGTGTTCAAACGAGCTGGGTGCTCCCCAGTGTACCCAACATAAGAGGAAATGGGTACTTGGAACATTGAGCTGGTGTAAGTAATGACATCATTGGAGAGCACTGGCCTCCTTCTGTCAGCCTCCTGCTTTAGTCTCAGCGTAGTTGTTTAGTTTTACCGATGAAAATAGTTGCTACATTTATAGATGAAATTGTCCATAGGTAACTACATTCTACCGATTCTCGATATTGATATATTATTGGAGTGGTTCATATTTGTGACACTGTAGGAAAATTTGAATATTCTACGATGGTTAATTTGTGCTTAAAAAAAAAAACACTATCTCTACGGCATTTTCCCATTTTCCCATTAATGGGGTCTACCGGGTTGGGGAGGGGGGGGGGGTGTTAGAGTTTTGGTATAGGAGAATAATGGCCCCTTGTCCAGTGCTGTCGCCCCGTGTGTTCGGGTTTGAGATTTTTTTTTTGCGGTTATTTCTATGCTATTGTTATTTTAGTTCAATAAGAGAATAGTATTTCACCTTTTTACAAATTTGACCAGTTCTGATGTTGATGTCAAATAACCACAACAAACATTGAAGTTGTCTCTTGTTATCATTTTTTAAAAAAATGTGCGATATCAAAATTATACTCAAATCGTGTTTCAGAACGGAGAAAATGTACCAACGCCCCTAAAATATCAACAGGGAGCCGCGATAGCTCAGTGGTTTGTGAACTGGACTACAAAGGACTAGAGGTAGGGTCCGATCCCAACCGACGACTTCCGGGTTCACCCAGCCTTTAATGGGTACCGGATTTTTTTTCTGGGAAAGTAAAGCGGCACGGATGTAATACCGAAATTTTACGGTCTGTATAATTTATGGTCACTAACACCATATTCCCTTTACGCCACTTGGCGTGACGGGGGCTCTTTACTTTTTGCTTTTATAAAGCCTCTTGTGATCATTGTTTTAAATGTACGATAGCAGAATTATACTCAAATCATTGTTTCAGAACGGAGAAAATTTACCAAGACCACTAAATTATCATCAATAAACAGTTGTGTTCTAAATACTGTGGCGTGGAACGGTGAAGATTGGACTTTACTTCCATGCGAACACAGCCATATAGTTTCATTATAAATATATTAGATGTCAGTAGATATGAATATGTCAAGGACATTGCTATTTCCTGGAGTAGCAACAATCAAGCCTTTAAAAAAATAAATAAAATAAAATAATTAATCAATGACTCTCAAACTGGTGAACGAGTACACCCCAGAGGATTTTTTGGCACGCGCGGAATTAAATAAAGAAACAATCAGAAAAGGAACGTGTCAAAACAATAAGAGAAAATTCAAATATTCAAATTAGTTATTAATAACAAATATTATATAAGTAATAGTAAATGTTGTAATTAATATACTTCACATTTTGTATATATAAAAGTGATACTTTTCCTTGAAATTCATTGTGTCTCTTGAGTTTATTCGCAAATAAGTATGATGTGATATTAACTGAAACAACGTTGCTATTATTATCATCATCATCAAGTACCATGCCTACTGCGTAGGTGATCATGTCTCTCCACAACTCTCGATCTCGACAGTTCTTAATCATTTCTATTGTTGACCTTCTGCCAAGCCATTCTCTTAAGCTGTCTGGTAACTTTTCTCTTTGCTTCCCTCTATCTCTTCGTCCCTCAATTTTCCCAGTTGTCACAATATATTCCAGTTGTTCTCTTCTCATTACCTGGCCAAAAAAAAAAAAAAAATGAGTGTTTCTTCCTAATATTGGAAATTAGCTCTCTCTTTGCTTTGGCCTCTTTTAGAGAGTTTTCATCACTCTTCTTAGCTGTCCATGGTATTCTCAACATTCTTCTGTAACACCACATTTCTACAGTCTCCAATGAATTTTTTGTCTGTTGTCCTATTGTCCATGATTCACATCCATATGTTAAGAGTGGTTCTACATAACATTTAAAAACTCTTTTTCTTGTTTGCATTGTCAAAAATAGATTGCACAGTATCTTCACCGTTAAAAAAACATGTTTTTGCCTGAGCTATTCTACATCTCACCTCTGTTGCACATAATAATGCAATAATAACTAATAATTGCTAATATAACGAGTACATTTTAGGGAAGTGTACATTCTAGTGGCCTGTACAAGAGAGTTTCAGATCCACTAAAATCTATTTAAGCAAAAATAATTAGTCACGGAAACGAATCACGATTCCTATCTGTGGTGGCTCCGGAAATCATTTTTCTCCTCTGCTGTAATTAAGAAGAAATAACCGTGATAATTATTAATTTTTATATGAAAATGTTACACATATAGCAGATACTGGCTCATGTTCGAACGGTGTAATGATAGCGTTAGGCGGTGGGAGGTCAAAGAAAAGGTTCTAGAATTACTAACAAGGGTTTACTGACTTCTCTATCGTTCACCCGTTTAGTGTGCATGGACATCATTCCAGATGCGTTGTGTCGTTAATTTACGACAAGCAGTCGCATCTTTATTTTAGACTCGACACATCCCTATAAGGCAAATCCAGACATTCTTAACTGCTGAATACATGTTTCCTTGTCAGCAAAGATTGTTTGGCCTATTTTCTTCTATTTGGAAACGCCAAGTCCACACTTGATATCCTTTATCCGAGAGACCTAGACATCGGATCCTAATACTAAGCGACTGGAGGGAAAGAAAAGCGAGGAGGAAACCACGATACAGAAGTTTATAATAAAAAAAAAATCCATGGAATTCAAACTCCGAACATTCTTCTATGGAGGTCGACATGTTACCTGCGGGTCACCCAGCCTACAAGTTATTGAATGAAATATTAGTATTGTATGTTACATTATGTTATGTTATGTTTGTTATGTTATGTTATGTTATGTTGTGTTATGTTGTGTTTTATATTATATTATATTATATTATATTATATTATATTATATTATATTATATTATATTATATTATATTATATTATATTATATTATATTATATTATATTATATTATATTATATTATATTATATTATATTATATTATATTATATTATATTATATTATATTATATTATATTATATTATATTATATTATATTATATTATATTATATTATATTATATTATATTATATTATATTATATTATATTATATTATATTATATTATATTATATTATATAATGTTATGTTATGTTATGTTATGTTATGTTATGTTACGTTACGTTACGTTACGTTACGTTACATTACATGACATTACATTACATTACATTACATTATATTATATTATATTATATTATATTATATTATATTATATTATATTATATTATATTATATTATATTATATTATATTATATTATATTATATTATATTATATTATATTATATTGGGTTCATCATCACTCGAAATGTTGAGAACCTCCAAGGTGCCCGAGAACCCTAACCCACGAACTCCGTTGCACGGTCTGGATCCATAAATTGTACGGATGCGTTACTGGTCAGATTTCAGTTAACATCAACTATTGAGTTATGTTGCATGGCGTGTCAAATCTCACAGTATTGAGTTATCATGTTGCATGGCGTGTCAAATCTTACAGTATTGAGTTATCATGTTGCTGGTGTCTCAAATCTCACAGTATTGAGTTAGCATGTTGCCTGGTGTCTCAAATCTCACAGTATGGAGTTATCATGTTGCATGGTATCTCAAATCTCACAGTATTGAGTTATCATGTAGCATGGTGTCTCAAATCTCACAGTATTGAGTTATCATGTTGCATGGTATCTCAAATCTCACAGTATTGAGTTATCATGTAGCATGGTGCATCAAATCTCACAGTATTGAGTTATCATGTAACATGGCGTGTCAAATCTCACAGTATTGAGTTATCATGTTGCATGGGGCACCACATCTCACAGGCCATGGAAGAGACGTCAGCTCTGGCTCGTGCAAAAGTAGTGTTGACCGTTCGTACAAATAACAGAAGCTGGAGCAAAACTGTCAACGGAGAGAATAAAATCTAGAAACAAATGTCGATTTGATTATAGTTTTATAATGATGGGTGACGACAATACACGGTCCAATGTTGCGTTCAGAAATATCTTCTTAATTCGCACAAATACGTATTTATAGTTTAAAAAAAAATAGTAAAGTAAAGAGCCCCGTCCAGCCAAGTGGCGTATAAGGAATATGGTGTTCGGGACCATACATTTTACAGACCTTCTGCACATGGTTTTTGGGGTAATGTGGTCGGTATTACGCCCGTGCCGCTTTACTTTCCCAGAAAAAAATCCGGTACCCATTAAAGACTGGGTGAACTCGGCAGCCGTCGATTGGGATCGAACCCTACCTCTTGCCCTTTGTAGTCCAGTTCACTAACAACTGAGCTATCCCGGCTCCTTTTAAAGAATATCATCATTAACAAGTACCGGGCCTACTGGCGTATGTGATCATGTCTCTCAACAATTTTCGATCTCGGCAGCTATTTATCATTTCTGTTGTTGACCTTCTGCCAAGCCATTCTCTTAAGCTGTCTGTTATTTTTTTTCTCTTTTCTTCCCTCTATCTCTTCGTCCCTCAATTTTTTCCAGTTGTTACAATATATTCCAGTTCTCTTCTCATTACATGGTCAAAAATTGATGATTGTTTATTCCTAATATTGGAAATTAGCTCTCATTTTGCTTTGACCTCTCTCAGAACATCTTCTTTACTCTTCTTAGCTGTCCATGGTATTCTCAACATTCTTCTGTAAAACCACATTTCTACAGACTCCAGTGATTTAGAAGAATATATAAGAACAACATGTGTGTGATGTTTCTAAGTGACCCGTCCACGAAATAGTGAGAGAGACTGGGAAGATGGATGGGTTAGAAATAATCTCCCCTGGTTAAAAAGAGAGCCACTTGGTGGTAGTTGAAGGGAAGGAGTGTTGGGGTGGGGTGGGAACCAAGGTGCAAAGTGTGAAATGTGAGAGATTCTCAGAAAAAGTATACAGAAAGCATGCAGGTACAAACAATTGTGTACACGCTTAACTAAAATTCCTTAATTCCAAAGATGACAGAATATATGTGGAAAATAAACCAGAGGAAGAGATCGACCACTTTACCTATCTTGGAAGTCACATTGATCGAGAAGGGGATACAAGTAAAGAAATTAGAATCAGAATAGCTAAAGCAGCAATGTCTTTCAGAAGCCTTGAAAAGTTGTGGAAATCAAAACTCATCAGCACAAACATAAAACTTAGACTATTCAAATCAAACGTTCTATCTACCCTTACGTATGCACGTGAGAGCTGGAAAAAAACAAGAGACGCAGAAACAAAGCTGAACGCATTCGAAAATACATGTCTAAGGAAAATACTTGGTATAGCGTGGAACGAATTCAAAACAAACGATGAAATTAGAGAAATCGTCAATCAACCACTAATATCTTAAGTAATAAAGAAAAGACGATGGTCATTTGTTGGACATATGATGAGAAGAGATAATAACCGAATAGCAAAGCAAGCCCTCAAGTGGGAAACAACTGGCACGAGGAAAAGAGGCCGACCCAGAGAGACACTGAGCAGATCATTGATCAGAGAAGCAAGAACAGCAAGAATCGGCTCCCTCAATGGGATAGAGTTGCTTGCACAGAACAGAGACAAATAGCGAGATTTGATAACAGATCTTTACAAGGATTGAAAACTCTTAGAATAAAAATTTAGATAAGAGAATGAGTATCTGGGTCTATGCCCTATGGGCCGGCTACGGCTCGTAAGTTCAATAGATAGATAAATAGATAGATAGATAGATAGATAGATAGATAGATAGATAGATAGATAGATAGATAGATAGATAGATAGATAGATAGATAGATAGATAGATAGATAGATAGATAGATAGATAGATAGATAGATAGATAGATAGATAGATAGATAGATAGATAGATAGATAGATAGATAGATAGATAGATAGATAGATAGATAGATAGATAGACAGATAGACAGATGGATAGATAGATAGACAGACAGACAGACAGATAGACAGATAGACAGATAATTAGATAAACAGATAGACAGACAGACAGACAGATAGACAGACAGATAGATAGACAGATAGAGACAGATAGATAGATTAACTAAAAGCTTCCATGTCAATACATACACCTAAATATATACTGAATATTTACTGAATATATTTTAATAAAAATACGGCACAGCAACATTCGAGGAAGCGTTAATGTCAAAAGTCTGAAGACAAAAAGAGGCAGGAGAAAGAGACGAGGCCGGGCACAACAAATACATCTTGTTCATTCTGGGGTCGGATTTATCTATGCAATATTGGCATGTTCAGCCACGAGAGAAACTGCTCGGTAAAACAGCATCCGGCATAATAAACTAATAAATTACCAAACTACATACATATAAATCATGATTACTTGCCACCAACCGTTTATGAAGGCTCAAAAGGTCATGTATATATTCTATGCATACATACTTGTATAGACGTGCACACATTGTATAAATGTGTATAAATGTGTATATATATACACTACATATGCATATACATAAATTATCATATACTCATATATCTTGATGTACACAAGAAAAGACGGTTGTGTACACACACACATACACACACACGCTCGTATGAGCGTAACCGAAACTTATCCTCCCATTCTATGAACCAGAAATAAATAAACAATTATATTATCCCAGGTCAATGAAGCTCTCGTGTATTTATATTTGTCTAACAGACGTTATATCTATCCAATTACTTTATATTATTAAATTGATATTTTTAAAACCAATTATTTTATATTATTATATTATGTCTGTGTAAATATCATATTATTTTATGTTTAATATCGATCAATTGAAAACTAAACAGGCAATATGTGAATTGTGAAGTCCAATCAAATGTGGTCCCATAAGTTTACCAGAACGCGTTTCAGCTGAAAAACAAAACAAATACTTCAAGTTATAGTATCCCTAATAGTTACAATTTATTTTATAGTATTCCTAATAGTTACAATTTATGTTATAGTATTCCTAATAGTTAGAAGTTATGTTAGAGTATCCCTAATAGTTACAATTTATGTTATAGTATCCCTAATAGTTACAATTTATGTTATAGTATCCCTAATAGTTAGAAGTTATGTTAGAGTATCCCTAAGAGTTACAATTTATGTTATAGTATCCCTAATAGTTAGAAGTTATGTTAGAGTATCCCTAAGAGTTACAATTTATGTGACTGTATCCCTAATAGTTAGAAGTTATGTTATAGTATTCATAATAATTACAAGATACATTATAAGATCTTTAGTAGAAAGAGCCATGGAGGTGAAAACAGATCTGTACCTATGTTTCATAGATTACACAAAGGCATTTGACAAAGTAAAGCACCAAGAAATAATCAAAATTTTAGAAAGCATAAACGTAGACAGCAAAGATCTAAAAATAATGAAGAACATGTACTGGCAACAAACAGTGGCCATAAGAACTGGAAACCAATTGGGAATGTTTCAACAAATAAAACAGGGTGTTAGACAAGGTTGTGTGCTGTCACCAGATTTGTTTAATATTTATAGTGAGATTATTTTAAGATCCATAAGGGGCATGCCTGGAAAAACAATTGGAGGTCATAATATAAATAATCTAAGGTATGCTGATGGTACAGTCGTAATCGCTAAGAGTGAAAATGAGTTACAAGAAATGTTGGACAATATAGTGAAAGAAAGCAAAAATAAAGGACTCAGCCTTAATAGCAAAACGACAGAGGTCATGGTAACAACAAAGAAAAAGACATCACCTCAGTGCAAAATAAAACAAGTGGAACAATATTAAAACAAGTAAATGAATTTACATATTTGGGAACTTTGTTAACCTCAGACGGAAGATGTACAAAAGAGGTGAGATGCAGAATGGCTAAGATACTATGCAATCCATTTTTGACAATGCTAACAAGAAAAAGAGTTCTTAAATGTTATGTAGAGCCAGTCTTAACATATGGATGTGAATCATGGACAATAGGACAACAGATAAGAAAATCACTGGAGTCTGTAGAAATGTGGTTTTACAGAAGAATGTTGAGAGTATCATGGACAGCTGAGAAAAGTAATGAAAATGTTCTGAGAGAGGTCAAAGCAAAAAGAAAGCTAATTTCCAATATTAGGAAGAAACAATCATCATTTTTTGACCATGTAATGAGAAGAGAACAACTGAAATATATTGTAACAAATGGAAAAATTGAGGGACGAAGAGATAGAGGGAAGCAAAGAGAAAAAATACCAGACAGCTTAAGAGAATGGCTTGGCAGAAGGTCAACAACAGAAATGATAAATAGCTGCCGAGATTGAAAGTTGTGGAGAGACATGATCACCTACGCCAGTAGGCCCGGTACTTGATGATGATGATGATGAATAATTACAATTTATGTTATAGTATACATGATAGTTACAATTTAAGTTACAATGTCGCTAATAGTCACAAGTTCTAATATAGTATCCTTAACAGTTACAAGTTATGTTACAGTATCCCTAAAAAGTTACATATTCTGTTAAAGTATATCTAATAGTTACATGTTCTGTTACATTTTCCGTAATAGTTACAAGTCATGTTGTATGCACTGATAGTTGAAAATTCTGTTGTTGTATTCATAACAGTTGCAAGTTCTGTTATAGTATATCTAACAGTTATAGAACCAATTCTGACCTATGGAAGCGAATCATGCACAGTAGACAAACAAATGAAAAGACGATTAGAGGCCACAGAGATGGGATTTTTCAGAAGAATGTTGAAAGTTCCGTGGACAGCTAAAAAGACCAATGAGGTAATTCTCATAGAGGCCAACACAAAAAGGCAGCTCCTAAAAAACAGCAGAAAGAAACAATCAACATTTTTTCGGGCACATCATGAGAAGAGGAAAGTTGGAATACTTGGTTACAACTTGCAAAATAAAAGGAAAAAGAGATCACAGACGACAAAGAGAGAAAAGACTGGATAGCTTGGTTTCATGGCATGGAAAACAGTCAACAACAGAACTGATAAGATGCACTGTGGATAGAAGATTGTGGAAGAACATGATCGCCTACGCCAACCGGTATGGCACATGATGATGATGATGAACAGTTACATGTTCTGTTATAGTAATCTAACTGTTACAAGTTATATTATACTATCCCTAACAGTTAACAGTTCTTTTATAGCATCCTCAGCAGTAACTGTACGGAAATGTTAGCAGTAGCAGTCGATGATCTGTGGACAAATTTTAAACAAAAAATGGCTATAGGGATGTTTGTAAATGATGCTGTGGGAATTTCTCCATCTTTAAAAGCTACTAGACCAATCTAATGACAGATGGTTGCATGCGGAGATCAGAAATAAAGACAGGCGCAATAGCGCTTAAAGGAGATTTGAAAAAAAAAAAATGATCAGCGAACAAGAGCCAAAGTGACAAGCGAGTAAACTGTGAAAAAGCATGTGCATACATATGTATATGTTTATTGTTTATGTATATAATGAAATATAGAACACAACGCTGTTCCTAAGATGTTCCTTCATCATCATCATCATCATCATTTTCATTATCATCATTATCATCATTATCATCATCATCTTCATTGAGTGCCGTTTCGGTAACGAAGGTTGGCTACCATGGATCGCCATTCCACTCTGTCTCTTGCTTTGATGGTGCAGGTTGTCATAGGCTCACCTGTCCATCTTTTGATGTTACTCTTCCATGTTAGTCTTGGTCTGCCTCTGCCTATTTTACCTTGTATTTTCCCTTACAATATTACTTTTAGTAGACTGTTGTGTCTTTTAACATGCCCCAAAATTTCATTTGTCTTGTTCTAATTGTGTTTAGTAGTTCTCTTTTCATTTTTACTTGTTTTAAAACTTCATTGTTTGTTTTCTTTTCCTTCCATCCAATTCTACCTATTCTTCTATAAATCAACATTCCAAAGGCTTCAATTATCTGTTCTGTTTTCTTGTCTAATGTCCATGTTTCTGCACCATGCAGGCATATTGAGAAGATGTAAGATTTTGCCATTCTTAGTTTCAGCCCTGGTGTTTTTTTTATGTAGTATATTTTTCATGGCATTAAAATTACTCTTTGCTATACCTATTCTTTTGTTTATTTCAGTTTTACACTTTCCATCACTGGATATAGTATGTCCCAGGTAGTTGTAGCTCTGAAAGGTCTCCAGGTGTATTCCTTCAACTTTGATATTTATTTGTAGGTCTTGATAATTTTCTTTCCTTATGATCATAGTTTTAGTCTTTTTGATATTCATATCTAATCCATATTTTTTGCTTGTCATGTTTATTTCATTAAGTAATTGTATATCTTTAGGATTTTCTGCTAGTAGTACAATATCATTGGCATATCTAAGGTTATTGATTATCTTTCCATTAATTTGTAGGCCTGGCATCTCTATGATGTTTTTAAAGATTTGTTCAGTGTATAGATTGAACAAGCTTGGTGATAGGATGCATCCTTGTCTTACTCCTCTTTTTATATCAATGGGTGTAGAGAACTCTTTGTTATATTTTATTATTGCTGTTTGCTCCCAGTATAAATTACATATTAGTCGTATATGTTCCTTCAATATACCACTTATTCATATATTGCGTGTATATACACAGGTGCATACATTGTCTAACATATACATATAACCACACATGAGGTAGGAAGTTGTAGTATTCACATATAAGAGGTTCTTGTATTCACATATAAGAGGTTGTAGTATTCACATATAAGAGGCTGTAGTATTCACATATAAGAGGCTGCAGTATTCACAGATAAGAGGTTGCAGTATTCACAGATAAGATGTTGTAGTATTCACATATAAGAGGTTGTAGTATTCACATATAAAAAACTGTAGTATTCACATATAAGATGTTGTAGTATTCACATATAAGAGGTTGTAGTATTCACATATAAGAGGTTGTAGTATTCACATATAAGAGGTTGTAGTATTCACAGATAGGAAGCTGTAGTATTCACATATAAGAGTTTGTAGTACTCACATATAAGAGGCTGTAGTATTTACATATAAGATGTTGTAGTATTCACATATAAGAGGCTGTAGTATTCACATATAAGATGTTGTAGTATTCACATATAAGAGACTGTAGTATTCACATATAAGAGGCTGTAGTATTCACATATAAGATGTTGTAGTATTCACATGTAAGAGGCTGTAGTATTCACAGATAAGAGGTTGTAGTATTCACATATAAGAGTTTGTAGTATTCACATATAAGATGTTGTAGTATTCACATATAAGAGGTTGTAGTATTCACATATAAGAGGTTGTAGTATTCACATATAAGAGGCTGTAGTATTCACATATAAGAGTTTGTAGTATTCACATATAAGAGGCTGTAGTATTTACATATAAGATGTTGTAGTATTCACATATAAGAGGCTGTAGTATTCACATATAAGATGTTGTAGTATTCACATATAAGAGACTGTAGTATTCACATATAAGATGTTGTATTATTCACATATAAGATGTTGTAGTATTCACAGATAAGATGTTGTAGTATTCACATATAAGATGTTGTATTATTCACATATAAGAGGCTGTAGTATTCACATATAAGATGTTGTAGTATTCACATATAAGAGGCTGTAGTATTCACATATAAGAGGTTGTAGTATTCACAGATAAGAGTTTGTAGTATTCACATATAAGATGTTGTAATATTCACATATAAGAGGTTGTGGTATTCACAGATAAGAGGTTGTAGTATTCACATATAAGATGTTGTAATATTCACATATAAGAGGTTGTGGTATTCACAGATAAGAGGTTGTAGTATTCACATATAACATGTTGTAGTATTCACATATAAGAAGTTGTAGTATTCACAGATAAGATGTTGTATTATTCACATATAAGAGGTTGTAGTATTCACATATAAGAGGTTGTAGTATTCACAGATAAGATGTTGTAGTATTCACATATAATAGGTTCTTGTATTCACATATAAGATTTGTAGTATTCACATATAAGAGGCTGTAGTATTCACATATAAGAGGCTGTAGTATTCACATATAAGAGGTTGTAGTATTCACAGATAAGATGTTGTAGTATTCACATATAAGCGGTTGTAGTATTCACATATAAGAGGCTGTAGTATTCACATATAAGATGTTGTAGTATTCACATATAAGAGGCTGTAGTATTCACATATACGAGGTTGTAGTATTCACATATAAGAGGCTGTAGTATTCACATATAAGATGTTGTATTATTCACATATAAGAGGTTGTAGTATTCACAGATAAGAGGTTGTAGTATTCACTTATAAGATGTTGTAGTATTCACATATAAGAGGTTGTAGTATTCCCAGATAAGATGTTGTATTATTCACATATAAGAGGTTGCAGTATTCACATATAAGAGGTTGTAGTATTCAGAGATAAGATGATGTAGTATTCACATATAAGAGGTTGTAGTATTCACAGATAAGATGTTGTAGTATTCACATATAAGAGGTTGTAGTATTCACAGATAAGAGGTTGTAGTATTCATAGATAAGAGGTTGTAGTATTCACAGATAAGAGGTTGTAGTATTCACAGATAAGAGGTTGTAGTATTCATAGATAAGAGGTTGTAGTATTCACAGATAAGATGTTGTAGTATTCACAGATAAGAGGTTGTAGTATTCACAGATAAGATGTTGTAGTATTCACAGATAAGAGGTTGTAGTATTCACAGATAAGATGTTGTAGTATTCACAGATTAGAGGTTGTAGTATTCACAGATAAGAGGTTGTAGTATTCACAGATAAGAGGTTGTAGTATTCACAGATAAGAACTTGACGTGCCATTTTTTTCAGAGAAAGAGTCAATGCAGTTAAAAGGCGACTCTCCAGAGCAAACCGACTACGAATTTCAAAGACAATAAAACTATTCCATTAACTCGGATGTCATAAATCATCGAACTGTTCGTAGCAGCTGTTTCCAAAACGTTTACATCAAATTATACTTTATAACACAACCAACGTGTGATGGCATAAATAATATTGTTTAATGGCGCAAAGTGAGACCTGTTTCTACCATCAAATGCCCATTGAGTAACGTAGCTATACTGAAGCAAATAAAGACAGGCCCTGCAGACTGGCCGTCTACAAGGGACAGTCCACCGATGGCTGATAATATATCGGGGTCGATAACTCGTATTTTTACCGTTAGCCTTAAGGGTATTATTCCCATTGGTGTTCTAGCTTTTAAGATCATGGTTATTGATTTTAAATTCCCTTTGTTATGTTGATGCTCCCTTGGGAACAAGTTATCATGCGATTAATGCAAAGCAACGTTTATGTTTGTGTATAACTATACTGTTAAATCGTAATGGTTTATTTGTTATAGAAGAGAGTGGGGATTGAAGACTTTTATTGGATGATTGTTTCTGTAGAGTGAAATAGAAGAACATTAGGACTGTTAGAAACAGAGGACTGTGAGCATGAACTTTTCAATCAAGATTGTTGCAATGACTAGATTACGAAACAAAACATGTTACAATGTTAAGTCTATTAAACAAAACATGTTACGATGTTGAGTTTATTAAAATCAAATAGGTTATGATGTTGAGTTTATTAAAACCAAATAAGTTACGATGATGAGTTTATTAAAACCAAATAAGTTACGATGTTGAGTTTATTAAAACCAAATAAGTTACGATGTTGAGTTTATTAAAACCAAATAAGTTACGGTGTTGAGTTTATTAAAACCAAATTGGTTATGATGTTGAGTTTATTAAAACCAAATAAGTTACGATGTTGAGTTTATTAAAACCAAATAAGTTACGATGTTGAGTTTATTAAAACCAAATAGGGTACGATGTTGAGTTTATTAAAACCAAATAAATTACGATGTTGAGTTTATTAAAACCAAAAATGTTACGATGTTGAGTTTATTAAAACCAAATAGGTTACGATGTTGAGTTTAATAAAACCAAATAAGTTATGATGTTGAGTTTATTACAACCAAATAGGTTACGATGTTGAGTTTATTAAAACCAAATAAGTTACGATGTTGAGTTTATTACAACCAAATAGGTTACGAAGTTGAGTTTATTAAAACCAAATAAGTTACGATGTTGAGTTTATTAAAACCAAATAAGTTACGATGTTGATTTTTTTAAAAACAAATAGTTAACGATAATGGGTTTATGAAGTGAATTTCGCTACGATGATGAGTTTATGGAACCAAAAATGTTATAGCTTGTCACAATTCTATTCGGCATGGATAGATGTTTAACTGCGTAACCATTCTTACCTGGACATCTCTTCATGGCTTACTATTTAAAAATGTTATGTGTTTTTTTTAATAGTAAGCAGAATGCACACGGAATCTCCTGTTTTTCGCTTTATCCTAGAGGACTAGATTTATAATCTCATTACCCAGAGAGGACTAGATACAGAATATCATTACCCAGAGAGGACTAGATATAGAATCTCATTACCCAGAGATGACTAGATATAGAATCTCATTACCCAGAGAGGACTAGATATAGCATCTCATTACCCAGAGAGGACTAGATATAGAATCTCATTACCCAGAGAGGACTAGATATAGAATCTCATTACCCAGAGATGACTAGATATAGAATCTCATTACCCAGAGAGGACTAGATATAGCATCTCATTACCCAGAGAGGACTAGATATTGAATCTCATTACCCAGAGAGGAAATCTTACTACCCAGAAAGATCTAGGTATCGAATCTTATTACGTAGAGAAGACAAGATAGTGAATCTCACTACCCAGAGAGATCTAGGCATCGAATCTCACTACGTAGAGAAGACAAGATAGTGAATCTCACTACCCAAAGAGGACTAAATATCGAATCTCATTACGCAGAAAGGAAATCTTACTACCCAGAAAGATCTAGGTATCGAATCTCACTACGTAGAGAAGACAAGATACTAAATCTCACTACCCAGAGAGGACTAGATATAGAATATCATTACCCAGAGAGAAAATCCTACTACCCAGAAAGATCTAGATATCGAATCTCACTGCGTAGAGAAGACAAGATATTGAATCTCACTACCCAGAAAAGACTAGATATAGAATCTCACTACCCAAAGGGGACTAAATATTGAATCTTACTACTCAGACAAGGGCTTGATATCGAATTCCACTACACAGAGGGGACAAAATAACGAATCTTACACCCCACCCTTTTATTTGATATCGAAACTCACTACCCAGGAATGACAAAATATCGAATCTTACTATCCAGACAGGGATTTTATATTGAATCTCACTACCCAGAGGGGACTAAATATCGAATCTTACTATCCAGACAGGGATTTTATATTGAATCTCACTACCCAGAGGGGACTAAATATCGAATCTTAACTACCCAGACAAGGGCTTGATATTGAATCTCACTATCCAGAGGGGACTAAATATCTAATTTCATCACCATGAGAAGACTATATATCGAATCTTACTATCCAGAGGGGAATAAATATCGAATTTCACTACCCATGGAAGACTAGATATCGAACATCGTTACCCAGAGGGGACTCGCAGACACTACCTCAGAGTTGGCCGTGTGCTCTGGCGTTTGGTTTCTCGTGGCAAGGCGCTATACCATGGATTACGGGTTCGATCCTGCTTCGAAACATATATTGTTCTTTGTTTTTTCTTTCTGTTATTGATTATTTGTGATTTTTTCCGAGTGCTGTAAACATACCTCCTCCTCTGAAATTATTCGCTGATCTATCGCCTCGGAAGTTTCCCTCTATAATAATATGCATTTATTATTATTTGTCTCCAGGCTATATATAGAGCACTAATATCCTCAGTAATAAAGAAAAGACGATGGTCATATGTTGGACATGTGCTGAGAAGAGATAATAACCGAATAGCAAAGCAAGCCCTCATGTGGGAAACAACAGGTAAGAGAAAAAGAGGAAGACCCAGGGAGACACTGAGAAGAACATTGGTGAGAGAGGCAAGAGCAGCAGGATTCGGCTCCCTCAATGAGATAGAGCTGCTTGTACAGAACAGAGACAAATGGCGAGATTTGATAAAATATCTTTAAAAGAAAACTGCTAGAACAAAAATTCAGATAGGAGAAGGAGTATCTTAGTCTACGCCCTATGGGCCGGCTACGGCTCGAAAGGTCAATAGATAGATAGATAGATATATATAGAGCAAAGCTTAGTATATATATATATATATATATGTGTATATATATATATATATATATATATATATATATATATATGTATAGAGATATGTAAAGAAATTGACAGATTGAATCAAAGAAACATTGACCAAAATCGACATGACAACTCAAGTTACATAATTAGCGAAGACCACTTTAAAATGACACATTCCTCCTCACAGCAACGCTGCAACAACACAGGCAGAAGAATGCAACAAAGCAGGAAGAAGTTAAAGAACAATCTTTGTTTTAAAAGTGTAACAAATAAAACTAATAATAATAAAAAGAAAAAAAAATCAAAGGTGACATAAAGAAAATCGCACATATCATTTATAAAAAGTATGATAAAGAAAATTACTAAAATAACATAAGGATATAATAATGCAATTACTGAAACAATGAACAATACAGATGATAAAAGGATGATAAAAATTACTGATGTAGAGGGATGATAGAGAGACTGACTGAAATAGAAGAACAACACAGAAAATGACTGATTAAAAGCATGATAACGAATGATCTTGCATAAACATTTTATTGCGTTTTGGAAGCTTCAAATATAAATAATTATACTCAGGGTATTGGCATATGAAAGGTGCATAGCCGCAGGAGATGTGATTGGCTTCTTTAAATAGCTTTCACGTGATCACATTGCTCATGCAAAAAATAAGACTGAACCGTTGTCTTTATTTCACGGTACTCGTGTACGAGCAAATATTAAAGAATGTAAAATGCGAAACTAAATTTTGGTCAACATTAGATAAAATATACTTCTGATCTATTTACATGTTAATATGTTGATGTTCAATATAGCAGAAAGATCAATTCACTCGATACACGTTTTCTTTCTACTAGCAGAAAATCCTAAAGACCTACAACAATTGCTTAATGTCATAAACACAACAAGCAAAAAAATATAGACTAGATATGAATATCAAAAAGGCTAAAACTATTATCATAAACAAAGAAAATTCTCAAGACCGACAAATAAATATCAAAGTTGAAGGAATAAATATGGAGACAGTTCAGAGCTACAACTACCAGGGACACACTATAACCAATGATGGAAAATGCAAAACTGAAATAAACAAAAGAATAGGTATGGCAAAAATGTAATTTTAGTGTCATGAAAAATATACTAACAACAAAACAAATAACAGCAGGGCTGAAACTAAGAATAGCAAAAATGTTACATCTTCTCAATATTCCTGTATGGTGCAGAAACATGGACATTAGACAAGAAAACAGAACAGAAAATTGAAGCCTTTGAAATGTGGATTTACAGAAAAATAGGAAGAATTGGATGCAAAGAAAAGAAAACAAACGATGAAGTTTTAAAACAACTGAAAATAAAAAGAGAACTACTAAATACAATTAAGACAAGACAAATGAAATTTTTGGGCCATGTTAAAAGACACAACAGCCTACTCAAAGTAATATTGGAAGGGAAAATACAAGGTAAAAGAGCCAGAGGCGGAACAAGACTAACATGGACGAATAACATCAAAAGATGGACAAGTCAATTTATGACAATCTGCACTATCAAAGCAAGAAGCAGAGTGGAATGGCGATCCATGGTAGCCAACCTTCGTTGCGGAGACGGCACTCGACGATGATGATGATGCTACACGTGAGTGTGTCTTTAATTATAGCGTTCAGGAAATTGTTGCCCAAACTGATCAATTTTCTCGGAAACTGACTTCTGTGAAATCTGCCATGTAGCCTGATATTTTCTCGGGCCTTAATACGATATTTATTTCTATTAATAAAGTGATCTAGTGTAGGAATTTGCGTAAATCATCATCATCATCATGTACCATGCCGGTTGGCGTAGGCGATCATGTCCCTCCACAATCTTCTATCTACAGTGCATCGTAATAATTTGCGTAAATAGCTTATGTAAAAAAATACACAAGAGGTTTTAAGGACAGACAAGAAGAGGTTTCACAGTCAATTCTCTCACCCGTTCAATGATCGACACACTTTCAAATTTAAAGTGAAAAAATCACGTAGTCTCAAGGTGCACGAGAATAAGACAAGTTTCACCTTACTAGAATATATTGAGTTATTAAGTTATTTGCGGGTCATCATCATTGTACTCCGAACATAACCTGAATATATAGTAGTGCCAAACACCGTGACATTGTAATATATGATGTGTAGTACTGTAAAAAATCACTGGAGTCTGTAGAAATGTGGTTTTACAGAAGAATGTTGAGAATACCATGGGCAGCTAAGAAGAGTAATGAAGAGGTTCTGAGAGAGGTCAATGCAAAAGGAGAGCTAATTTCCAATATTAGGAAGAAACAATCATCATTTTTTGGCCATGTATTGAGAAGAGAACAACTGGAATGTATTGTAACAACTGGGACAATTGAGGGACGAAGAGATAGAGGGAAGCTAAGAGAAAAAATAACAGACAGCTTAAGAGAATGGCTTGGCAGAAGGTCAACAACAGAAATGATAAATAGCTGCCGAGATCGAAAATTGTTGAGAGACATGATCACCTACGCCACTAGGCCCGGTACTTGATGATGATGATGATGAGTACTGTAAACAATATAATGTTTCTTGCACACTATTTGCTTTTGCACACAATTTATATAAGAAATACCCATATTTACAAAATCCACTTTTCCTTTGGATTAAACAAATTTACAAATCCTTAAGGTCCAGGAAAATCTAAGACTGCATGCCAAAAATTACGACATTGTGGCAAATATTTTCTGAGAAAAATGATGTTGAGTTTGGACATAGATTTGTGAACGGATTATAATTAATGTTCTGAGAAAGTGGGTGGGCAAGTGGGTCAACACTATTGTTTCTCAGACAGACGGGTTCAAGATGCCCAGCTGCACCTAAGATGAATGCGGTCAAACACTCATAGGGTGGGACTGGTTGGTCTGGAGGCAAGACGCCGGCTCGAGACAGAGAGGTAATGAGTTCAAATCCCGGCTGAGCCATTTTGGATTTTTATGTATAATTTCTCTCCGCGACAACCACCCCTGGTCTCTGCACCGAGGTCCGGCTTGAAACGTCAATTACTCATCGATGAAACGTCAGTTACTCATCGATGAAACGTCAATTACTCATCGATGAAACGTCAATTACTCATCGATGAAACGTCAATTACTCATCGATGAAACGTCAATTACTCATCGACGGGAAAAAAAAAGAAAAATGGATTAACACTCAAAATTCAGTTCCTAGTCTAATAAATTCGCCAGAGGTGAAAGCTGACGAACGAAAAAAAAAAGAAGAAAAAAAATACTCATAGCTGCGCGGCGCCCACAAGGAGTGGCTGACCATTTGTTGTGTCCTTCCATCTAATAAGGCACATTACATTCTTCTCCCATCATACCGTCTACTTTGTTTCTACTTTGTCATTTATAGCTTTTCATACTCTTAATTAAGACAACAGACAACTCATGAATAGCTCTATACAATCAATATCTTTTTTTTTTTCAAATTTACGAACCAACGACTTCCGAGTTCACCCAGCCTTAAATGGGTACCAGATTTTTTCTGGGAAAGTAAAATGGCATGTGGCGTAAAACCGACCACATTACCCCAAAAATCATGTGCCGAAGGTCTATAAAAACTATGGTCACTAACACAATATTCTCTATACGCCACTTGTCATGACGGGGCACTTAACTTTACTTATATATATATATATATATATTCCAGCCTGTCTATGTACACTTCAGAGTGGGGGGGGGGGGGAGGGGTGACATGCTTATCTTGTTCAGCGAACTAAAACTGATTAAGACACTACTCCAACTCCTCGTGGCAAACAGTCTAATCAAATCAAGCGGGTAAGAATCGAAAAGGGATGGCAACTCGGTAAAAAAATGTTACGTTGAAGTCGGATGCTCTGTGTAGAACGGAGCAGAATTCGCATGCTATCCTATGTGCTACCCACGACACAATGCACTAGCGTCTACTTAATGTCATGTTAAATGTGGACAATAAAGAGATAAAGCTGTCAGGCGAGTGAAGAAAGAAATGAGGAGAAAATGTAGATTGCATGAGGATGAAAGAAAGAAGAAAGGAGGTACAACGAGAAAGAAAAAAAAACGCTTAAGGAAAAGAAGCCAAGACAAAAAGTTTTGTAATAAAAAAAAAAAGCACTACATATACATATATTGATTCGTGTGTTCCTGTATATTCTCATATGAACGTGCCCAATGTAAATATCATGCACATTATATTCATGCTGAAATATATCATGCACATAAATTAAATAAATGAAAACTATCATTACGGCATTTATCAAATTTGCGGGGTCTGGCTGGGGATATCTGAAAGACTGGAAAATAGAGTCCGCGTCCCGTGCAGTCGCCACGCGGTGTACAGGTCATATTAAACATCATTGTTATGTATTTTGGGATTGAATAGATTAAAGAGATTGAGAAACTAATACTTAATGATATTGACATTTTCCGTTGAAAATTTCTGTTGTGATTTGTTTTATGTTCTGTTGTGATTTGTTTTATGTTCTTTTGTGATTTGTTTTATGTTCTGTTGTGCCTCACAACGTTAGGAGAATTAGAATCTGTCTGGTTGTCCGCCTGTCCATGCTAGGCTGTTCTGTTCTGTACTATTTTATTTAGTTATTCATAGTTAGATGACATTGGGATATTTGTGAAATGCTTCTTTGCAGATTGTGATTAATTTGGCATTTGTTATTTCACTAATTCATCTTTTGTGAAGATTCCCTTTTCATATTTTGTTGTTGTATTTAGTTCTTGATTATTGTTTGTTGTTGGAGATAAATTGTTGTTAAATGTATTATATATCAATCCCATTAAATTTAATGTTCCTTCGTGTAACTTGTAATTGATGCTACAGCTATTTCTCTTCCAGTAAATTAATTCTCGATTTTTATTTTGTTATTTTGTTACACTCAATTTGAAGCTTTACCTTCAGTAATTTGTAATGTTCATAATGTTTCACGTGAGAGAATAGGGGCCAAATGTGAAAAATAAGCACACAAAAAAAGACACACACACATTATATCTACCGTTACTGACTTTTGGCTTTAATTTCATTTCTTGGGTATGTTGTTGGGATGGGTGTTGGAGGGGATGATCGGTGGCGGTTGGGGGGGGGGGGGTTATTTGAAGCTAAAAAAAAAAAAAGGCCGTATGCCCAGCAAAGTCGCGGCAAAGTGTTTGTCGGGTCAAAATAGATATAGTTTGTTTCAAAACTAATGCTCTCAAGCGTCATCAAATATCTCGGAAACCCCTGGACGGATTACCATGAATTTTTGCATGTGGCCTTACATTGTCCATAACGTTACAAATGCATAATTTAAAATAAGGTCGGTTATATGGTTTACTTAAAGTGGTTGATCTTTGTAAATAAGGCGTCCTTAAAAAATAGAATATATAGCAAGCTTAACAATTTTTTGACTTTTGTTAAGTCATAGGCGTATCATCAAAATTTGGGCAAACTGTTACTAATAGTACTGAATTATATACGTTGGTTTCATCCTGTAAGCTACATGTTTCTACGAAACAATTAGCAATGTCAGAAGTAATCAAGTGAGTAAATAGTAAAAGTAGAATTGATATTGAACGTTTCTTATACTGAACAAATTATAATTGATAATATTCAGTATTGTAGTCAAGATGATTGGGATGGCCCTGAAAAGGACCTGTTTTACAATTTGATGTCAAAATGCTGGCAAGCAAATTTATTTCGGCGCAGACTTTTACTGATTGTCATTGAGAATCAAACAAGTCTAATAGGTTGATTACTGTTTTCAGCTGAACAAACCACAAACCATCCTTCCAATATTCCTCTTCTTCACGAAAGACACGGTCCTCACATTTTCCCCAGTAATTTTTGTCTATTTTTAGCGAGGGCGTGATGTGTAAGTGTCTTATCATATAATTTGAAGGTTTTATGTTCAGTTGCTACTTGTCAGTCATTTGACTTTTGCTCAGATTAGTTATGTTAGATATAAGTGTGAATGGTAGAGTAGTAAAAATAAAAATAAAAAAAGCAAAGAGCCCCCGTCACGCCAAGTGGCGTATAGGGAATATGGTGTTAGTGACCATAAATTTTACAAACCTTCAGCACATGATTTTTGGGGTAATGTGGTCGGTATTACGCCCGTGCCGCTTTCCTTTCCCAGAAAAAATCCGGTTCCCATTTAAGGCTGGGTGAACCCGAAAGCCGTCGGTTGGAATCGAACCCTACCTCTTGTCCTTTGTAGCCCAGTTCACTAACCACTGAGCTATCGCGGCTCCCGAATGGTAGGCTCAAACATTTATGACCATGCTCTTGTATTAACTTGCCTTTATGAAATATAATTATCCGTTGAATCTGTTTTACAGTGAAAAACAATTCAGGTTTCGGGTACATGTTGTTAAATGGTATGTCTTCTTGCGTGAGCCGCATCTTTATCTCATCTTTTATACTCGCTGATGTCAGGACATTACCATCTTGTGCAGCTACGTTGTGGTATATTGCATTGCCCATTATTAAACAAGAAGGCCGTTCTAAAATTGGGAGAAGGGTTATCTCTATTCACTCTGTTAATATGTGTCTGTTCATCTCGGAGTGATAGCCCCGATTGTCTGTCGACTTTGAACTAAAAACTAGCTCAGCATTTTGCAACCGCCCATTACACCTGATACTTGCATGTGCAACTATCAAGCCCTTTGCTGCTAGGTGCCGATCTTGAAATATTTCAACCTGATAATTGCCATTCCTTTCCACCTGTGTGGTGAGAAATTATCCTTTATACTAAATTATCCTTTATACTAAATTATCCTTTATACTAAATTATCCTTTATACTAAATTATCCTTTATACTAAATTATCCTTTATACTAAATTATTAGTTTGTTCTAGATATACAATATTGTAATCGTCTTCACGCATTTCCTTGACCTCACGTAAATACTTGCTTCTCACAGCTACTAGATTTGGCTTCTAACAGCTACTAGATGTAGCTTCTCACAGCTTCTAGATGTGGCTTCTCACAGCTACTAGATATGGCTTCTCACAGCTACTAGATATGGCTTCTCACAGCTACTAGGAATGGCTTCTCACAGCTACTAGATGCGGCTTCTCACAGCTACTAGATGTGGCTTCTAACAGCTACTAGATGTGGCTTCACACAGCAACTAGTTGTAGCTTCTCACAACTACTAGATATAGCTTCTCACAACTACTAGTTATGGCTTCTCACAGCTACTAGATGTGGCTTCTAACAGCTACTAGATGTGGCTTCTCACAGCTACTAGATGTGGCTTCTCACAGCTACTAGATGTGGCTTCTCACAGCTACTAGATGTGGCTTCTCACAGCTACTAGATGTGGCTTCTCACAAATTATGTTTTTTTTTCCCCCAGCAACTTTCTAAATGTAAAGCCTGCCCTTCTCACAACTCTCGATAATGCAGATTTTGAAACTTCAATGCCGTTGTTTGTTTTTTGCACCCTGGTTTTCAAATAACTCAATGTCACTGTTTCGTTCAAAGCAAACAATTGTCTTCGTATAAGATCTTTATCAAAATTACCTAACATTTCCTTTTTTCATTCATTTTTTGTATTCCGCGGATGTAAATATTTACATTCTTGAGCACATCGATAAAATGGCCTCTTACTTAATCCGAAAAAAATACATTTTTCTCTTCTCGGAGTTTGATAAAGAATTATAAACAATCGCCCGTTTACTCTCTCTGCAGAAACATTGGTAAATCTTCATCGCAAAGTTTTGAAGTGTAATGAATTTCTTCTTTAGACTCATTGTAATTACTCCTAGTCCACGAATATTTTTGCTTTACAACACCCTTGTCAATGAATTAGAACACACCAGAAGTTTAGGCAGCGCTATTCATTTCGAAGTGCGACGTGGTTCGGACGCAAGAAAAGAGTGCAACGATATGGATTTTCATATTCTCCATGTAATGTAGACCGCTAAAAACAGTAAATATTTTATTTCACTGGAATCATTATGTGTGTCTGTTTGTATATATATATACCACAAACAAAATCATCATCATGTGCCATACCGGTTGGCGTAGGCGATCATGTCCTTCCACAATTTTCTATATACAGTGCAGTTGACTGTTTTGAATGCCATGACACTAAGCTATCCAGTATTTTCTTTCTTTGTTGTCCGCGATATCTCTTTCCTTTTATCTTGCCAGTTGTAACCAAGTATTCCAACTTTCCTATTCTCATGATTTGCTCGAAAAATGTTGATTGTTGTTTCTGATGTTTTTTAGGTGTTCTCTTTTTGTGTTGGATCACAAATATGTAAAAATATAAACCATCTGATTCCAATGTTTTTTTTTCACAAATACAAATTTATGGAAATAAAGTTTACCTACACAATTTTAACAATTGAAATCAAACGGTTTTTGAGTTGTAGCTTTTTGAAAAGGGCATGAGTTTTGAAACGGAATATACAACTTTCTTTCTAAAGAACATGATTTTATGGACTCGACCATCCGCTGTAAGCGATCACATTCTTGTTATTTCAGTAGAAGAATGTTATTTAAATCATAAAAGAATGAGAGAAAGAGAGAGAGAGAGAGAGAGAGAGAGAGGAGGGAGGGGAGAAAAGGAGGGAGGAGTGAGCGATAGAGGAGAGAGAGAGGGAAGAAGAAGGGAAGGGCGAGAGAGGGAGGGAGGAAGGATGAGAGAGGAAAGGAGGGTGGGAGGGAGGGAGAGAAGAAGAGAGAGAGTTGGAAGGAGGGTGAGAGAGAGGGAGAGAGATAGAGGGAGGAAGGAGTGAGAGATGGAGGAGAGAGAGAGGGTGCAAGAAAGTAAGGAAGGGAGCGGAAAGGAGAAAGGATGAGAGAGGAAAGGAATGTGGGAGGGAGGGAGAGATAGAGGGAGGAAGGAGTGAGAGAGGGAGGAAGAAAGAAAGGGACGGAGAGGAAAGGAGGGAGGATGAGAGATGAAAGGAGGTGAAAGGAAGGGAGAGAAGAAGGGAGAGAGTGGAAAGGAGGGTGAGAGTGAGGGAGAGATAGAGGGAGGAAGGAGTGAAGGATGGAGGAAAGAGAGAGGGAGGAAGAAAGGAAGGGACGGAGAGGAAAGGAGGAAGGATGAGAGAGAGAGGAAAGGTGGATGGGAGGAAAGAAGGTAGAGAGAGAGGAGGAGGAGAGAGGGAGGGAAAGAGAGAACCTGGCAAATAATCTTCATCGGAACAATCATTGCAAAAATGTGCAATCTAATAACTGCAGCTAGTGAAGCCATACCGGACAGAAACAATGACGGGAAGATAACATGAAAGGGCTGACAGAGGAGTTGATTTCGTGAACTCACACTTAACAGTTGCAAGCAGAGATGAATTGATAAAACATGTTTGCATAATAAGAGTTGTGCCAATGACCTTAAACGTCGCGGGCTAGGAAGGAAGGAATACACGTAGAAGGAATAGATACATTTACAAGGGAAGGAAGAGAGAAAATCAGGGTAGGAGGTAATACGGGACGGAAGAATGAAGGAAGAGTGAGAGGGAGAGAGGAGGAAGGGAAGAAAGGAAGGGAGGTCTAATTTACAAATCTAAAACGATGGTTACGAGTTTACAATTTACAGTGACTGCTGTAAACTTGTAAATGAATGCTGCACTATTTCTTCTGTTTTTTTCTTCTTTCCTTCCTTATTTGCTTTACAGCGTCGAGAGGAGATACATTTTTATGTCTTTTGCTCTTCTGTTCGCCTCTGCTGCTGTTATGTTTCCTAGTGCTTCTAATATTCCATCCATCCATCTTTTTCGTGGTCGACCCTTGAGTCTGGTGTTCTCGATACGTTTCTTGAGGGCTCGTTGTGTTGCGTTTTAATCACTCTGCCTTGTCACGTAGCCAAACCATTTTATCTGTTGTTTCTTTATATATTCTATGGCGGGAGCTATCCCGAGCTTTTTTCTCAGTTCTTCATTTCTGCACCGATGAATGGTGCACTGAAGTACTAAATTAATGGAAAAAATGGAATTCTTCGAGAATCGTACGAATGCAGTAAATTATATCACTTTACATATCACATATTCAATTTATATAATAGTAATGAGTATATATTCGGGTTAATTACTGTACTATGTTTATTGCATGAACCAGCACGTGATGGACCGGACACTATTTGATATGTGTAAGATATATTGGCAGACTTTGATATGTGTAAGATATATTGGCAGACTTTGATATGTGTAAGATATATTGGCAGACTTTGATATGTGTAAGATATATTGGCAGAATTTTTCGCAGCGTTCATCATCATCATCGAGTGCCATCTCCGCAACGAAGGTTAGCTACCCAAGGGGCGCCATTCTGCTCTGTCTCTTGCTTTGATGGTGCAGGTTGTCATAAGCTGAGTAGTAAAGGCATCAAGATGCACAGAGATGAGAAGCTGCTCTAAAGCTGATGATAATGACAATTTTAAAAAAAGAAAGAAAAAAGTGGTATGGTAACAGCTTTACGTGGTAATTAACAAAACAAAAGTCGACGTTTCGGCCAAGTAGGCCTTCAGCTGGAACAAGAAACAACAACACAAAAATATATATATATATAAGGATATATACACAAATCTAACTACATGGCGATACTCGAAAAAGGAAATAAAACAGGTCACTTCCCTGTGGTCCAGAGCGTGGTCAACTTCTGAATGAACTAAAATAGGTGGGCGGGTTGACCAACTATATATCTCCCTGTCCAGGCAGTCAGGTGAGAAGACGGAAGGGTTCTAAAAATATGGGAAGGTGGGTACAAGATATGTGTAAAATGTGTATATCCAACTGTGTGTGTGCACAACGAATCGATGTGTAAAAAAGCATGTGTATTTACCCATGCATACGTACAAGCATACATCCGTATATATTACCACAAAGCACCAAAAAAAAAAAACCCGAAGGTGTCAAAATGCGCCACAATATGTAAGCATTGCCAGATGACGTATGTGGGTAAGTCTGGATGACGCTTGAGTGAAAGAATTTGTGAGCATCTTCATGATGTTGAGCAAAAGACTGGCAGCCTGGTGTCTGCCTATTTCAACTCCCCCGGCCATAGTGGTAAACCTGACATGCAAGTTACTGGCATTAAACCTGACTGCCTGGTCAGTGAGATATATAGTTGGTCAGCCAACCCACTTATTTTAGTTCATTCGGAAGCTGACCACTCTCTGGACCACAGGGAAGTGATTTTTTTCTTTATTTCCTTTCTTGAGTATCTACATACATACTATATACATTTTTGTGTTGTTGTTTGTTGTCCCAGCTGAAGGCCTACTTAGCCGAACCGTCCGATTTTGTTTTGTTAATTACCACGTAAAGCTGTTACCATACCACTTTTTTCTTTCTTTAAAAAAAAATTGTCATAGGCTGGTTTGTCCATCTTTTGATGCTACTCGTCCATGTTAGTCTTAGTCTGCATCTGCCTCTTTTACCCTGTATTTTCCCCTCCAAGATTACTTTTAGTATGCTGTTGTGTTTTTTAACATGACCCAAAAAGCGCATTTGTCTTGTTTGAACTGCGTCTAGTAGTTCTCTTTTCATTTGTAGTTGTTTTAAGACTTCATCGTTTGTTTTCTTTCCTTTCCATCCAATTCTACCTATTCTTCTATTTATCCACATTTCAAATGCTTCAATTCTCTGTTCTGTTTTCTTGTCTAATGTCCATGTTTCTTCACCGTATAGGAGTTTTATAAGATATCACATTTGGCTATTCTTATTTTTAGCAGTGGTGTTATTTGTTTTGATGTTAGTATATTTTTCATTGCATTAAAATGACTTTTTTCGCAGAGTTATAATACATTAATTAACGTTTCTTGCCTGGCTTGTTCACTTCCTTTGACCGCGCTTCTTAGATCGCGTTTTTATTTGCGGGATTAAAATAAATCAGTAACCATGATATTGATTTGTGAATGCATTGATTTATGCACGCATTATTTACGCTACTTATTGACATGTTTTGATCGATTTCTCATTTTCTTAAGAAGTTAACTCTTGAACTCCGGAATTGTTTTGCTAGTTTCGTTAGAGAATGATTTATATAAATATATGAGCTAACTATCGCCATTGAAATAAAGCTACATTTATTTGAATCTAAACTTATCAATACTATTCATCAGATCGAGGTGTGAATGTAACACAAAATAGAAATGCTGATTACAACACATAATCTCTTCTATTTTTCAAATCCCTCTGCAGAAATGGTCTTCAACAAACACTTTCCAAGCCGTTCTGTTTATTACTATTCTCTCAACATCGTTCCATGTCTTTCCCGTCTTTGTACATTGTAACACCCTAACTCTTTCTATGAATGTAGCACATAATATTCCAACATAATAATATTCCAACATAATAATATTCCAACATAATAATATTCCAACAAAATAATATTCCAACATAATAATATTCCAATATAATAAAATTCCAATATAAAAATATTCTAACATAGAATATTCCAACAATATTATATTACAAATACAAAAATATCCAGACATAATAATATTGTAAAAAAATAATATTCCAACTAAATAATATTGTAAAAAAATAATATTCCAACTAAATAATATTGTAAAAAAAAAATGTTCCAACATAATAATATTGTAAAAAAATAATGTTCCAACATAATAATATTGTAAAAAATAACACCCAAACATAATAATCTAGAAACACCAGAACAGTTGGTCCGGAACTAAAAAGCCCCAACTTTTGACCCAAATGGATAGTTGTTGCAGTTACTGATGTCAAGTACCACTTTTTCCCACCACATTTATCTGCCTGATGCAGATATATGTCCGGTGGAAGGTTCGTCCGATTTTTTAAAATTTTTAATGAAATATTTAGAGTTTTAGATTTGTAGTAACTAACAATGGAGACTGCCAGAAAGAGATAAAAAGCAACACAAAGAGTAAACGCAACAAGGAATATGTGGCACCATACCATCAAGGAAGTGAAATTAAAATGACTGAGGGTATGCATCTTTCAGATAGGAACATGTGGTTGTGAATCACGGACAATCCCGCAGACAGCAAGAAAGAAAATCTATTAAGTGGAAACAAAATGCTGTAGAAACAATCCGTATGATACCTCGGTCAATGAGAAAGCTAAAGGTAAATGTACGAAACTTGAAAGAGCGTCTAAGCACGCGGGTTTTTTTTACCCACATGTGCTCAGCAGCCTATTCAGAAGTTTTCGGAGACTTCTGTCTAGTGTCGCCTCAAGCATCGTAACTGACGAGAGAGGCGCCATTCCTCTGTGTAAAAGAGCAACGAAGATATATTAAAATACTAAAACACTAAAATGAGCTGGCTTATAAACACCATTCTACTGAAGAAATTAACATACCATGACCACGTCAGAAGAAACAATGGACCGGAAAGAACAATAATGGAGGGCATGGTTCGTGGACGACGCATCGGTGTAAACCAAGAAGTAAGTAGCTTCAAGACATCACAGAGATCTTGAACATAACAACAGAATAACTGGAAGATTTGGCTAGAAACATGGATTCTTTCGGACAGGCTGTGGTGAATGTAACATTCTGTGGAAGATTTGGCTAGATACATGGATTCTTTCGGACAGGCTGTGGTGAATGTAACATTCTGTGGAAAATTTGGCTAGATACATGGATTCTTTCGGACAGGCTGTGGTGAATGTAACATTCTGTGGAAGATTTGGCTAGATACATGGATTCTTTCGGACAGGCTGTGGTGAATGTAACATTCTGTGGAAGATCTGGCTAGAGACATGGATTCTTTCGGACAGGCTGTGGTGAATGTAACATTCTGTGGAAGATTTGGCTAGATACATGGATTCTTTCGGACAGGCTGTGGTGAATGTAACATTCTGTGGAAAATTTGGCTAGATACATGGATTCTTTCGGACAGGCTGTGGTGAATGTAACATTCTGTGGAAGATTTGGCTAGATACATGGATTCTTTCGGACAGGCTGTGGTGAATGTAACATTCTGTGGAAGATTTGGCTAGAGACATGGGTTCTTTCGGACAGGCTGTGGTGAATGTAACATTCTGTGGAAGATTTGGCTAGAAACATGGATTCTTTCGGACAGGCTGTGGTGAATGTAACATTCTGTGGAAGATTTGGCTAGAAACATGGATTCTTTCGGACAGGCTGTGGTGAATGTAACATTCTGTGGAAGATTTGGCTAGAGACATGGATTCTTTCGGACAGGCTGTGGTGAATGTAACATTCTGTGGAAGATCTGGCTAGAGACATGGATTCTTTCGGACAGGCTGTGGTGAATGTAACATTCTGTGGAAGATCTGGCTAGAGACATGGATTCTTTCGGACAGGCTGTGGTGAATGTAACATTCTGTGGAAGATCTGGCTAGAGACAAAGATCCTTTCAGGTGGATTGTGGTAAATGCAACGTTCTGTGGAAGATCTGGCTAGAGACAAAGATCCTTTCAGGCGGATTGTGGTAAATGCAACGTTCTGTGGAAGATCTGGCTAGAGACAAAGATCTTTTCAGGCGGATTGTGGTAAATGCAACGTTCTGTGGGAGATCTGGCTGGAGAAAGAGATTCTTTCAGACGGTCTCTGGTGAATGCAGCATTTGGAAAGGACATGATGATTTGAGCTTTAACTGAAGTCTTGTCCCGTAACATATGTCATAGGCGAGTGAAATATATAGCAAAGATGCAAAATTCCCCGTCACGCCAAGTGGCGAATAGGGAACATGGTGTTAGTGATCATAATTTTTACAGACCTCCGGCACATGATTTTTTCAGGTAATGTGGTCGGTATTACTCCAGTGCTTTACTTTCCCAGAAAAAATCCGGTACCCATTTAAGGCTGGGTGTACCCGGAAGCCGCCGGTCAGGTTCAAACCCGAACTTTTTTTCGAGTGAAATATATAAAAACGATTATCGTACCAGACTATAGGGGGTGAGAAGGCCAGTGTACTTTCTCGCTGTAATTACTGTCCCTCATTTTAAAGCAGGGAGGTAGCAGTGATAAAGTAGTGCAATCAAGATGGGTGTAGTACGAAATCAAGGGGAGATAAGAAGGTGAGTAACATAGAATCAGGGGGCCACATGGAAAGTTAGGAAAGTGAACACAGGGTGGATCACGAGAATTGTAGGACAATGTAGGAACGAGGCGGAAATTGTAATAAGGGAGGCGATTGGTTGGAAAAGGAAAAGGTGGGACAAAGGATAGATTGGTAAGATCATTCGAGATGTAGTGAGGATTCTATCCGGACAGTTGTGGGTTAATGTAGCAGCCGGTACCGGGAATCAGTTAGAGTTAGTCACCCAAGAGTTATCCAGTAGGTTAGTTGGTGTGTGGACACGGCAGGGAACGGATCTTATTCCAGAATCAGTGGTATGTAGAAATGTGTAGAGTAATGCTAGGATAGTGTAAGAGTTAACAGCACCAACCTTAGAATGTCAAGTGTGTCTCGCTAAGTCAGCTTCAGGAGAAGCATCATAAAGATAATGTAGTTGTGAAGTAGTACAACGAACAGTTTAATGTCAAGTTGTGAGTAGTCTCACTAAGTTTAGCTTCATGAGAAGCATAAAGATAATGTAGTAATGCAGTCGTAATAACGAACAGTTTAATGTCAAGCTGTGAGTAGTCTCACTAAGTTTAGCTTCATGAGAAGTATAAGGATAATGTAGTTGTGACGTAGGTCAATGAACAGTTTAATGTCAAGTTCTGAGTAGTCTCACTAGGTTTAGCTTCATGAGAAGCATAAAGATTATGTAGTTGTGACGTAGTACACTGAACAGTTTAATGTCAAGCCGTGAGTAGTCTCACTAAGTTTAGCTTCATGAGAAGCATAAAGATAATGTAGTTGTGCGGTCGTAACAACGAACAGTTTAATGCCAAATAACTGTGTAGGGTGGTAGATAAGCTCGGGGAAGCCGCCAATTGAGCAGTCTGTGTGTGCAAGGCGACTGTTCTACCACTGTAATTGTAATTGAGAATGTAATATGTGAAGTCGACATTGTAAGTATAAAACCTCAGGTGTGTGCTTTTCCCTGGTGTTCCACTGATGTTTCTTCAAGCGCTAGCTGTATTTGTCTGTCCCTAGTGAAGACGAACGCTGGAATGTCAACAATCGATGAGCGTACTAAGTGAAACGATCACTCGGCCAAGGGTACTATACGAGGGCAAGGTCGACACGACACGGGTCAATGCAGTAGGGGGATTCCCCATCACCGCTTCAAGGTAGTCGGAGAAGTTCGGCCTCTTCAAGTCCAGGGCAAGTGTGCTGTATGATCGTGGCTGGTCATACGTGCCTGGGATGCAAGGTAAACAGGGCGTTGAGGTCAAACGCCGACCAACCAATACGTGAAGGCTCAGGTCTTGACGAGCCTTCACGCCAGACTACTATATTAAAGGGCTCAGGTCTGAACGAGCCTTCTTCGCTGCAGTCGCAAAGTTCAAAGATCAGAGTTAACAACGCCGCTGGTGGGAGGTCACAAAGTTCAAAGATCAGAGTTAACAACGCCGCTGGTGGGAGGTTACACAGTTCAAAGATCAGAGTTAACAACGCCGCTGGTGGGCGGTCACGGGAGAAGAAGGGGAAGAAAGAACGCCCTGGCATAAATTCACTGATTCAGGGAGCCATTCTTTTATTAACTGAGTTGATTGGAAAGCGCGGGGCTGTAACTGAATACATGCTCACCTTATTGCCAAGAAAGCACTTAACATACGTTACTAATGGTCTCAACTCAAGTCTTAATTATACATTTAGAAGCAATAACCCGTCAACGAATGACGAAACTAAAGTTCGTTTTTTTTGTGCGAGCACTTTCGCTTCATATGCTTTTGAATAAAGAACAACCCTGAATTTCCTTACTTACTCGATGTTTAGGGGGTCTCGGTTAACGGGAATCGAACACGAGTTGTCCGAAAGTCGGTAGCCCAGTTGGGTGGTTAAAAAAAAAGTTCGTTTTCTTTTGTAATGCACACTGACGCTGGCCATTTTGTGACAGCTGTTTGCATTCACAACTTGGCTCTAGCTTTTTGGGTTTAGTTTAGCCTGTATTAACTCTTTGGAGCCGCGATAGCTCAGTGGTTAGTGAACTGGACTGCAAAGGACAAGGGGTAAGGTTCGATCCCAACCGACGGCTTCCGGGTTCACCCAGCCTTAAATGGGTACCGGATTTTTTTTTCTGGGAAAGTAAAGCGGCACGGCCACATTACCCTAAAAATCATGTGCCGAAGGTCTGTAAAATTTATGGCAACTAACACCATATTCCCTATACGCCACTTGGCGTGACGGGGGTAAAAAAGTGTGGGAGGGTTATTAATGTTGAACAAGTTGTATTCACTACTAAAGTACTCAAGGTGTTGAATCGAATTGTAAAAAAAAAAAACTTACATGTTTAGCAGCATTAATTAAGTATTGTCTCGTAAACTACTGAACGGAAGGAATCTCTCCACTGTTAGAAACAAATTAATAAACTGATATATAATTAGCAAAAACCACGCAGCCGAGTGAGACTGCCTATAGTGGTTTTTTGTTTTTGTTCTTTTTAGTCTTGTTTTCTTGTTTTTATTTTTTAAATTTTTTGCAGCAGCAGAGCCCTCATCTTTCTATCACGCTTTCGATAGAGGCCAATTCGTTTCATTTCGCCCCGATCGCAAATTATTTGAAGAACCGAAGCACATACAATCAGTATATTCTGCGAAATGTGGGGCCAAAGTGATTGGATATCTCGTTTACTGTTAAGATTGATCTAGGTAGAAAAAAACGTTTTCTTTTAAACTTCCGAGAAATAAGGCGGTAGGGCGTGATGCTGACCACCCATAAACTCGTGCCGATGATCATTGCTAATATTAGCATCAACGGGAAGGAAGGAATGAAGGAAGGAAGGAAGGATGAAAAGGAAGGAAGGAAGGAAGGAAGGAAGGAAGGAAGAAGGAAGGAAGGAAGGAAGGAAGGAAGGAAGGAAGGAAGGAAGGAAGGAAGGAAGGAAGGAAGGAAGGAAAGGAAGGAAGGAAGGAAGGAAGGAAGGAAGGAAGGAAGGAAGGAAGAAGGAAGGAAGGAAGGAAAGTGAAAGAACACAAATCTGAAACGATGGCTACCATTAACGTATAACAATTTACATTATTTTAATTCATTGTTGTAACCTTGTAAATTAATAGTGCACACACACACACACACATACACACACACACACAAACACACACACACACACACAAACACACACATACACACACACACAAACACACACACACAAACACACATACACACAAACACACACACACACACTCACACACACACACACACACACACACGCACACTGTATATATCGAAAGGGAGAAAGAGAGAGGGTGAGGGCTTTTGTTTGTTATTGTGCACACGAGGAATCAATGCAAGCAACAATTTCAATGACACGGCAAAATGAAGTAATAACATCGGTTTTTTTTTTCTTGGACAGAAAGCACGCACGCACATATTTTTCCTCACATTTTTCCTCATATTATTTTTTCTTTTCTTCACTTCAGCATCAACCGTAAGGTCGCCGGTATTGAGAAGAAGTGCGCACGTAACCAAATGGACTTTCTGCTCGTCTGCGTGTTATCTCTGTGCGCATGTATAGTGAAGTAGTGAAACTCCTATTTATTGTTTTTGGCTCAACACCATTATCACTATACTCTTTCATGGTGACACATGATGATCTCAGCAGAGAGCACGAAAACCGTACTCCCATTGCCTTATTAAAGACTTTTAGACTTTAGACATTTAGACTTTAGACTTTTAGTACTTTAGACATTTAGACTTTTAGACTTTGGACTTTCACACTTTAGACATTAATAATTTTAGACTTTAGACTTTTAGACTTTAGACATTTAGACTTTTAGACTTTAGACATTTAGACTTTAGACATTTAGACATTTAGACTTTTAGACTTTAGACATTTAGACTTTAGACATTTAGACTCTAGACTTTTAGACTTTTAGACTTTATAACGGAATATCCTCACCTGCAGACGGGGCATTCCCATATATGCCCAGCCCCCCCCCCCCCCCCCCCCCCGGTTCCAGCAACCAACAAAGTGTTCATCCTGACACTTTATACTGTTCTATTGAATGTGTTGCGTTCTGTATAAAAGGCGCGCAGCTCACTGTTCACACTTCTGTGCACACATAAAGCATAGGTTCTTTGGTTATGGAAGGTCCTGGTATCACTGCAAACGAATTAAAATCCATAATTGCTCAACCGCCCGTGCCAGTGGAATCATCCGAATTACTAACAATAAAAATCATAGGTAATCGCAGCTAATTTAAGAAAACGCGGAAAATGATTTTTAAGCTTTTACACATTTTATTTTTGTGTGTGTGCCTGTTTTACATTTTTGTCCAAGCAAGCATACCGCCTTATTTGTATATTTTAGACTTCCAACTTCAATACGGGAACTATTTATTATTCGTCTCCGATAGGTTTAGGTACTCGATCTCGCCTACTCTAGAATCACTTGAAGAAAGGGGGACTGTGTGGTCTAGAGGTAAGACACTCGTTTCTGGACAAGATGGTCTGATGCAAGCGGTGGAAATTTCTTATATCGAATCTGTAATTCTTTTCCTGACTCTAACCTTTTCTGTCTATGGTTAGTGATATCCCCGATTGTATAGATCTCTCGGAAAACGGGGAAAGCCTGTCATGTATATCCGTTTCGTATAGCAGCGAGAAACAGGAAGTCGTGTGTGTATCAATGACAACTAAAGATCATAAAGAGTAGGCCAAAGTGGCCACTGGACGGGCAAAGTTGTTAAGTAAAAATTGTATCGATGGATGTTTCGGGCTTGAAGTTCGAATATCACGGCTTGACGTTCGAATATCACGGTTTGACGTTCGAATATCACGGCTTGACGTTCGAATATCATGGCTTGACGTTCGAATATCACGGCTTGAAGTTCGAATATCACGGCTTGACGTTCACGCCCACTTTACAGGTGGATGCTAAGAAGAGAGACTGGAAGAAAGCGGGATCACTACAAAAGTGGCTTATGATGGAATAGGAGCATTTTAATCTTTCAATACAGCTGCCCATCACTCCTTTTGTTTTTCCCTAAATTAAGAAATATGTTCGTACAGAACGACATATTAAAATCTCTCATTTCTTGTCTAAATACCACTCTGTATCCGTGCTACGCCCACAGTCTTAAGTTACAACTCCCACCAGGCAGGTCAGGTTATGCACGCACTCACTCCCTCTCTCCCTCTCCCTCTCCCTCTCGCTCACGTAAGCTCGCACACTCCTTTGTTTACTCACCTCGTACACATCGCGTTTCCATGGCGTTTCACTTCGTTGTTTGAACATTCTAGAAAAAAAACAAACAGAAAACAGGACCACTGGCATAACTTCTCGCGATCTCCACGCATTAGCGTGGGCGGCTACAACTCACCGGCCAGAAATCGAAACCGTTAGCAGTCTTTTAAAAAAAGATGTCATTAAAAGCTGCACATACTCTCTACCGTGTTTTGCGTATTCAAATTTCTTCTTCTTTTTCTACTTTTCTATTTTCACTGATACCTAAAAGGTGTCGTGGTTATATCATTTGTCGTTCTTGAGCTGCTCGAACTGTCTGAATTAGTGATTTTCCTTTGTTGTTATATGTCTCTGTCACTGCATCTATCCAACTTCTTCTGGGTCTTCCTTTTGGTCTTTTTCCATGTATTCTTAAGAACAACCTTGATGGTGATTGGTGAGGATTCATTCTGACCAGGTGGCCAAACCATTTAAGTTGTTGTTGTTCTATATATTCTTGGTAGGGTTTTTTTCCTACCATTTTGTATTCCAATTTACAACTTAATAATCATAATTACATTATAATAAATCAGTCTTGCTGTAAATATTTTATTCTGATATTATAAATCTTAATTTTCGACTTAAAGGAGTGATGTTATGATTTTGTTGATCATAATTTAGCCGATGATCGATTATGTTTTAGTCACTGACGTCATGACAATACAATCTATGACAATGTCTTGTGATCATGTGATGTTGAAATGTTGCCAGATGTGCTGAATTTGTTGTCCTTAATTAAGAAAACAAAATAATATTAGACCCAGGGCCGGGTTTACCTATAATTTAAATAAGGGCCACACACTCTGAGGGGCTACAATAAATCTTTATATTTTGTCTTGAGACTACACTTTATTCACAACAATATATATATATATATATATATATATATATATATATATATATATATATATATATATATATGTATATCTGCGATCAAGACTCAATCAGAGTAGGATTTCAGACTCTCCCATGAAGTCAGCTGTCTGTTTAAGTGAATCGATTGCCCCATATAGTTTCTCTTCCAGGGAGGTGGGTGTGGACCACATTGCTCTTCTCAGGTCTGTGTACTGGGGGCAATCCTGTAGAACATGTTTTGTAGTCATATTGTCCAGTGTACAGTGGCATAGGCTGGTTGTAGCTATTTTGAATTTGGTGAACATATGGTTTCTCATTCTATTGTGGCCAGTGCGTAGGCGAAGTATGATGACTTGATCCCTCCTTGATAGTTGGTGGTATCCATCACTCTCGTTATGCTGTGGGTGTTCTCGTTTCCATTTTTCATGGAACTGACCTTTGAGGATGGATTTGGCTTCATCATAACTGAGCGGATGGTTCTCTTGTGGTAATCTCCCTCCCTCTTTAGTCAATTTGTCTGCGCGTTCGTTTCCATGTATATTACAGTGTGATGATATCAGCTGAATGACTACTCTCTGGAAGTTGTTGCATAGTTGGTCCAGGGTTGTTCTCAAGTCATCTAATTCATTGTTCTTGTGGTTTATTAGAGCTGATAGTACTGACAGTGCATCAGTCAGAATCACCAATTTATTGTGCATGTTATTTTTGTGTTGAGTAGCCAATGTTACAGCATCTCTGATGGCCTCAGTTTCTGCTTTAAAGTTGTTTGAGAATTTTCCAGTAGCTATTGACTTGGTGATCTCGTCCTGAATATTCAGCATCAAGAACACACCTCTCCCTCCATTTCTGGTGGCATTTGTAGCAGAGCCATCTGTGTATATGTGGGACCAAGAGTCCTGTGGGTAGGTATCGTGTATGTGTTTTTCTGCTACGTGTTTTCTTTCTATGTCTGATTGGGTGCCCTTTTTCATGATTCCTGTTATGTTTTCCTTATTCTGGTATTTTATGTTTCCCATGAGGAGACATATCAGATGGGCCCAAGGGTTTCGATATTGTTTGGGAAAGTACTGGGTCTCCAGTAGTTAGTTCATTGGCAATTACAGTGAAGTTGCTCCACTTTAGTCGTACAATTCCGAAACCAGTTATTCTTTGGTGCATGGGGTGGCTAAGGAGCCTTCTATATTTCTCCGCTTGTTGCAATACTTTAGTGACCCGTCTGTCATCTAAGGGTTGTAAACCTGTTACTGTTTCTAGAGTCTTGATAGGTGTAGATTTCATAGCACCAGTGATGATACAGGCAGCTTGGTTCTGTGTTCTGTTAATTTTGCTCAGGTGTGTACAACAGTATAAGATTTCATTTATTGTGAGACCTCTTGGTGTTAATTAATTTTTAATTTTTTTTTTTTTTTTGGGGGGGGGGGAGGGGTGCTGGGGGGGGGGATGTTCAGGGAGAGTCTCAAAGTTTTATTTAGCATAGGGCCCTCACTAAGTCTGAATCCGTCACTGATTAAACCCATTTGAAGCTCAGAGTCGATATATTGACTGGAAAAATTATCACACTCCTCTCTGTGATAGGAAACAGTCAATGAGACAAATACCGCGTGAAGGAGTGAGAAACAAAAAACATTGAAACTTTCTTCCTGGCATTATCCCATTTCTGGAGTCCGCCGGGAAAAAAAAATAGGGGGCGGGATACGTTTGGAGAATAAAGGTCGCTTTTCCAGTGCAGTCGCCACAAGATGTTCCGGTCATAATTGTTATTTAACCCCTGATAGAAAATAGAGAAAACGTTTACTCCTACCGGGATTCGAACCCGGACTCTACAGCTTTAGAGCACGACAAGATATCGATTCGGTCACCTGCTGAGGTGGGGGAGAGTAAAGGTCAAGGTAAAGTACGAGACTTGAATCAGTGTCTCACCACGCGAGTTTCCACCAATATATGCTCGGCCGCCTATCCACAAGTGTTCGGAAACTTCTGGATAGTGTCGCTTCAAGCATCGAAACTTACGTTGCGAGGCGGCATTCCTCACCTTCCCAGAGTGCTACCATGGTACCCATTTCTGCCAGCGGCTGGGACGACAGCGGGGGTATTTTTTTTTTAACCACGAGTACAATTCACACTGCTCCCAGCGGGAATCGAACACGGGTTGTCCGAACGTCGGTAGTCGGGCGGTTTTCCCAACTAGGCTACTGAAGCCGGAGTATGAGGTGCGCGTGGCCTTGCGGCTAAAACCACTGTTCCGCTGGCTGAAAAGCCGGTGTACGGTGTTCGAAGCCCGCGGTAGAAAGAAAGGATTTTTTCTATCGGGAGTGAAATTCAAAACCCTGAGTCTCACACGTTGTGGCGACTGCTTGACCCAGCGGCCTTTGTCCCTCGGGTTCTATCGTTGCCCCCCGACATACACCAACAATGGTACTATGTTTCGTAAAGATAGTTTTTTTTATTGCTACTGAAGCCCCATAAACATCGAGTAAGTAAGAAAATTCACGGTTATTCTTTATTCGAAACGATATGAAGCGAAAGTGCTTGCACATTTTGGTTGCCATTTATTACAATCTAATTTAGAAATATAAATCAGCAGAAATTCGGTTGAAAGTCGTATCATCACATAGAGAGAACAGAACCTAAGGAATGACATAACAATATGTGAACAAATATGTGTTATATATATGTATGTCATATATAGGTATATGTTATATGTGTTATAACTTGAAACTGTGAGAGCAAAGAAGTGAGACTCTAGAAGAGAAAATACTGTTAGTTCTGTTCCAAACACGTCATTGCAGTATATGCAGAATCAGCCACAATTGGTTGGCTCAGTAGGTTAGAGCGACTTCCGGAAAAATGGCGTCCATGGTGGCCCGGATGCTTATAGAGTGCACATTCTAATACCTTAATTTTTTTCTAGTTTTTTCTATAGTCTTTGTTTTTTTTTTTTTTATTTCTCCAGTGAACTGAAGTAGACGAGCGACATTAGATGTTTTCTTTTCAGTGATGACATGTGGACGAATAGAGGCGTAGACGGGTAAAGAGGAGTGCCCAGCTTATACAAAAGACTGACTGAGACGTTGTTGAAAAGAGGTGCAGCGTTAAACAAGAGGAACAGCGAGCAGCAACGAGAAGAGATACAAACCATAGAGTGTAGCCGAGAAAGGTATAAGCTCGATGGGGACTATAGTTACCTTTCTTTGTTTGGGAGATGAGATATTAATTCGGGTGATTACGCTGGCACGGGCGGTTGAGCAGTTATGGATTTTAATTCGTTTGCAGTGATACCGGTGCCTTCCATAACCAAATAACCAAAGCTCAGATTAGCGATAGGAGGCGAAGGCGCGCCTCACAGAAGAAGGGCTGGAAGTTGTCAGCGACCCACAACTGTTGGCTTGCGTCAGGATCGGTGAACCAGAACCATCCAGACCCTGCTCCACCTCTCCGTGGTGCCTCCAGTAACAGACTAACCTGTTTAGTGTGCTGGCCAAGCGAGTAGGGATCGAAGAGGGAAGACAACCCGGTACTCAAAATTGTCGTGCTGAAGTCGGATGTGCTAGGCCGAAAGGCGCAAATATCACAGTTATACTGCAAACCACAACATAACGCAGACACGTCCACTTAACGTCCTTTTAAGGGCGGATGATGAAAAGGTGAATACCTTTAGTCATCCGGCGAAAGCAAACAAGCAGATTAGCGATAATGAGCAATAATTAGCATAGAGCAATTGTAAGGTTACGATTACTAGTAATTGAGAAATTAATAAATAGCACATGTAGTTAGTCCATAGCAGAACTAGTGTTTATACATCTAGAAATGTGTTTTGTGAGTTTCTAATTCCAGGATTATGTGAGTACTGTGGTTATCAAGACCGCCTGCTGGTTTGATTACAAGATTACTGACTGTACTTTATTATGTGATAATATAACTGATGACTATAAAAATGTTGTATATAAATATATATATATGGCCTTTGGCGTCTTGACAGACGGTTGGTAGCAAGCAATCATGATAAGTCAGAAGTTTCTGTGCTAGTCATGGCTCATATCAAGGTGTGTTTCTGTGCTAGTCATGGCTCATATCTAGGTGTGTTTCTGTGCTAGTCATGGCTCATATCTAGGTGTGTTTCTGTGCTAGTCATGGCTCATATCTAGGTGTGTTTCTGTGCTAGTCATGGCTCATATCTAGGTGTGTTTCTGTGCTAGTCATGGCTCATATCTAGATGTGTTTTTGTGCTAGTCATGGCTCAAATCTTAGCTTGTGTGTGTGTGTGTGTGTGCTAGCCATGGCTCATATCTAGGTGTGTGTCATGTTAGTCATATCTCATATCTTGGTGTGTCCGTGTTAATCATGTCTCATATCTTTATGTGCGTCTGAGTTTAGTAATATCTCATATCTTAATGTGTTTCTGTGATAGTCATGCGTCATATCTTTGTGTGTGCATGTCTGGGTTAGGGATATCTCATATTGTTGTGTGCATGTTTATGTTCGTCATATCTCATATCTTTGTGTGTGCATGTCTGTGTTTGTCACTTCTCATATCCTTGTGTGTGCATGCCTATGTTAGTCATATCTTATATCTATGTCTATGTTAGGTATGTGTCATATCTTTGTATGTGCATGTCTATGTTAGTCATATCTCATATCTTAATGTGCATGTCTATGTTAGTCATGTGTCCTATATCTTGATGTGTGTCGGTGTTAGTCATGCCTCGTATCGTTATGTGCATGTCTGTGTTAGTCACATCTCATATCTTTGTGTGTGCATGTCTGTGTTAGTCACCTCTAGTGACTCGGACAGATGGTGCTCGTAAACCTGGGAGGGCCGACCATCTAAGGGCAGAATCCCCCTACAGAAAAGACAATCTGCTGCCTTGCAGGAAGATTGGGGACAATCAAAGGCTAAGGAAAGCAAACCAGAATAAAATGCTGGCTGAAATTCGGATGCACTGGGCCCTGGCGCAAAACACAGTGCAACGTTTTAACGGGTGTTCAATCAGAGTGGATCTGGCAGACTCTAATTGTGATGTTCTGTCTGTGGGGGCGATCAACACACTTAACCTGACAGCTGACTTCATGTGTGAGTCTGGAATCCCACTCTGATTGAGTCCTGATCGCAGAGAGAGAGAGAGAGAGAGAGAGAGAGAGAGTCAGAAGTTCAGTAAAGCATTAGTATTTCATACCAGGTGCTGCTTTGCTGAGCATCTTTTCTCGTGCCGATATTTGTCAATCCTGGACAGATAGATCCATCCATAGAACGAGCAAGGTGTACCCGCGGTACCCGGCCTTGCCTCCTTTCTCTTGCGCCTTTTCTCTTCTGAATTTGACATCAGCACTGTCTCGAAAACTGCTGTGCCATTTTTTATATTTGTTCTCCATGTGCTACGATATTTTCAACGTTTCACAGTCGTATAATAAGACTGATTCAACATTGGAGTTGAAAATATAATGTTTGTATTTGAAACTAATGTTTTTAGATTTCCATATGTTTCCAAATGCGATGAAGGTTTCTCCTGGTTTTTGTGCTCTTTATTTTTTAAAATTCAGTATGGCCCTAAAAAAAGTTTTCTTTAATGACAATATCATAAGGCTGCGATCACAGTTCGGAAATACATAGTGTATCTGTATTTTTTCCTGTTAAGACAAGTACCTACCGGATAGGGTAGGGCTGAATACTTGCGTTGCAGACAAACATTTAGGACGAAACAGCACGAATAGTAGTTTCCAGTGGTTTAAACTGGAGACAAATAATAATAAATGAATATTATTATAGAGGGAGACTTCCGAGGCGGTAATCAGCGAATCAATTCAGAGGAAGAGGTATGTTTACAACACTCGGAAAAAATGACAAATAATCAACAACAGAAAAAAATATGGACCAAAGCAGGATCGAACCCGTACTCAGTGGCACAGCGCCTTGCCACGAAAAGCTAAACGCTAGGGAACACTGCCACTCAGCTAACTAAAAAAATTAGCTATCGCAAACAATGTCTTTTCGCGCAGGTGTTCTCATGACTATAGCATAAGGCTGCGATCACAGCTCGGAAATACAAAGTGTATCTGTATTTTTTCCTGTTAAGAAGAGTTTGACTTTTCGTGGCAAGGCGCTGTGCCACTGAGTACGGGTTCGATCCTGCTTTGGTCCATATTTTTTTTCTGTTGTTGATTATTTGTCATTTTTTCCGAGTGCTGTAAACATACCTCTTCCTCTGAATTGATTCACTGATTATCGCCTCGGAAGTCTCCCTCTATAATAATATTCATTTATTATTATTTGTCTCTTTTCGTTAATGACTTGTGAGGCGTTTGTGGCAATTTGTGTTCATGATTCTTTTCTCCCTTCTTCGGCACATTCTTGAATGTTGTTGGTCAGTATCACTCCAGCCATATTTATCTACTAAGATACATCTCTAGCGCGTATTTTTAGAGGTTGGATGAAGCCTGGAGCCTTGTCGGTCAAAATAAAAAAAAGCTACTACTAAGAGGACTTGAACTCGGACCCTTTTCAACAGGATGTGACGCACTAAGAACTCAGCCACTAAGGCTCCGGTTCTACATTAATTTTTTACAAAGTTTATGAGTGTTTTTAATGTCTGGATAAAAAATAACAAAGCGATCTGAAAAATGACTGCCGGAGTTTAAAACATAATATGTGTATGATTAAAATCACAGAAGGAATGTGAAACATAAACAAAGGGACATGAAAAATAACCGAAAGAATAAGAAAACTGAAGATATAAGAATAATGACTACATAAATTAATAAAAAGAACAAAGGTATACAAAAAGAGACAGAAGAAATCTTTTCAACGACAGAAGGAATGAATGGGATTACCAGATATCAGGATTTCGTCGGCCTTGTCCCGCTATTAACGTGTGCGTCACGCGCCAGGCCAGGCATTTATCTTATTATGCGAGCCAAATTATCATGTCTTTATTTTTTTTTTTGCATACAATTTTATGTCATGTTTTATTTTCATATGATAATCATGGGAAACAATTTTTCGAGCGCACCGTGATAAGAGGAAAGTTGGAGTCTTCCTCTTCTTCTCCTTCTACCTTTTTAGCTCCCAGTGGAGCATAGGTCTTCAACAAACACTTTCCAAGTCGATCTGTTTTTTGCCATTCTTTTAAGATCATTCCATGTCTTCCCCATCATCTTCATCTCTGCTTCTATCTGTCTTCTCCAAGAATTCCTTGGTCTTCCTCTTCGTCTTTTCCCCTGGAGATTCCAAACAGGGCCTGTTGTGTAATACTCTCAGTTGGCTTCCGTAGTGTGTGTCCTATTCAGGCGTCATCGTCTTCGCTGTATCTCTTTATCCACTGGTATTTGACTGGTACATTTCCATAATTCTATGTTAGTGATTTTCTCCTGCCATTTCCACCCTTTTATTCTGCGTAAGCATCCATTAATGAAAGTATGTATCTTCATGATTGTCAATTTTGTTGTTCTCCATGTTTCACAGTCATATAATAGGACCGATTTAACATTTGAGTTGAAAATTTTTATTTTTGTGTTTAACCTAATTTCTTTGGATTTCCATATGTTTCCCAATGAAAGCTCCTCGTGCTTTAGATATCCTTATTTTGGTATCATTTTCTGTTCATACATTCTGTTCAATGAGCATACTTGATGAGAGATTACAACAGCTGGGACTAAAGATTAATAGAGATAAGACTAACATTATGAGAATTAATGCAGTTGGAAATAACCAGATACAATTAGGAGAGATACGTCTACTAGACGTACAATCTTACATATATCTGGGCAGTAACATCAATAAAGAGGGAGGAACAGAAAGTTGGAGTACTTTGTTATAACTAAACAAAAATATGGGAATAGAGAGATAGCGAAGAACAAAAAGGTGATGATCCTAGACACCTAGTTTTTGTAGCACGGTAAACAATCAAAAAGAGAATTGATACGGTGCACTGAGAGCAGAGAATAGAGGAAGGACATGATCGCCTACGCCAACTGATGCGGCATATGATGCTAATGAACACTAGGACCCCCCCCCCCACATACACACACAAAAACATAAATAGGAAATGTAACTCTGTAGGTAGGAGAAACAAGTGCTACAGGAAAGGTAACTCTGTAGGTAGGAGAAACAAGTGCTACAGGAAATGTAACTCTGTAGGTAGGAGAAACAAGGGCTACAGGAAATGTAACTCTGTAGGTAGGAGAAACAAGGGTGCCAGGAAATGTAACTCTGTAGGTAGGAGAAACAAGTGCTACAGGAAATGTAACTCTGTAGGTAGGAGAAACAAGTGCTACAGGAAATGTAACTCTGTAGGTAGGAGAAACAAGTGCTACAGGAAATGTAACTCTGTAGGTAGGAGAAACAAGGGCGACAGGAAATGTAACTCTGTAGGTAGGAGAAACAAGGGTGCCAGGAAATGTAACTCTGTAGGTAGGAGAAACAAATGCTACAGGAAATGTAACTCTGTAGGTAGGAGAAACAAGTGCTACAGGAAATGTAACTCTGTAGGTAGGAGAAACAAGGGCTACAGGAAATGTAACTCTGTAGGTAGGAGAAACAAGTGCTACAGGAAATGTAACTCTGTAGGTAGGAGAAATAAGTGCTACAGGAAATTGGAAAAGTATATTACGGAAGCAGAAAGAAATGAGTGACTGATGGAAAATAAACAAGGTAAAATGGATAATGAGATTAAAAGTATCCATGAAATGAGAAGATAATAATAGGAGACATGAGACAATGAAAGCGGAAGTAGCTAGTGAGCTAAGCTAATGAGGAAACAAGGAAAAAAAAACACACACACACACAAAACTTTTTTTTTTTTATTGTTCCTGTTGAAGGCCTATTGAGCCGAAACGTTGTTTAGTCTGTGTCGTCCACTTGTCACGTAAAGCTTCTTACATACCATTTTTTAATTTTTTAATTTTTCCTTATATTCAGCTTTACTGCAGCTTCGCATTTTTATGCCTTAACCCTTTAATGAGGAAACAGCCGTGGCTGGCGATTATAAACGGCTGAACACCAACGTAATTTCAATGTTGCACTTTTCTATATAAATAAGGAAATGTCTGAAGACATTTAATTTGATTGAAAAAAAAATGACAAATATAAATAAATAAAAGAAACTGAAAAAATGACAAAATTTTGATAACAACATATACTATTGTTATTTGTTTGACTTAGTAAACTGGGCTACAGAAGAAAACATAATCAATGGAGATGAAATGTTATCGTAAGATGCATCTCTTACTTAGATGTAGATGTTGGTAAAAAGATATATCTATCTATCTATTGACACTTCGAGCCGTAGGATAGGGCATAGACCCAGATACGCTTTCTCTTATCTAAATTTTTATTCTAGCAGTTTTCAATCCTTCAAAAGATATTTTATCAAATCTCGCCATTTGTCTCTGTTCTGTGCAAGCAACTCTACCTCACTGAGGGAGCCGATTCCTGCTGCTCTTGCCTCTCTCATCAATGTTCTTCTCAATGTCTCTCTGGGTCTTCCTCTTTTCCTCTTACCTGTTGTTTCCCACATGAGGGCTTGCTTTGCTATTCGGTTAACATCTCTCCTCATCACATGTCCAACATATAGTTGTGTATATGAAGATATTAGTGGTTGATTGGCGATTTGTCTAATTTCAATATCAGGGTTCACAAAAAGTTGTTGACTATTGTGGAAAAAAAAAATAGTTTGGCAACGTATCTCGATTGTCTGGCCAGCAAAGACCACTCTGCAAGAAACTGAAAGGAACGAGGAGAAGTAGGTAAAGAAAGAGATGAGAAGAGAACCTTAACGAATTAAAGACTTCGACTGCACAGTCACAGACTATGACTGAAGATGGAGAGAAAAGGAGGTTTCCGAAGTCTGCTCGTGGTGCCACAACGACCCCCGGTGTTATGGGATCAAGAAGAGTAAAGTGGAGCCGCGATGTAACAGTGGTTAGTGTACTTGGTGGTTGGGTGCGGGTGTGGAGGGTAGTACCTCACGGCAAGAGGCAGTCGCAATCTCGGGTTGGCCCTGAAGCCTGGAGACAAAAAAACTATCTTTACGACACATAGTACCGTTGCTGGTGTATGTCGGGGGGCAACGATAGAACCGGAGGGATAAAGGCCACTTGGTCAATCAGTCGCCACGACGTGTAAGACTCAGGATTTTTATTTCACCCCCGATAGAAAAAAATCCTTTCTGTCTACCGCGGGCTTCGAACACGGACGCTACTTTTCAGCCAGCGGGACAGTGGTTTTAGCTGCACGGCCACGCGCACCTCCAGCCTAGAGACAAATAATAATAAATGAATATTATTATAGAGGGAAACTTCCGAGGCGATAATCAGCGAATCAATTCAGAGGAAGAGGTATGTTTACAGCACTCGGAAAAAATGACAAATAATCAACAGAAAAAAACAAAGAAAAATATATGATCCGAAGCAGGATCGAACCAGTACTCATTGGCACGGCGCCTTGCCACGAAAAGCCAAACGCTTGGGAACACTGCCAACTCGGCTAACTTTTGGTTTCCTCACTGATATACAGTCCATGTATGGATCCTCGTGTCTGCTTGTGTACGGCAGCACCACCCCCAGGATACAGGCATTGGCTGGCCGGATAAACTACGAAGGACAAGTTAATGACAGAAGTCTCCCTTCTATAGTACAAACAGCTGCTGGCAATTGGGCAGGGGTCGACTACGTCAACAACGGTTTTGAGGGATAGGAGCTGGAACGGCCTGGTATTGGGCTGAGGGCACAACAGGGACCAAAGTATTAAGTGGCCAGAACCAATCTGAAATTAACGGCAAACTAATAATTGTAAACTGTCGAGAAATCATGACAGCCAGAAAGAAAAAAAGAATGAAAAGAAGAGAAGAAGACAGAAAGTTCGTTGATTTTTTTAGCATTGGACATAAAAATGACAGAGAATAAAAAATTATCGAATTTTGCCATGAGAATAACCTTGCTATTGCCAACACTTGAGGGAGCCGCGATAGCTCAGTGGTTAGTGAACTGGACTACCACGGACAAGAGGTAAGGTTCGATCCCAACCGACGGCTTCCGGGTTCACCCAGCCTTAAATGGGTACCGGATTTTTTTCTGGGAAATGTAAAGCAGCACGGGCGTAATAATGACCACATTACCCCAAAAATCATGTGCTGAAGGTCTGTAAAATATAGGGTCACTAACACTATATTTCTCTATACGCCACTTGGCGTGACGGGGGTACTTTACTTTTATTGCCAACACTTTCTTTAAAAAAAACACACAGGAAGATTATACACTCGGACCTCTTCAGATGGCAACACCAGAAATCAGAAAGACTTCATCCTGGTCCAGGAAAGATGGAGATCTGGAGTGACGTCATGCACAACACTGCCAGGTACAGGCTGCGACTCAGATCATGAACAACTAATCATCATTATCATGTGCCATACCGATTGGCGTAGGCGGTCATGTCCTTCCACAAGCTTCTGTCTACAGTACATCGTATCATTTCTGTTGTTGACCGTTTACCATGCCATGACACCAAGCTATCCAGTATTTTCTCTCTTTGTCGTCCGCGATCTCTCTTCCTTTTATTTTGCCACTTGTAACCAGTAACTGAAAGTGAGTTGTTCAATGTTAGCTTTTCTATTATCATCATGTGCAATACCGGTTGACATAGGCGATCAAGCCTTTCCACAATTCCCTATCCGCTGTACATCGTAACAATTGCCTCACCCGACTGGACTACCGACAACTGGTTCGGACAACCGGTGTTCGATTCCCGCTGGGAGCAGTGTGAATTGTACTCGTGGTTGACAAAAAAAAATACCCCCACGGTCGACCCAGCCGTTGGCAGAAATGGGTACCAGGGTAGCACTCTGGGAAGGTGAGCAATGTTACCTCGCATCTGAGTTTCGATGCTTGAGGCGACACTATCCAGAAATCTCCGAACATTTCTGGATAGGCGGCCGAGCACATATGCGTGGAAACTCGCGTGCTAAGACGCCGGTTCAAGTCTCGTACTTTACCTTTACCTTTAACCAAGTATTCCAACTTTCCTCTTTTCATGATGTGCCCGAAAAATGTTGATTGTTTCTTTCTGATGTTTTTAGGAGCTTCCTTTTTTGTGTTGGCCTCTTTGAGAATTTCCTCATTGGACTTTTTAGCTGTCCATTGAACTTTCAACATTCTACTGAGAAATCCCATCTTTGTGGTCTCTAATTGTCTTTTCAATTGTTTGTCTACTGTGCATGATTCGCTTCCATAGGTCAGAATTGGTTCTATATAACACCGATGAACTCTCTTTCTCACTTCTATTGACATAGATTTGTTGCATAAGATATTTTTCATTTTCTGAAATTCTATTGTGGCCTGAGCTATTCTGCTTTTTATTTCTGTGATGCATCTCCCATCTGATGTTATTATTGTGCCCAAGTATTTGACGCGTTGCACTTGTTTCACATTTATCCTGTTTATTTTCATGCTGCATGATGGTGATGATTGTTTCTTCGATATGACCATTACTTCTGTTTTATCACTATTCAGACTGATACCTTTCTTGTTGTTTTCTTTTACTATTATGTCTATGATTTCTTGTAGTTCATTCTCTGTCTCTGCTATTAAGACCATGTCGTGGACAATAGATGAACAAATAAAAATACAATAAGAGGCCACATAGATGAGATTTCTCAGAAGAATGTTGAGAGCTCCCTGGACAGCTAAAAGAACAACGACAAAAATCTCAAAAGACCAACTCAAAAAGAGATCTCATAAAGTACATCAGAAAGAAACAATCAACATTTTTTTGGGCATATCATGAAAAGAGAAAATGTGGAATACTTGGTTACAACTGGCAAAATAGAGGGAAAGAGAAATCCCTGACGGCAAAGAAAGAAGATACTAGATAGCTTGTTGTCATGACATGGCAAGCAGTGAGAGGCAGTTGTTACGATGTACAGCGGATAGGGAATTATGGAAGGGCTTGATCGCCTATGTCAACCGGTATTGCACATGATGATGATAGAAAAGCTAACATTGAACAACTCACTTTCAGTTACTGCTGTCACGACATAGATGCGATGTCTGAGAAATGCTAACATTGAACAACTCACTTTCAGTTACTGCTGTCACGACATAGATGCGATGTCTGAGAAATGCTAACATTGAACAACTCACTTTCAGTTACTGCTGTCACGACATAGATGCAATGTCTGAGAAAAGCACTTGTAGTAAAAAAAAGTAAAGTACCCCCGTCACGCCAAGTGGCGTATGGGGAAATATGGTGTTAGTGACCCTATATTTTACAGACCTTCAGCACATGATTTTTGGGGTAATGTGGTCGGTATTACGCCCGTGCTGCTTTACTTTCCAGAAAAAAAATCCGGTACCCATTTAAGTCTAGGTGAACCTGGAAGCCGTCGGTTGGGATCGAACCCTACCCCTTGTCCTTTGCAATCCAGTTCACTAACCACTGAGCTATCGCGGCTCCCAAAAGCACTTGTAGTGACCAGAAAATACAGAATCTAAAATTATATTATAAATGAAAAAGTAGACATTGAACCAATCCTAAGTTACATACAGAAACAACAAATAAACTGGTTTGCCCATCTAGAAAGAATGCCGTGGGATTCCTAACCATACAAACATATTAAAAGAGGAGAGAGGAGAAGAGCAAACGACAGACGCAGAGTAAGAAGTACAAACACCATTAATTGGCAATGACTGAAGCCGCCAAAAGTGCGAGAACAAGAACTTTGTATCTCACTCGTCGCCCTTTGCAGCCTACCTAACACCTCAACCAGTACAAATTCACCTTATGCCTCATTCACCCGTTAACAACTTGTTTTCCAGAGACTTCTAAACATTTACATCACGTCTCCACTTCCGGAATCAATAGTGCCATTGTTTAAATATAAGCCATTCTAATTTTTACTCTCGCTTCATCCTCGGTTTTATTAGATTATCCTCATATCTCATTCACGCCACGAGAGAGAGGGCTTCATGTTTTTGTTACTGTCGCGTTCTTCTTTTCTTTCTTCTTTTCTCTCTCTCTCTCTCTCTCTCTCTCTCTCTCTCTCTCTCTCTCTCTCTCTCACTGATACCGAAAAGGTGTCGTGGTTATATCATTTGTCGTTTTGAACTGCTCGAACTGTCTGAATTAGTGATTTTCCTTTGTTGTTACATGTCTCTGTCACTACATCTATCCATCTTCTTCTGGGTCTTCCTCTTGGTCATTTCCCATGCATTCTCGAGAAGAACGCCCTTGATGGTGATTGGTGAGGATTCATTCTGATCAGGTGGCCCAACCATTTAAGTTGTTGTTGTTCTATATATTCTTGGCAGGGTTTTATTCCTACCATTTTTCTTATGGTTTCATTTGGTATTCTATCTCGTCTTGTGTTGTTTGTTACTTTTCTCAAGAATCGCATCACACATGTATTGATTTTTCTTAAATGTGGTTTAGAAAGGGTCCATGTTTGACTTTCAAAGCACAAAGTTGGTATAAAAATGTTATTTATCATTTGTAATGCTTTCTTTCAGCTGCTATAGAACTGTTTGGATACTATCGCGTTATTCAAGAATATAACATTAATACAGAAGGAATTGCTTTTAGCTTTAGAGTTATGAATATTAAACATAAGCGGAGGAGGGTGTGCAAGAAGGCGTCGGATAACATAACATACAACAAGAGACGTTAATTGCAATCGAGAAATGTCGATAATAATTGAAAAATTCCGGTAATAATCGGAAGTGATCGGTGAGTGTCGAGGGAAGTCGGTACCAATAATGAGGCGTTGGTAATAATCGGGAAAGGGAGATAACAATCGTGAACTATCAGTAACAACAAAAGAGGAGTTACCAAGAAGTGAAACAATGGAGACAGGCAGGGGAAGAACTGTTATTTTCAGTATCAAGTAATTTAGGTTCGTTCACGTGTCAAGTACAATTGATTGACTCAGTACTTTAGGTTCGTTCAAGTGTCAAGTACAATTGATTGACTCAGTACTGTAGGTTCGTTCAAGTGTCAAGTACAATTGATTGACTCAGTACTTTAGGTTCGTTCAAGTGTTTAGTACAATTGATTGACTCAGTACTTTAGGTTCGTTCAAGTGTCAAGTACAATTGATTGACTCAGTACTTTAGGTTCGTTCAAGTGTCGATTACACTGGGTTTACTTAGTACTTTTGGTTCACCTCTTTCAGGACTTATATAGTTTATATCTGCCTGACTAATCAAGCCTTCCTACCATGGTTTGATCACATTCTATATCTCCTAAATGAAAAGTACTCTAACATGCTACTCCTGCATGAATTTTGACTGCGATTCTCGTCAGTTTACACATTCCATAGTCTGATCACTTGGTACTCTCTTCTTGTGTGTCATGGCTGAGTTGACGTTCTCGACTATATTAAACCTTAACGTTTGTGCATGATGTAGCCAATGATTATTGCCAAATAATTAAAAGTTCATTTTCTTTTCATTTTCTCTCCATTTTCTTTTCATTTTTTCTTCATTTTCTTTTCATTTTCTCTTCAATTATTTTTTAAAATCATCATCATCTAGTGACATCTCCGCAACGAAAGTTGGCTACCATGGATTGCCATTCTGCTCTGTCTCTTGCTTTGATGGTGCAGGTTGTCATAGGCTAGTTTGTCCATCTTTTAATGTTACTCGTCCATATTAGTCTTGGTCTGCCTCTGCCTCTTTTACCTTGTATTTTCCCCTCCAGGATAACTTTTAGTAGGCTGTTGTCTCTTTTAACATGGCCCCAAAATCGCAATTGTCTTGCTTGAATTGTGTTTAGTAGTTCTCTTTTCATTTTTAGTTGTTTTAAGATTTCATCGTTTGTTTTCTTTTCCTTCCATCCAATTCTACCTACTCTTCTATATATCCACATTTCAAAGGCGTCAATACTCTGTTCTGTTTTCTTGTCTAATGTCCATGTTTCTGGACCATATTTTTAAAATAACAAACATTTTTGTCCCATATTGTGGTTTTAGACACATATTAATAACTCTGACCAAGCCAGTAGGAATCACAAGGGAAAGGCTAACCGGTACCAAATAGATGAAGCTAAAGTCGGATAATTCGGGCTGAATTAAGGCGTCAATATTCCAACTTGCTGTAGAAAACGACACAACGCAACTACGCCCACTGAACGTCTATTATGAGTGAACGATAAAGAGAAGTAATTGTCGGACGAACGCAACCAACAGCACGTTGAGACACAAATATTTTCCAAGGAGAAGAAATTGCGACCAAATCAGGTTAGCCCACACACGTTTGCAAATGCCAAATGTTGGTTTGACATTTTGTTACTTAGACGTAGTTTTTGCATTCCTCGACAGAAAGCTATTACAAACACCTCCAAGGAATTTAATTATTATTTTAATTATAATTATATATCTTTTTGAATGAATCAATCTGTATTGAATCAAATTTGCCTCGCTAGAACCGATCAAGTTGTATCATGTGACATCAACGCAGTCTTACCTTGTTTAATTATATTGACGTATCATTAAAGTAGAAAGACAAATATACAGCCGAACAGACACAAAGTATGTATTTAACAGATGGTTACGAAGGCACTTATACAGACTTGGGATCTGGGTAGGTAAAGTACCCCGTCACGCCAAGTGGCTTATAGGGAATATGGTGTTAGTGACCATAAATTTTACAGACCTTCAGCACATTGTTTTTGGGGTAATGTGGTCGGTATTTTGCCCGTGCCGCTTAACTTTCCAAGAAAAAAAATCCCATACGGTACCCATTTAAGGCTGGGTGAACCCGGAAGCCGTCAGTTGGGATCGAACCCTACCTCTTGTCCTTGCTAGTCCAGTTCACTAACCACTGAGCTATCGCGGCTCCCGAACAGACACAAAGTAAATATGTATTTAACAGATGGTTACAAAGGAACTTATACAGACTTGGGGTCTGGGTAGTCTAGTGGTACTATGTCTGGGTAGTCTAGTGGTACTATGTATGGGTAGTCTAGTGGTACTATGTCTGGGTAGTCTAGTGGTACTATGTCTGGGTAGTCTAGTGGTACTATGTCTGGGTAGTCTAGTGGTACTATGTCTGGGTAGTCTAGTGGTACTATGTCTGGGTAGTCTAGTGGTACTATGTCTGGGTAGTCTAGTGGTACTATGTCTGGGTAGTCTAGTGGTACTATGTCTGGGTAGTCTAGTGGTACTATGTCTGGGTAGTCTAGTGGTACTATGTCTGGGTAGTCTAGTGGTACGATGTATGGGTAGTCTAGTGGTACTATGTCTGGGTAGTCTAGTGGTACTATGTCTGGGTAGTCTAGTGGTACTATGTCTGGGTAGTCTAGTGGTACTATGTATGGGTAGTCTAGTGGTACTGTGTCTGGGTAGTCTAGTGGTACTATGTATGGGTAGTCTAGTGGTACTATGTCTGGGTAGTCTAGTGGTACTATGTCTGGGTAGTCTAGTGGTACTATGTCTGGGTAGTCTAGTGGTACGATGTATGGGTAGTCTAGTGGTACTATGTCTGGGTAGTCTAGTGGTACTATGTCTGGGTAGTCTAGTGGTACTATGTATGGGTAGTCTAGTGGTACTATGTCTGGGTAGTCTAGTGTTACTATGTCTGGGTAGTCTAGTGGTACTATGTCTGGGTAGTCTAGTGGTACTATGTCTGGGTAGTCTAGTGGTACTATGTCTGGGTAGTCTAGTGGTACTATGTCTGGGTAGTCTAGTGGTACGATGTATGGGTAGTCTAGTGGTACTATGTCTGGGTAGTCTAGTGGTACGATGTATGGGTAGTCTAGTGGTACTATGTCTGGGTAGTCTAGTGGTACTATGTCTGGGTAGTCTAGTGGTACTATGTCTGGGTAGTCTAGTGGTACTATGTCTGGGTAGTCTAGTGGTACTATGTCTGGGTAGTCTAGTGGTACTATGTCTGGGTAGTCTAGTGGTACTATGTCTGGGTAGTCTAGTGGTACTATGTATGGGTAGTCTAGTGGTACTATGTATGGGTAGTCTAGTGGTACTATGTATGGGTAGTCTAGTGGTACTATGTATGGGTAGTCTAGTGGTACTATGTCTGGGTAGTCTAGTGGTACTATGTCTGGGTAGTCTAGTGGTACTATGTCTGGGTAGTCTAGTGGTACTATGTCTGGGTAGTCTAGTGGTACTATGTCTGGGTAGTCTAGTGGTACTATGTCTGGGTAGTCTAGTGGTACTATGTCTGGGTAGTCTAGTGGTACTATGTATGGGTAGTCTAGTGGTACTATGTATGGGTAGTCTAGTGGTACTATGTATGGGTAGTCTAGTGGTACTATGTCTGGGTAGTCTAGTGGTACTATGTCTGGGTAGTCTAGTGGTACTATGTCTGGGTAGTCTAGTGGTACTATGTCTGGGTAGTCTAGTGGTACTATGTCTGGGTAGTCTAGTGGTACGATGTATGGGTAGTCTAGTGGTACTATGTCTGGGTAGTCTAGTGGTACGATGTCTTGGTAGTCTAGTGGTACTATGTCTTGGTAGTCTAGTGGTACTATGTCTGGGTAGTCTAGTGGTACTATGTCTGGGTAGTCTAGTGGTACGATGTATGGGTAGTCTAGTGGTACTATGTCTGGGTAGTCTAGTGGTACTATGTCTGGGTAGTCTAGTGGTACTATGTCTGGGTAGTCTAGTGGTACTATGTCTGGGTAGTCTAGTGGTACTATGTCTGGGTAGTCTAGTGGTACTATGTATGGGTAGTCTAGTGGTACTATGTATGGGTAGTCTAGTGGTACTATGTATGGGTAGTCTAGTGGTACTATGTATGGGTAGTCTAGTGGTACTATGTCTGGGTAGTCTAGTGGTACTATGTCTGGGTAGTCTAGTGGTACTATGTCTGGGTAGTCTAGTGGTACTATGTCTGGGTAGTCTAGTGGTACGATGTATGGGTAGTCTAGTGGTACTATGTCTGGGTAGTCTAGTGGTACGATGTCTTGGTAGTCTAGTGGTACTATGTCTTGGTAGTCTAGTGGTACTATGTCTGGGTAGTCTAGTGGTACTATGTCTGGGTAGTCTAGTGGTACTATGTCTGGGTAGTCTAGTGGTACTATGTCTGGGTAGTCTAGTGGTACTATGTCTGGGTAGTCTAGTGGTACGATGTCGGCTTCAGGCTAAGAAGAACACGAGTTCAAAACCCACCTAAAACGGCAGTGGTTTTTTAAAAGCAGGAACACTTAATCCGTGCTTTCTTTATCACGCGTTACCCGCCCCGATCTCTTGGGTTGTGAGATCTGATGTCTAGCCCACTTGAACAACGGCAAAAAAACAGCGTCTCGTGGGCACTCGCGCACGTTAAATAACACTTGGCAGTTAAAAATCGAAAATAGCAGATCATAAATATGGTCGCTGCATGGGGAAAATTATCAGCAGAAATGTACTCACACTGTTGATCCATGACCGTGCTACGGAGTGTAATGGTGAACCAGGAGATTATAGAAAGTGTGCAAACTATGGAAATATAACATAGGTACTTGAAGTGTTCAAGATAGTGCGGTCTGGACATTTCAAGAAGGGGGAAAAAGGTGACGTATTGTGTAGCAACTAGGAGACAACGGAAATTAGTGGCAGAATTTGATTGGCCGAATGAGGGAGCTTGAGATTGCAACTAGCGGGATATATAAAGCTTGGAAGGCACTCAACGGTCAACGGTCAGCGAATCAGGAAGAGAAGCAGAGCAGTTAAAAGTCAAGCAGTCAGATGGTAGTCAGCAGTTAGAAGTCAGTCTCTCCTTAGTTAGTACAGGATTAGTCTAGCTGAGTAAATTACAAATAGTGTAGATTAGATTTTGAAGATCAGAGGATAGATGGAATAAACTAACTGCTATTATGTGAAAGATCTTGTTGTCCATTCCGTCAAGTTGAAGTATGATCTTAAGTATAGTGACACTGGAACAGGAGTTCGTGCATGCGGGCCAAGAATTCCCTCGGACTTTCTCGAGACTCTCGAGGGGGATATCGGGGCACCTATGGGTTTCACCGGTGTGCAGTGATAATATCCTAACAACAACAACAACATACAGCTAAAAAGGAATATTGCAATCGAACAATCGATAATTAAGCAGATAAACAGGTGTGAACAAATCTGCATTTAGAAAGGGGATGTAAAACAGATTTCTTAAAACGACAAACAGACATAACCCACTTGGGAAAAAATGCTATATTGCCCTGTAAAAGGAACTTATACAGACTTGGGGTCTGGGTAGTCTAGTGGTACTATGTCTGGGTAGTCTAGTGGTACTATGTCTGGGTAGTCTAGTGGTACTATGTCTGGGTAGTCTAGTGGTACTATGTCTGGGTAGTCTAGTGGTACTATGTCTGGGTAGTCTAGTGGTACTATGTCTGGGTAGTCTAGTGGTACTATGTCTGGGTAGTCTAGTGGTACTATGTCTGGGTAGTCTAGTGGTACGATGTATGGGTAGTCTAGTGGTACTATGTCTGGGTAGTCTAGTGGTACTATGTCTGGGTAGTCTAGTGGTACTATGTATGGGTAGTCTAGTGGTACTGTGTCTGGGTAGTCTAGTGGTACTGTGTATGGGTAGTCTAGTGGTACTATGTCTGGGTAGTCTAGTGGTACTATGTCTGGGTAGTCTAGTGGTACTATGTCTGGGTAGTCTAGTGGTACTATGTCTGGGCAGTCTAGTGGTACGATGTATGGGCAGTCTAGTGGTACGATGTATGGGTAGTCTAGTGGTACTATGTCTGGGTAGTCTAGTGGTACTATGTCTGGGTAGTCTAGTGGTACTATGTCTGGGCAGTCTAGTGGTACGATGTCTGGGTAGTCTAGTGGTACTATGTCTGGGTAGTCTAGAAAGCAACTAGTTAGGTAAGAGACTAGTTAGGTAAGATAAAGCTAATGTACGAGACTTGTTAAGTAAGATAAAGGTAATGTACGAGACTTGTTAAGTAAGATAATGGTAATGTACGAGACTTGTTAGGTAAGATAAAGTTAATGTACGAGACTAGTTAGGTAAGATAAAGCTAATGTACGAGACTTGTTAGGTGAGATAAAGGTAATGTATGAGACTTGTTAGGTGAGATTAAGTTAATGTACGAGACTTGTTAGGTGAGATAAAGGTAATGTACAAGACTTGTTAGGTAAGATAAAGGTAATGTACAAGACTTGTTAGGTAAGATAAAGGTAATGTACGAGACTTGTTAGGTAAGATAAAGGTAATGTACAAGACTTGTTAGGTAAGATAAAAGTAATGTACGAGACTTGTTAGGTGAGATAAAGGTAATGTACGAGACTTGTTAGGTAAGATAAAGGTAATGTACAAGACTTGTTAGGTAAGATAAAAGTAATGTACGAGACTTGTTAGGTGAGATAAAGGTAATGTACGAGACTTGTTAGGTAAGATAAAGGTATTGTACGAGACTTGTTAGGTAAGATAAAGGTAATGTACGAGACTTGTTAGGTAAGATAAAGGTAATGTACGAGACTTGTTAGGTAAGATAAAAGTAATGTACAAGACTTGTTAGGTGAGATAAAGGTAATGTGCGAGACTTGTTAGGTAAGATAAAGGTAATGTACGAGACTTGTTAGGTGAGATAAAGGTAATGTACGAGACTTGTTAGGTAAGATAAAAGTAATGTACAAGACTTGTTAGGTAAGATAAAAGTAATGTACAAGACTTGTTAGGTGAGATAAAGGTATGTACGAGACTTGTTAGGTGAGATAAAGGTAATGTATGAGACTTGTTAGGTAAGATAAAGTTAATGTACGAGACTTGTTAGGTGAGATAAAGGTAATGTATGAGACTTGTTAGGTAAGATAAAGGTAATGTACAAGACTTGTTAGGTAAGATAAAGGTAATGTACGAGACTTGTTAGGTAAGATAAAGGTAATGTACAAGACTTGTTAGGTAAGATAAAGGTAATGTACAAGACTTGTTAGGTAAGGTAAAGGTAATGTACGAGACTTGTTAGGTAAGATAAAAGTAATGTACGAGGCTTGAATCAGTGAGCCGCGATAACTCAGTGGCTAGTGAACTGGACTACAAAGGACTAGAGGCAGGGTTCGATCCCAACCGACGGCTTCCGGGTTCAACCAGCCTTAAATAGGTACCGGATTTTTTCTGGGAAAGTAAAGCGGCGAGGGCGTAATATCGACCACATTACCCCAAAAAATCATGTGCTGAAGGTCTGTAAAATTTATGGTCACTAACACCATATTCCCCATATGGCACTTGGCGTGACGGGAGCTCTTCACTTTTTATTTTTTAAACGAGACTTTAATCGGCGCCTTAGCACACGAGTTTTCACCCATATATGCTCGGAAGCCTATCCACAAGTGTTCGGAGACTTCTGGATAGTGTCGCTTCAAGCATCGAAACTCACGATGTGAGGCGGCATTCCTCACCTTCCCAGAGTGCTATCATGGTACCCTTTGCTACATGAGACTGGGTCGACCGCGGGAGTATTTTTTTTCTAACCACGAGTACAATTCACACTGTTCCCAGCAGGAATCGAACAAGGGTTATCCGAACGTCGGTAGCCCCGTTAGGTGGTTTTCCAAACTAGGCTACCACGGCCCTCTACTGTACATCAACATTCAGTGGAGGAAAGAGGGGACGAAGAAATGAGGTCTTTCTGAAGCAATCGCTACGCCAGTCAAACTTTAGCAAACGAGCTCCTCATTGAAGGTAAACACTCACAGTGTTTCAGACATTTTAGGAAGAGTAATGGTCTCATCTACCTACGTACCTGACTCCTTGTCTGTCTGTCTGTCTGTCTGTCTGCCTATCTATATGTTTCTCTGTCTGTCTGTCTGTCTGTCTATCTGTCTGTCTGTCTGTCTGCCTATCTATCTGTTTCTCTGTCTGTCTGTCTGCTGTCTGTCTGTCTATCTGTCTATCTGTCTGTCTGCCTATCTATCTGTTTCTCTGTCTGTCTGTCTGTCAAGTCAAATACCAGTGGATAAAGAAATACAGTGAAGACGATGGCGCTGGGTAGGACACACACTGCGGAAGCCAACTGAGAGTATTACACAATAGGCCCTTTTTGGAATCCCCAGGGGAAAAGACAAAGAGGAAGACTAAGAAATTCTTGGAGAAGACAGACAGAAGCAGAGATGAAGATGATAGGGAAGACATAATATGATCTTAAAAGAATTGCAAGCAACATAACGACTTGGAAATTGTTTGTTGAAGAATGGTCTCATCATGGATAACGTTGAAAGGTCCGTGGACAGCGAAAAGACCAACAAGTAAATTCTCAAAGAGGCCAACACAAAAAGGGAGCTCCTAAAACAACATCAGAAAGAAACTATCAACATCTTTCGGGCACATCATGAAAAGAGAACAAACGGAATATTTGTTTTCTGTGCCCCCGTCACGCCAAGTGGCGTATATGGAATATGGTGTTAGTGACCATAAATTTTACAGACCTTCAGCACATGATTTTTGGGGTAATGTGGTAGGTATTACACCCGTCCCGCTTTACTTTCCCAGAAAAAAATCCGGTACCATTAAAGGCTGGGTGAACCCGGAAGCCGTCGGTTGGGATCGAACACTACCTCTTGTCCTTTGTAGTCCAGTTCGCTAACCACTGAGCTACCGCGACATTGTTATATAGTTCGTTTAATATGAGCTATTGCGGCTCCCTGAATACTTGGTTACAACTGGCAATATACAGGGAAAGAGAGATGGAGGTCGACAAAGAAAGAAGATACTAGATAACCTGGTGTCATGGCACGGGAAACGGTCAAAAACAAAACTGATACACGATGCACTGTGGGTAGAATATTGTAGAAGAACATAATCGCCTACGCCAACCGATACGGCACATGAGGATGGTGACAGACAGACAAACAGACAGACAGACAAATAGACAGACAGACAGACAGACAGACAGACAGACAGACAGACAGACAGACAGACAGACAGACAGACAGACAGACAGACAGACAGACAGACAGACAGACAGACAGACAGACAGATAGATAGATAGATAGATAGATAGATAGATAGATAGATAGATAGATAGATAGATAGATAGATAGATAGATAGATAGATAGATAGATAGATAGATAGATAGATAGATAGATAGATAGATAGATAGATAGATAAATGGATGGATGGATGGATGGATGGATGGATGGATGGATGGATGGATGGATGGATGGATGGATGGATGGATGGATGGATGGATGGATGGATGGATGGATAGATAGATAGATAGATAGGCAGACAGGTAGATAGGAAGATAATAGGTAGGTAGGAGCAAGTGTTGTTATGTAACGAACACTCCGACAAAGGACGGCGACAACTTTACAAAAAAAGTAACAAAACAAAATCTTGATGTTTTGGCCTACACGTGGCCTTCTACTGAAAAGGAACAACAAAAACACTTCAATCTGATTACTCTAGAACAAGTAGTTTAGTGTTGCACTCATCCTACATGTAGCAGAGTTATCTTTATTTCGTTGCCTGCTTTTGTTGTAGTTATTTTTTAAGAAGGTCACGTGAGGTCATTAACGTCCGTATATCGTTTCGTTCTTTTTTTGTAAAATTGTCACCAAACTTGTGGAAGTGTACGTTACACCTCAGAACTTGCAACCAGCTTTACCGCAGCACTCCGATTATTTGCCTGCTCCCAGGTAGGTATGTAGATTTAAAAGTAGGTAGATGCATGAATGGAGCGATATGTAGAATATATTGTTAGCTGAATGGAAGGACACAAACAAGAGTCAGATATCGGTTGCAATAAGTCTTGATTGTCGTGATCAATTAAGGCAATGGACCATTCACAATTTCTCATCGAATCTCCTACCCACTCAATGTTAAATCCTTGTTGAACTGTATAACACCAGGGCTAAAACTAAGAATAACAAAATGTTATATCTCCTCAATATTCCTGTATGGTGCAGAAACATGGATATTAGACAAGAAAACAGGGCAGGAAATTGAAATGTGGATTTATAGAAGAATAGCTAGAACTGGATTGAAAGAAACGAAAACAAACGATGAAGTTTTAAAACAACAAATTAAAAGAGAACTACTAAACACAATGAAAACAAGACAAATGAAATGTGTGGGACATGTTGAAAGATACAACAGCCTACTATAACTAAAAGTAACCTTAGAAGGGAAAATGCACGGTAATAGAGGCAGAGGCATGCCAAGACTAACATGGACGAGTAATATAAAAAAAATGGACAGTTCACCTTATGACAACCTAGACCATCAAAGCAAAGTGACAGGGCAGAATGGCGCTCCATGGTTGCCAACCATTCGATGCGTATTCCGCACTCAATGATGATGATGATGATAACATTTCCAAAACAATCGTTGATATATGGAATATTCCAGAGGACTTCTAGCACACACCCGCCCTTCGATGCTTTCACTTTTAACTTGTATATTTTTTATGCTCCCAATGTCAAGGTTAATTCTGTCACCATCCCATTTCTGGCCCATGTAAAACAGTTAATGCTTAAAACCCCATGCATGCGAAAACAAAATTCTCTTTCACCCCGATTTTTCTTTTATTTCAAATTGCTTTTTTTTCTCTGAATTTTATATTCAACGTGACAGCAATGGCTCATCTTGCATTGTTCTCTCGAGCTTTGTGTTTTATTTTGCTTTATTTGCACGCCAAATTGTATACATATTTTTATATTTATCATGTTAGCAATTGTGTATTCTGTAAACGAGAATGATATATTTCTGTTGTTTTTTTTTTCTATTCGCGTTTCGTTAAGCGTTCATTTTCAACATTTTCATTTGTTTTGAATAGCCAGTTGGACAGCAAGCGATGTCTGTGGAGTGCTGTTATGAGACCAGTTGTTATCAGCTGTTAGTTAATGGGTTTATCAAATGAGGAAATATTATTTCTGAGCTGATCTGATAGAGTGAGCTGTGGGAGAGTTACTCAGGGGCGTTGAATGAGAAAAAATGTAGATATTAGTTGACAGGAGAAATGAACAAAACTAGATATCGAAATAAAAAATAGAAAAAAAATCGGTGGTTAAAGCTTCATGTAACAAGTGGACAACACAGACCAGAACGACCCCAAGCTGCAGGTTGGCTGTAATTCACTCTCGTAGAAGTGCCTAAGCCATATAATTCTTAAGGTTCAATATATTTGCATGTTTTTATTTGTTCGGTGGCTAAAAGAATAGTTAGACCTCTTCGCTATTCGTCCGTATAAGAACGTTAACTTTGAGTAGATCTGTTGTGTTGTGGTTTGCAATAGAACTGTAATAATTGTCCTTTGCAGTCCAATACATCCGACTTCAACATTGGCATCTTTGAGTATCAGATTGCCTTCCCTGTTGATCCCTACTCACATGACCAGACTGGACTGTTTCCCTTTTCAGTCTAATACATCCGACTTCAGCACTGGCATCTTTGAGTATCAGATTGCCTTCCCTGTTGATCCCTACTCACATGACCAGACTGGACTGTTTATTCTGTTTGTTGGGGCACTACGAAAAGATGGAGTGGGATCTGGAAAGTTCTTGTTCAGTTATCCTGGCGTAAACGATCAGCTATGATTCGCTGACAGCTTTCAGCCCTCTTGTGTAACGGCGCCTTAGTCCACGATGATCGGTATAATTATTTACTATAATAGTTCCTATTGTTTTTTTTTTCTTCTGAGTTTCATATATTTTTTTTTTTACTCTATTCGTCCGTGTTTCTTTTTACAACATTTCTTATGCATCTCATTTCGTATAACCATGACCTTTTGTGTACAACAGATGACATTTTGAAATACCATTTCTGGTAAATGAGATTGTCTTTCTGAGAAAAATAATGCGCACGCGATGCCCATGAGAAGCTAAGACATCAGATGAAAACAAAATTTAAAAAATTTAAAAAGACAGTTTTAATACGACGGTTTGGAATTGTCGCCCTTGCAGTCGAGTAGGACGTGGAAGGAGCGAGCGTGTCAACGGAATTGACCAACGCATTTTTGGGAATGCTGTGACAAGTTGTAGAATGGACATGATGAACTTATTACTGAAAAGAGACTGGTTCCATGGATAGAATAGAATAGAATAGAAGAGTACGACAGTTCATCATCATCATCAAGTACCATGAATGCTGGCGTAGGTGATCATGTCTCTCCACAATTTTCGATCTCGACAGTTATTTATCATTTTTGTTGTTGACCTTTTGCCAAATCATTCTCTTAAGCTGTTTGGTATCTTTTCTCTCTTCGTCACTCAATTTTCCCAGCTGTTACAGTATATTCCAGCTATTCCCTTCTCATTACTTGGCTACAAATGATGATTGTTTCTTCCTATTATTCGAAATTAGCTCTCTTTTAGCTTTAGCCTCTTTCAGAACGTTTTCATTACTCTTCTTAGCTGCCTATGCTATTCTCAACATTCTTCTGTAAAATCATATTTCTTGAGCCTTCAGTGATTTTCTTGTCTGTTGTCACATTGTCCATGACAACAATTACCATAAAGTAACAATTATGCATTAATTGTGAATAAAGTTATGCACATAAAGTTATACATAGTGTTATGTTGTGTTACAAGACGTTATATAAACAATCGTCATCATCATCATGTGCATTACCGGTTGGCGTAGATGATCATGTCCTTCCACAATCTTCTATCTACAGTGCATCGTATCAGTTCTGTTGTTGACTGTTTTCCATGCCATGACACCAAGCTATCCAGTATTCTCCCTCTTTGTTGTCCGCGATCTCTCTTTCCTTGTATTTTGCCTGTTATTATAACCTAGTATTTCAACTTTCCTCTTCTCATGATGTACCAGAAAAATGTTGATACCATCAATCATCATCATCATCATCAAGTACCGGACCTAGTGGAGTAGGTGATCATGTCTCTCCACAACTTTCGATCTCGGCAGCTATTTATCATTTCTGTTGTTGACCTTCTGCCAAGCCACTCTCTTAAGCTGTCTGTTATCTTTTCTCTTTGCTTCCCTCTATCTCTTCGTCCCTCAATTTTTCCAGTTGTTACAATATATTCAAGCTGTTCTCTTCTCATTACATGACCACTAAATGATGATTGTCTCTTCCTAATATTGGAAATTAACTCACTTTTTGCTTTGACCTCTCTCAGAACCTCTTCATTACTCTTCTTATACCAACAATATTAACTCTAAATAAACACTATAGCCATATATAGTTCTATAGATGACGATGATAAAACTATCTTTACGGTATTTATCTTAACTGTGAGCCTACTGGGAGGTGCTCTGTAAAGTAAAGGTTCCTTCAACGTCTTTCTTGGCGTATGGGGAATATTATGATAGTGACCGTATTTTTTATATGACCACGGTACATTTTTGGGTGATGTGGTCGATATCACACCAGGCCGCCTTGACTTCCCAGAAAAATCTCTGGTGCTAATTTTTAGACGCTGGGTGAACCCCAACCCTTGTCAGTCCGACGAGAAAAATCCGCCACTGCAAGGGATCGAATCCGGACCCTTTTGGTCAGGAAGCGAGCACGCTAACCACTCAGCCACCGAGGCTACAGGCGTTCTGTAGCGCTGGAGGAAACAAAGGCTATATGTTAGGTGCATTCACCAAAAGACTTCAGAAAAGAATGGCGTCACTGCAGGTAGGGCATTCACACATCATCTCAGCCTCCAGTCCCAGCAGCCAACAGAGTGGTCATGCTGATCGTTCATATTGTTCTAGTAAAGGTGCTGCATTTTGGAAAAAAGCGCGCAGCTTATGATGCACATTTCCGGATGGCTGTAACGGCCATCGCGGGCAGCATGAACCTCCATGCGCCCGCGCCCAATCCGTGTGCACTTTATGATCAGTGAGCGTGGCCAAAGAATCTCTGTCCCAACAAATGAAGTCAGGCCTTCACGTCGGTGATACGCTCGATACAACCACAGTGTTACTGGCTGTAAATCTGCAGTTAAACACAGATCACACATCCCGTTATCTGGCAGAGCCGGGTCTTGGCACTGTTCTGCTTCAATCAACGGTCCGTCTCCTGCACCACAAAACTCTGTGCGCAGGCGCCACAACCATGTTCACCTTGTGGTCTGGTGAATGCGACTGGCGTACCACTGTCTTGTAAAGTGAAATCTAGACCATAAAGAAATCATTTAAGAAAAAAAGCGCTACAAAAATGCCACCAGTCCAGAGTCTGATTTGAATATGCGGCCATCTAAGCCTGCCGCACATACCGGAAGTACACCAAAAGTGTTCAGGTCTGTTTCGTCGCCGTCTTGACCATACAGTCGATCAAACCCGCGTCCATACTGACAATACCAACGTTGCCAACAAAACGATCTTCAAGGAAGAAGGCAATGCGTATTCAAAAATGCAGTGCTGAAGTCGGATGTGTTGGGTCGAAATGAGCAATTATCATAACTCTACTTCCAAATCACAACACAGCGCACCTACGCCCACTTAACGTCCTTTTAAACACGGAACACAAAGCGACCTATCTAATCCTTTAGTAGTCACAGTGTGAACGCAAGAATGAAAGAAAGAAAGAAAGAAAGAAAGAAAGAAAGAAAGAAAGAAAGGAAGGAAGGAAGGAAGGAAGGAAGGAAGGAAGGAAGGAAGGAAGGAAGGAAGGAAGGAAGGAAGGAAGGAAGGAAGGAAGGAAGAAACAAAGAAGGAAACAAAGAAAGAAGACATACAGTTGAAGAGATGATTAAGTAGCACGACTGAAGGGAGAATCAATAAGTGATAAAGTTAAAGAAAAGATCAGTAAATGATAGAGCTAAAGAAATGACTAATGAGTAAAGCAGCTGACGAGAAAATCAATAAGTCAAACAGTAAACATGTTCCGTAAAACTGAATCAGCCAATTGTAGAGGCTAGTAATAGTATCTATCTATCTATCTATCTATCTATCTATCTATCTATCTATCTATCTATCTATCTATCTATCTATCTATCTATCTATCTATCTATCTATCTATCTATCTATCTATCTATCTATCTATCTATCTATCTATCTATCTATCTATCTATCTATCTGTCTGTCTGTCTGTCTGTCTGTCTGTCTGTCTGTCTGTCTGTCTGTCTGTCTGTCTGTCTGTCTGTCTGTCTGTCTGTCTGTCTGTCTGTCTGTCTGTCTGTCCGTCCGTCCGTCCGTCCGTCCGTCCGTCCGTCCGTCCGTCCGTCCGTCCGTCCGTCCGTCCGTCCGTCCGTCCGTCCGTCCGTCCGTCCGTCCGTCCGTCCGTCCGTCCGTCCGTCCGTCCACCCACCCACCCACCCACCCACCCACCCACCCACCCACCCACCCACCCACCCACCATCCATCCATCCATCCATCCATCCATCCATCTATCTATCTATCTATCTATCTATCTATCTATCTATCTATCTATCTATCTATCTATCTATCTATCTATCTATCTATCTATCTATCTATCTATCTATCTATCATCCTTTCGAGCCAAAGACGGCACATAGGGCAGAACCACAGTCTCAAAAAACAGAAACCTTGCGTGCCAAAATTGCACATATTGCAGAGATCACAGCTTCTGAAATCTATGGCTCTGTTTTCATAACAATACTTTTTACAATGACAACTTGTCAAGCCATCGATCAACCTCCTTAGTCGCCTCTTACGACATGCCTGGAAGGTCACAGTGTCACTATTCTTTACTTCCCTCATAATGAGGCCCCGGTAACACACAGGAGAGTATCACCATTCTCAACCCATACGTAACTGCAAAAATATGTACATGACTGGAAGTTGTAGCAGCAGCATTCATCGTCCCCACCTCCAAATTCTGCAATTCAACACTTTGATATGTATACTCCACGTGGCAGAAAATCAGATTTGGGGGCCTCTCTTTGCTTCTATCAACACACTAATTCAGATAGTGCAATTACTCTGAACAATACGGGAACATGATTATAGAAACACTAAAGCATCTCAACGGATACACAGACTTCAACTTTGCTATAAAGTCGGGGATCGGGGGAAATGATTAAGTTACCCTAAGTCTCTAAATTCTCCCTCCCTCCTGCGACCCACCTTCGCCCCACCCCCCCCCCCCAAAAAAAAAAAAAAAAAAAACACACACAACCTTGTGTTTCTCCTTTCAATGTGTATGGATGTATATTTGTAAAATAAAAACAATAAACAAGAGGACGTTGAAAAGCGTCTCCTAAAAGGCCGGACATAAAAATCTATAGCTGGACATTGATTTTGTCCGTTTGTTTAGACGTTGCCAGCACTTAAGTTCTTGCCTTTCCAGGGAGAGAATAATGGAAGCTAAAAGTGTCCATGTTTGTTAAGGGGCGAATAACCTGGGAGATGTTTCTCTTCTTTTTTCTTTTTAAAAAAACTAGAATAAAAGTTACGTAATGCGTTGGAAATTAGAGTTGGCCAGCAAATTAGGGAATTGCCTGGCTTGTAACGCGGGTGGGGGGAGAGGGGTGGAAAGGAATGGAGAGAGAGTTGGAAGATCGTGTCAGACAGGGCGTATTTCCAAAGAAATAATTACTCTTTGGATCTCTACTTATTGGCTTTCTGACATATTTGCTGATGTGTGTCGGTGTGACATGGATTAAGTTCAGGATGGGCATCTTAGGGTGTCCGGTTAGCGCAATCGATAGGCGGTTGGCTTACCACGGCAACAGCCGGGGTTCGTAATCCTGGCGAGGACACCTGGGTTTTACTAATTCCCTAAAAATTAGTAGGAGCCGCGATAGCTCAGTGGTTAGGGAACTGGACTACTACGGACAAGGGTAGGGTTCGATCCCAACCGACGGCTCCGGGTTCACCCAGCCTTAAATGGGTACCGGATTTTTTCTGGGAAAGTAAAAGCAGCACGGGCGTAATACCGACCACATTACCCCAAAAATCATGTGCTGAAGGTCTGTAAAATATAGGGTCACTAACACCATATTTCCCTATACGCCACTTGGCGTGACGGGGGGTACTTTACTTTTCTTTTACTTTACTATGGGCATCTTGGATAGAGTAGAGTGAGAAAGAAGGAAGTAGCGGATAAAGATGGTCTTGAAGATTGCCAATGTTGTCATGGTGTTGCTTTCTCCCACCATGATAAGAGATACAGCTTTTTGTGTCGGATTCTCTAATCCACGACTCCCGGAAAGCTCAAAATGGGCTGATCAAACGAGAGTTAATAATGTTTATAATAGCTTGCACCTCTCAGGAAATGTTTTGGATTTGTTTCTTAAGGATCACCGGAAGTTGAAACCCAGGTTGGCATGCAGGGCGTATAGAGCGGGAAGATGTCAAGGTCGATAACTGATAGTAGAGTGGGTATGGGCATGAAATATTATGACTTGTTTCCTAAACTTCAGACGAGATTTGCTTTAATAGAATGAAAAGAATTTAAAAAGACAAATTATTCAATTTAAAATTCAAGATTAGATTACTGCATTCATTTATTCGTTCATTCATTTCTTCTGTCCAGTCAAAATCTGCACAGAGGACGGCAATCGTAGTTGTCCACAATTGACGGTCTGATGATATAAACCCATGGTTGAGCGACAGCCAACTATATTGATGGCTCACGGGCAGAAAAATAGAACCGGAAAACCCTCCAACTAGTGTGACGTTTGTTAACTACAGAAGTTGTAGACGGCTGACCTCACTGTACCTACCCACAACAGTGCAAAGCTGAAAACGTCATGTTCGTTGTTGTTTTTTTTCCGGGAATTTCCTCTCAGCTTAAAAATCTATATATAGTTTACTGATTGCGCATTCCCTAGTATCTGTTCACATCTCATATCCTTGTGTGTGCATGCCTATGTTAGTCATATCTCATATCGTTGTGTGTGCATGCCTATGTTAGTCATATCTCATATCTTTGTGTGTATGTCTATGTTAGGTAGGTGTCATATCTTTGTGTGTGCATGGTTATGTTAGTCATATCTCATATCGTTGTGTGTGCATGCCTATGTTAGTCATATCTTATATCATTGTGTGTATGTCTATGTTAGGTATGTGTCATATCTTTGTGTGTGCATAGCTATGTTAGTCATATCTCATATTTTTGTGTGTGCATGCCTATGTTAGTCATATCTTATATCTTTGTGTGTATGTCTATGTTAGTCATGTGTCATATATCTTGATGTGTGTAGGTGTTAGTCATGTCTCGTATCGCTGTGTACATGTCTGTGTTAGTCACATCTCATATCTTTGTGTGTGCATGTCTGTGTTAGTCACTTCTAGTGACTCGGTCAGATGGTGCTCGTAAACCTGGGAGGGCAGACCATCTAAGGGCAGAATCCCCCTACAGAAAAGACAATCTACTGCCTTGCAGGAAGATTGGGGACAATCAAAGGCTAAGGAAAGCAAACCTGAATAAAATGCTGGCTGAAATCGGATGCACTGGGTCACTGGCGCAGAACACAGTGCAACGTTTTTAACAGGTGTTCAATCAGAGTGGACCTGGCAGACTCTAAATGTGATGTTCTGTCTGTGGGGGCGATCAACACACTTAACCTGACAGCTGACTTCATGTGAGAGTCTGGAATCCTACTCTGATTGAGTCCTGATCGCAGAGAAAGAGAGTATCTGTTCTGGCAGCCATTCTCTAGGTCTGTATTGTCTTCTTTCACCAGATGTTTTCCCCATGTATGTCTGGTGTGGGAAATCTTTCTTCATTCATTCTCAGCACATGATTGATGTATTTCCAACGCCTTCTTATAAAACTCGACACGTTTTCTTGTTAAGATTCGTCTCTTATCTGTTCGTTTGAAATGTGTTCTTTCCAGCTTATGTTTTGAGATCATAGGTAGACTTTCGTTGTCAGAGGCATTTAATTTTTTATCTCAAATCTGGATGGGTTTCAGCACAAACAAATGTTAGCTCTGGTATCATGCAATGAAATGTTAGCTCTGGTATCATGCAATGAAATGTTAGCTCTGGTATCATGCAATGAAAGGTTAGCTCTGGTATCATGCAATGAAATGTTAGCTCTGGTATCATGCAAGCAAATGTTAGCTCTGGTATCATGCAAGCAAATGTTAGCTCTGGTATCATGCAAGCAAATGTTAGCTCTGGTATCATGCAATCAAATGTTAGTTCTGGTATCATGCAAGCAAATGTTAGCTCTGGTATCATGCAAGCAAATGTTAGCTCTGGTATCATGCAAGCAAATGTTAGCTCTGGTATCATGCAAGCAAATGTTAGCTCTGGTATCATGCAAGCAAATGTTAGCTCTGGTATCATGCAAGCAAATGTTAGCTCTGGTATCATGCAATCAAATGTTAGCTCTGGTATCATGCAAGCAAATGTTAGCTCTAGTATCATGCAAGCAAATGTTAGCTCTAGTAACATGCAAGCAAATGTCAGCTCTGGTATCATGCAAACAAATGTTAGCTCTGGTATCATGCAAGCAAATGTTAGCTCTGGTATCATGCAAGCAAATGTTAGCTCTGGTATCATGCAAGCAAATGTTAGCTCTGGTATCATGCAAGCAAATGTTAGCTCTGGTATCATTCAAGAATTTGAACAATATTATTATAGCATCATCATTGGGTGCTGTTTCCACATGACTGACCACCATGGAGCGCCATTTACCCTGTCTCTTACCTTGATGGTGCTGTTTTCATAGGTTCACCTGCCCATCTTTTGATATTATCAATGCACTTTAGTCTTGCATGGTTTGCTTTGGTGTGATACAAGGTGAGTCTTACATCTCTTCCTCGATTGTTTGCCAAATTCACCTTTTTATTGCATATATAGTAATATAAATATCACAGATTGGCACTCAACTATAGTACAACAAAAAATCACGGAGGAAAAGGAGAAATGTAAAAAGAAATAGAACAAATGGTACGGTTACAGCTTTACTTAATCGATAGACGACACAAATTTGAACGAAGTTTCGGTTCAATAGACCTTCAGCAGGAACAAACAAACAACACTCACACATACAATTCATTCCCGATAGAAAAGGGAAAAAAACGTGAAGACCTAACCGTGATTCCAACCCGCGTTTTCTGGATTTAGAGAACAACAAGTTATCCCACCTGGCCATCCGCTCTCCGACTGTGTTGACGATGCATTAGCTCACTAACCGAGTGCTAGTCACTGATGTCAAGCATAAACACCAGCCAGATTCATTAACTCACTAACCGAATTCCAGTCCCTATTGTCAAGCATAAACACCAGCCAGATTCATTAACTCACTAACCGAATTCCAGTCCCTAATGTCAAGCATAAACACCAGGCAGATTCATTAACTCACTAACCGAATTCCAGTCCCTATTGTCAAGTATAAACACTAGCCAGATTCATTAACTCACTAACCGAATTCCAGTCCCTAATTTCAAGCATAAACACTAGCCAGATTCATGAACTCACTAACCTAATTCCAGTCCCTATTGTCAAGTATAAACACTAGCCAGATTCATTAACTCACTAACCGAATTCCAGTCCCTATTGTCAAGCATAAACACCAGCCAGATTCATTAACTGACTAACCGAATTCCAGTCCCTATTTTCAAGCATAAACACTAGCCAGATTCATTAACTCACTAACCGAATTCCAGTCCCTATTGTCAAGCATAAACACTGGCCAGATTCATTAACTCACTAACCGAATTCCAGTACCTATTGTCAAGCATAAACACCAGCCAGATTCATTAACTCACTAACCGAGTTCCAGTACCTATTTTCACGAATAATCATAAGCTTCACTAGAAATGCTTCAAAATATTTTCAACTTCTTTTCAGTTTATCATTCACGTATATGTGATGTGGGCCGTGCTTGTATGACTAGCCAAGAAAATTACTTTTAAAAGTTCAATGAGTTAGCGCACAAACCTTAGAGGCCAGACGTTGTCCCTTAAGGCTCAAACCTTTATTGATATTTCGAATATGCATTATCTTCCAGTGTTTTTATTTGTTGCTAATGACGTTTCTGAGTTTTTATCAGTGACAAGAAGAATTATATTGATGTAGATGGGGAATTTATGTCACCAGATGGACAATATCAGAGTGTCTGACTGATAACGACCAGGGATTTATAAATATGATTGGCTAATTGGTTATTGATTCAGCAGCCAACGGTATTTTGGTTTGTGGCTCAATATCATTTATAACAGAGTGTCCCTTATGTGACTAGTTAAGACTAGAAACTCTCATCAAATCAACAGACTAACGGACTAAGAGACTGCCAAACGGTATACAGTGGCTTAGTGACGTAACGGGGTAGTGTGTTAGTGACCCACAGGAAATGACGTATCTTTGCATCTCAGCAAAGGTGACTGATCATCTAGTAACTCGTTGGCTATATATGGAAATAGAAGATGCGAGTTCTAGAACATGAAGTATTTTGATGATTCAGAACTAGAAGCTTCTTTAATCCACATAATCGACACCGACTATGAGAATAAGAAGGATGAAAAGAAGAGGTATCTTCTCCAACATTTACCTCACAGGTTAGGCTACAAGTTGCTACTGACAGGCATGGGAGACGACAATGGTGACGGTTCGACACTATCTCTAGAGCTACAGTAGATCTGCATGAGACAGGGGTGACTTAGCTACACTACAGCTAGAGCTACAGTAGATCTGCATGAGATAGTAATGACTGCGATACACTACCTCTAGAGATGCAGTATATATGAATGTGATAGTAGTGATGGAGCTACATCATCGCTAGAGCTACAGTAAATCTGCATCAGACAGCAGTGACAGAGCTACATCATCGCTAGCAGGAGATCTGCATGCGACTAAGTAGCTTAGCTATATTATCGCTAGAGCTACAGTAGATCTGCATGAGATAGTGACAGAGTTACACTACAACTAGAGCTACAGTAGATCTACATGCCATAGTTACAGAGTTACACTACAGCTAGAGCTACAGTAGATCTACATTACATAGTGACAGAGTTACACTAAAGCTAGAGTTACAGTAGATCTACATTACATAGTGGCAGAGTTACACTACATCTAGAGCTACAGTAGATCTACATGACATAGTGGCAGAGTTACACTACAGCTAGAGCTACAGTAGATCTACATGACATAGTGGCAGAGTTACACTACAGCTAGAGCTACAGTAGATCTACATTACATAGTGGCAGAGTTACACTACAGCTAGAGCTACAGTAGATCTACATGACATAGTGGCAGAGTTACACTACAGCTAGAGCTACAGTAGATCTACATTACATAGTGGCAGAGTTACACTACAGCTAGAGCTACAGTAGATCTACATGACATAGTGGCAGAGTTACACTACAGCTAGAGCTACAGTAGATCTACATGACATAGTGACAGAGTTACACTACATCTAGAGCGACAGTAGATCTACATGACATAGTGACAGAGTTACACTACAGGAGCTACAGTAGATCTACATGACATAGTGGCAGAGTTACACTACAGGAGCTACAGCAGATCTACATGACAGAGTTACACTACAGAAGCTACAGCAGATCTACATTACATAGTGACAGAGTTACACTACCTCTAGAGCTACAGTAGATCGACATGACATAGTGGCAGAGTTACACTACAGGAGCTACAGTAGATCTACATGACAGAGTTACACTACAGGAACTACAGTAGATCTACATAACAGAGTTACACTACAGGAGCTACAGTAGATCTACATGACATAGTGACAGAGTTACACTACAGCTAGAGCTACAGTAGATCTACATGACATAGTGACAGAGTTACACTACATCTAGAGCTACAGTAGATCTGTAACTTGATACTCAACAGTGGTAGATATAACTATGGCTGGCTGAGTAAAAGTCTAGAGTTGCAGTCAAGTTAATTCCTCCCTCCTTCCTGATCCCATAACCCTGGTGTTCGTTGGAGCACCACTGACAGACTTCGTCAACCGTCTCCCTGTATCTCTATATCCAACCCTCAGAAACTCACGAAGTCCAGGCCTATTCATTCTTTGATATTATTTCTCATTTCTTTCTATGTCTACATCCTTCTCTCTCCATCCTTTCACAGTTTCTTGCAAAATGGTCTTTGTCAGGTCAGATTATCGAGAAAGAGAAAGAGAGAGAGAGAGAGAGAGAGAGAGAGAGAGAGAGAGCCAAATCATTTCACTTTGACAATAGTCATTAAAGCTCATCATGTAGTCCAATTGCACACAGCATGCCCTTTTCTGGAATCCCAAGGAAAAAGACAAAGAGGAAGACCAAAATATTCTTGGAGAAGACAGATGGAAGCAGAAGTAAAGATGATGGGGAAGACATGGAATGAACTTAAAAGAATGGCAAGAAACAGAACGACTTGGAAAGTGTTTGTTGAAGACATATGCTCCACGGTGAGCTGAAAGGCAGAAGATAAGAAGAGAGATGTATTCCAATTGCTTGTTGTATTCTTATGAAAACTTTTTTCATTCCTAATATTGTGTAAGTAAGAGATCATCATCATCATCATCATGTACTATACCGATTGGCGTATGCGATCATCCACATGTCCTTCCACAATCCTCTATCTACAGTAAGTAAAAAAAAAGTAATGTACCCCCGTCACGCCAAGTGGCGTATAGGGAATATGGTGTTAGTGACCATAAATTTTACAGACCTTCGGCACATGATTTTTGGGGTAATGTGGTCGGTACGACGCCCGTGCCGTTCTACTTTCCCAGAAAAAAATCCGGTACCCATTATTTTTATGCTGCATGATGGTGATGATTGTTTCTTCGATATAACCATTACTTCTGTTTTCTTACTATTCAAAATGAGACCTTTCTTCTTGCTTTCTTTTACTATTATGTATATCATTTCTTGTAGTTCATTCTCTGTCTCTGCTATTTAGACTGTGTCATCTGCATATCGCAAATTATTTATGTTGTGATCATTGACTTCAACTCCTTTTTTGTCTACTATTGATCTCATATTATGTTCGCTGTAAAGTGAAAACAAATCCGGCAACAGAACACAGCCTTGTCTGACTCCTTGTTTTAAATATTGGAATTGTCCTGTTTGGTTGCTAATTCGTAAAGCTGCTGTTTGTTGCGAGTACATGTTTTTTATGATTCGCAGATCTTTGTCATCAATGTTTAATTTGTCAGCATATTGATTATTTCCACATGTTTTACTTAGTCATATGCTTTTGTGTAGTCTATAAATCACATATATAGATCTTTCTTTACCTCGTTATTTCTTTCTATCAATGTTCTTAAGATGTATATTGCATTATTGGTGCCCTTTCCTTCCACAAATCCACATTGTTCCTCACTTATTTCTGGTTTTATTTTCTCTCTTACACGTCTCATGATGATAAGAGATCAAGTTAACGTATATTTCCTGTGATAGGAATCAATCTAAATGTGATGAATGTTCATTTTGAACTTGTGTGTGTCCGATGTATTCATTACGACAATATACAATTCTCATTAAAACAGGCACCATAGAGTATATGTTATTTATTAATCATGCGAGGAATTGAGAGGAACCAGGTTCAAGGGAGTAAGTTAAACCATTGACTATCATCAACCATCTGTAATCACTAATCAACCCATTAACTGTGATCATCATGAGACTAATTGATTTGGCGAATAAACATTGACTGACTTAATAAAATGCTCTTTGATAATTTGTCACATAAAACTTGTGTACAGTTTTGACATTATGATTTCTCAATATGGTTATGGTTAGTCCAAGGCCCCGGTATCACTGGAAACTAATTAAAATCCATAATTGCTCAACCGCCCGTACCAGTGGAATCATCCGAATTATAACTCATCTCATTGAAGAATCCAAACAAAGAAAGGCAGCTGCAGTCCGAATCATCGCAGCTACAGCACACGCCAAAAAACATAAGGTCAAGCCGCACCGAAAGTTAACGCAATACGCTCAGTACTTCAAGATTACTGGGGCACCGCTACCTTCACCTGTAAATTAGACATGGACTAAGTATCCAGCCTGTATCCTCACATCCCATAATCCTCTATCGCATTTAGTGCTGAGAAGCGTGCGGTGTTCTGTCAAGCCAGGACCGAACTAAAAATGTGGAATGTCGCGTTAAGTGTGAGACATAATTTAGCGACTATCTTCTGCTTAAGATCCTGTATCTACAACAAATTACGCGGCGGTTGTTTCACGTCATCAATTGGTTCCTAGTCATTCCATGTTATCAAACGGTTTTCGGTCATTCTACACCATTAATCGGTTCCAGGTCATTCTATGTCACTAATCGGTTCCTGGTCATTCTACTTCATTAATCCGTTCCTGGTCATTCTGTCATTAATCCGTTCCTGGTCATTCTATGTCATTAATCAATTCCTGATCATTCTACGTCATTAATCCATTCCTGGTCATTCTATGTCATTAATCGGTTCCTGGTCATTCTATGTCATTAATCAGTTCCTGGTCATTCTACGTCATTAATCCGTTCCTGGTCATTCTATGTCATTAATCCGTTCCTGGTCATTCTATGTCATTAATCGATTCCTGGCCATTCTACGTCATTAATCCGTTCCTGGTCATTCTATGTCATTAATCGATTCTTGGTCATTCTATGTCATTAATATTTTCCTGGTCATTCTTCGTCATTAATCGATTCCTGGTCATTCTATGTCATTAATATGTTGCTGGTCATTCTATGTCATTAATCGATTCCTGGTCATTCTATGTCATTAATATTTTCCTGGTCATTCTTCGTCATTAATCGATTCCTGGCCATTCTACGTCATTAATCCGTTCCTGGTCATTCTATGTCATTAATCGATTCTTGGTCATTCTATGTCATTAATCGATTCCTGGTCATTCTATGTCATTAATATTTTCCTGGTCATTCTTCGTCATTAATCGATTCCTGGCCATTCTACGTCATTAATCCGTTCCTGGTCATTCTATGTCATTAATCGATTCTTGGTCATTCTATGTCATTAATCGATTCCTGGCCATTCTATGTCATTAATATTTTCCTGGTCATTCTTAGTCATTAATCGATTCCTGGTCATTCTATGTCATTAATATTTTCCTAGTCATTCTATGTCATCAATATTTTCCTGGTCATTCTTCGTCATTAATCGATTCCTGGTCATTCAACGTCATCAATATGTTACTGGCCATTCTACGTCATTAATCGATTCCTGGTCATTCCATGTTATCAAACGGTTTTCGGTCATTCTACATCATTAATCGGTCCCTGGTCATTCTATGTCATTAATCGATTCCTGGTCATTCTATGTCATTAATCGGTTCCTGGTCATTCTATGTCATTAATCGATTCCTGGTCATTCTATGTCATTAATCGGTTCCTGGTCATTCTATGTCATTAATCGGTTCCTGGTCATTCTACATCATTAATCGATTCCTGGTCATTCTATGTCATTAATCGGTTCCTGATCATTCTATGTCATTAATCGAATCCTGGTCATTCTATGTCATTAAACGGTTCCTGGTCATTCTATGTCATTAATCGGTTCCTGGTCATTCTATGTCATTAATCGATTCCTGGTCATTCTATGTCATTAATCGGTTCCTGGTCATTCTACGTCATTAATCCGTTCCTGGTCATTCTATGTCATCAATATGTTCCTGGTCATTGTATGTCCTTAATCGGTTCCTGGTCATCCTATGTCATCAATATGTTCCTGGCCATTCTACGTCATTAATCGATTCCTGATCATTCTACGTCATCATTATGTTCCTGGTCATTCTACGTCATTAATCGGTTCCTGGTCATTCCACGTCCTCAATCATTTTCTGATTGTCCGAAAACGTGCTCAAGGTACTCAATCATGCATGTTTAACCGTCGCCCTGGATATCTCAGAGCCTACCCGCTGAAGGGTGACCTCCCCCCTCCCCCTTTTCCCCAGAGGTTGTGACGTTGTCAGCACTATGAGCAGGGGCAGTTTTAGGTAAAATCACGTCAGCCGTCTATACCTCCCATAGCTCACAACGTCACGAGTAGTAGGATGCTCTCTAAAATAGACCCTCAGCGCACAACCTTAAAGGTATCTGAGGGCGACGGTTAAACAAACTGATCATCACGTCATGAGCCACCGTGTCTCTACGATGTGTGAAAGTCACAAGAAAACAACCTAACTCAGCTGCTAGTTATATACCAAGGAAGTTCTGCTTCCATTCTAACAACAGACAAGCATAGTAATGAATGTGTATGGGACTGTATGAGTATATTTGTCCAAAAAAATCGCTCCCGCACACAAGTTCTTTTCACATTATTTCATTTTCTCTCATAATCTACCATCCGCTTTGCATCCGTTAATGATTTAATGTTTAAGCATGAAAGATGGCATTTTTTAAGTTCAAATTCTAGAATTTCACCATAAATGAATAAAGACATCTGGAGTATACTACAGTATTTTTTATTTTACCTGAAGATTTTTACCGGAAATAGTTCCAGTTTCGGGACTTCCGGTATAAAATGGCGTCCAAATTCGCTACAACTTTAGAGAGTGCAGTCACTAATACCGTTTTTTTAAATCTATGTTTTGTGTATGTGTGAGTGTATGTGTTTCGATTTGATACATACAGGTAGTGAAGCGAATGTAGACTGTGGCTTTACTGTCATGTTGCTTGGAATTTACTTCTATACAGCCGTATATGGCTTGCACGGAATACGACCTTCCTAACAACAAAACTAATAATGGCGATTCCAGATATCGCCGGGTTTGTTCAGCGACTAGTATCGACGTTTAAAACGTTTCGGTTGATTTGTTTGTTTTTGGTGTGTTGTTTTTGGTGTGTTGTTTTTGGTGTGTTGTTTTTTTCCTCGACGAACGCGGAGTGAGGACATAACTGTGCAAATAATATCTTTTCGATAGAAGCCGTTTGAAATCGTCGCCTGTGCAGTTAAAAAGGATATGCCCGGATGTCGATCTTGTCAACGGAGTTTAACTACAAGCAGGAGATGTGGTGACAAGGGGTTGAGCAAAATTGGAGAATTTACCGACTACAAAGAAGCTGATACATGCACACACAAGAATAGATAAGAATAGAACAGAACTGAAAGTTGACTAATGTCAACATTTATATTGTAAAATTTTAAACTTTTCAACACATCATCATCATGTGCCACACCAGTTGATGTAGGCGATCATGTCCTTCCACAGTCTTATTTCTTTCTACCGTGCATCGTATCAGTTCTGTTGTTGACTGTTTTCCATGCCATGACACCAAGGTGTCCAGTATTTTCTCTTTTTGTCGTCCGCGATCTCTCATTCCCTGTATTTTGCCAGTTGTAACCAAGTATTCCAACTTTCCTCTTCTCATGATGTCCCCGAAAAATGTTGATTGTTTCTTCCTGATGTTTCTTAGGAGCTCCCTTTTTGTGTTGGCCTCTTTGAGAGTTTCCTCATTAGTCTTTTTAGCTGTCCAGGGAACTTTCAACATTCTTCTGAGAAATCCAATTTCCGTGGCCTCTAATCGTCTTTTCGTTTGTTTGTTTATTCGAACACAAATGTTGCTAACATGTAATTTATACCGTTCTCACACCAACTACAATGTACAACAAAGTAATGCGGAATAACCTGATTTTAATTTGTTTAAATAAATAAACTAAAATAGCATTGTCAAACAGCTGTGCCATGAAACGATATCTCAAAAAAAAGCCCACGTAGATCTCCCCGGCGAGAGCTGTTACCACTCAGTTAACCCAGTTAACACCTCGGATCGTCTGCTTACTCCCTCCGTTAATTTTGTTAACACTTCTGGTTGGCCAGATTTTGTCTTCTCTTACAAGAGCTAATCTTCCAGAACAGGTCAACAATAAACACGCTGGAGTCTGCTAAATGCCAGGAACTGTCAACGACACAAGACCAATCTGTTTGTCAAAGGGAAGCAAAAATAGATGTTTATTTCTCGTCACATTAAATATTGATACTTCAAGAATAGGTTCTGGCCAAATGGGAAATAGTACTTGACTTACTTTACTTTAACATGCTTCCGCTTCCGTGTCAGCAGCGTCTAGGGGAAAAAATAAGTCGTCACAGAAAAGTGGAGTCTTTAACGAAAAAAAAAATAATAATCTTGTTAGAAAACTTGAGTTTTTGGAGAAAAAAAGGAGTCTTCGAATATAAAAGGAGTCTCTGGAGAAAAAAAAAATTATTTCTCAGAGTAAAATGGAGTCTTCATGTAACTATTGAGTCTTCAGAGGAAAATTGAGTCGACAGTAAAAAAAAGAGTCCTCGAATAAAAATAGTCTTCGGAGGGAAATGTAGTCTTCAAGGAAAAACGAGGTCTTCGGAGCAATGATCTTAGTGTGTTTCCTGCAGGGTGCTCGTCGTGACGTCTGGTATTTCAGCAATTTACAGCCTTCCGTGTGTCCGTCTCTGTATTTTTATTTTAAAATGTGTGCCTTTTCTTTAAGTCAGTAGTCCAGTTCATTTTCGATTGTTCATGGTGTTTTATGATCGTGTTACCACTGGTGATGTCCGGACAAATTGTAAGCAAATTATTTGATTGGATAAAAACTTTTACTGTTGTGATGATGATGACGATGGTGATGATTATAACGAAGATGATGATCGGATGCCACGGGGGTAAACGAATCATTGTCTTCTAGACCATGAAAGTGAATGCACCGCGAGTTTCCATTCTATAGGTTTAACAATACTAGGTTTTCTAAGTTCAACAACCCCATTGCTGCAGGAGACGGGCTGTGACAAACCTCATTACTGCAGGAGGAGAGCTGCGTGAAACATCATTACTGCTGGAGATCTGTCACAAACCTCATTACTGCAGCAGGAGAGCTGCATGAAACATCATTACTGCAGGAGATCTGTCACAAATCTCAATACTGCAGGAGAAGAGCTGCGACAAACCATACTACTACACTACTACTAGGTGAAGATCTGCGACAAACCATACTACTATACTACTACTAAGAGAAGAGCTACGACAAACCATACTACTACACTACTACTAAGAGAAGAGCTGCGACAAACCATACTACTACACTACTACTAGGTGAAGATCTGCGACAAACCATACTACTATACTACTACTAAGAGAAGAGCTACGACAAACCATACTACTACACTACTACTAAGAGAAGAGCTGCGACAAACCATACTACTACACTACTACTAGGAGAAGAGCTGCGACAAACCATACTACTATACTACTACTAAGAGAAGAGCTGCGACAAACCATACTACTACACTACTACTAGGAGAAGAGCTGCGACAAACCATACTACTATACTACTACTAAGAGAAGAGCTGCGACAAACCATACTACTACACTACTACTAGGAGAAGAGCTGCGACAAACCATACTACTATACTACTACTAAGAGAAGAGCTGCGACAAACCATACTACTACACTACTACTAGGAGAAGAGCTGCGACAAACCATACTACTATACTACTACTAAGAGAAGAGCTGCGACAAACCATACTACTACACTACTACTAGGTGAAGATCTGCGACAAACCATACTACTATACTACTACTAAGAGAAGAGCTGCGACAAACCATACTACTACACTACTACTAGGAGAAGAGCTGCGACAAACCATACTACTACACTACTACTAGGTGAAGATCTGCGACAAACCATACTACTATACTACTACTAAGAGAAGAGCTACGACAAACCATACTACTACACTACTACTAGGAGAAGAGCTGCGACAAACCATACTACTATACTACTACTAAGAGAAGAGCTGCGACAAACCATACTACTACACTACTACTAGGAGAAGAGCTGCGACAAACCATACTACTATACTACTACTAAGAGAAGAGCTGCGACAAACCATACTACTACACTACTACTAGGAGAAGAGCTGCGACAAACCATACTACTATACTACTACTAAGAGAAGAGCTGCGACAAACCATACTACTACACTACTACTAGTAGAAGAGCTGCGACAAACCATACTACTATACTACTACTAAGAGAAGAGCTGCGACAAACCATACTACTACACTACTACTAGGTGAAGATCTGCGACAAACCATACTACTATACTACTACTAAGAGAAGAGCTGCGACAAACCATACTACTACACTACTACTAGGAGAAGAGCTGCGACAAACCATACTACTACACTACTACTAGGAGAAGAGCTGCGACAAACCATACTACTACACTACTACTAGGTGAAGATCTGCGACAAACCATACTACTATACTACTACTAAGAGAAGAGCTGCGACAAACCATACTACTACACTACTACTAGGAGAAGAGCTGCGACAAACCATACTACTACACTACTACTAGGAGAAGAGCTACGACAAACCATACTACTACACTACTACTAGGAGAAGAGCTGCGACAAACCATACTACTACACTACTACTAGGAGAAGAGCTGCGACAAACCATACTACTGCACTACTACTAAGAGAAGAGCTGCGACAAACCATACTACTACACTACTACTAGGAGAAGAGCTGCGACAAACCATACTACTATACTACTACTAAGAGAAGAGCTGCGACAAACCATACTACTACACTACTACTAGGAGAAGAGCTGCGACAAACCATACTACTACACTACTACTAGGAGAAGAGCTGCGACAAACCATACTACTACACTACTACTAGGAGAAGAGCTGCGACAAACCATACTACTACACTACTACTAGGAGAAGAGCTGCGACAAACCATACTACTACACTACTACTAGGTGAAGAGCTGCGACAAACCATACTACTACACTACTACTAGGTGAAGATCTGCGACAAACCATACTACTACACTACTACTAGGTGAAGATCTGCGACAAACCATACTACTACACTACTACTAGGTGAAGATCTGCGACAAACCATACTACTACACTACTACTAGGTGAAGATCTGCGACAAACCATACTACTACACTACTACTAGGAGAAGATCTGCGACAAACCATACTACTACACTACTACTAGGAGAAGATCTACGACAAACCATACTACTACACTACTACTAGGTGAAGATCTGCGACAAACCATACTACTACACTACTACTAGGAGAAGAGCTACGACAAACCATACTACTACACTACTACTAGGTGAAGATCTGCGACAAACCATACTACTACACTACTACTAGGTGAAAATCTGCGACAAACCATACTACTACACTACTACTAGGAGAAGAGCTGCGACAAACCATACTACTACACTACTACTAGGAGAAGAGCTGCGACAAACCATACTACTATACTACTACTAGGAGAAGAGCTGCGACAAACCATACTACTATACTACTACTAAGAGAAGAGCTACGACAAACCATACTACTATACTACTACTAGGAGAAGAGCTGCGACAAACCATACTACTACACTACTACTAGGTGAAGATCTGCGACAAACCATACTACTACACTACTACTAGGAGAAGAGCTGCGACAAACCATACTACTACACTACTACTAGGAGAAGAGCTGCGACAAACCATACTACTATACTACTACTAAGAGAAGAGCTGCGACAAACCATACTATTACACTACTACTAGGTGAAGATCTACGACAAACCATACTACTACACTACTACTAAGAGAAGAGCTACGACAAACCATACTACTACACTACTACTAAGAGAAGATCTACGACAAACCATACTACTACACTACTACTAAGAGAAGATCTACGACAAACCATACTACTACACTACTACTAAGAGAAGATCTACGACAAACCATACTACTACACTACTACTAAGAGAAGAGCTACGACAAACCATACTACTACACTACTACTAAGAGAAGATCTACGACAAACCATACTACTACACTACTACTAAGAGAAGAGCTGCGACAAACCATACTACTACACTACTACTAAGAGAAGAGCTGCGACAAACCATACTACTACACTACTACTAAGAGAAGAGCTGCGACAAACCATACTACTACACTACTACTAAGAGAAGAGCTGCGACAAACCATACTACTACACTACTACTAAGAGAAGATCTACGACAAACCATACTACTACACTACTACTAAGAGAAGAGCTGCGACAAACCATACTACTACACTACTACTAGGAGAAGAGCTGCGACAAACCATACTACTACACTACTACTAGGAGAAGAAGACCCCAAGTTCGAATCCTGCAACAGCCAGTGGAAATTTTCTCTTCAAAACCGTGGGTTTTTTTGTGGCTTTACCCTCCCCTGGTCAGTGATTTCTTCATGGAATTACTCTCTCTTGGTCTGTGTTTTCTTCGTGGCTTTACCCTCACCTGGTCTGTGGTTTCTTCGTGGCTTTACCCTCCTCTGTCTCTGGTTTCTTCGTGGCTTTACCCTCACCTGGTCTGTGGTTTCTTCGTGGCTTTACCCTCCTCTGTCTCTGGTTTCTTCGTGGCTTTACCCTCACCTGGTCTGTGGTTTCTTCGTGGCTTTACCCTCCTCTGTCTCTGGTTTCTTCGTGGCTTTACCCTCACCTGGTCTGTGGTTTCTTCGTGGCTTTACCCTCCTCTGTCTCTGGTTTCTTCGTGGCTTTACCCTCCCTTGGTCTGTGACCTCTTCGTGGCTTTACCCTCCCTTGGTCTGTGACCTCTTCGTGGCTTTACCCTCCCGTGGCCTGTAGTTAGTCAGATTATTATCTAGCCCTGTCCGATAACGGAGAAAAAAAATCAGGAGGTCTCATGTGCACTCGCGCACGTAAAAGAACCCTTGACAATTAAAAGTCGAAACATCTAGAAATAGCTACTGCCGGGCCTAAATTGCTTAACAAAAACTACCCATGCCGATGGGTGATGTCAGGCCGAAAGATGCAGATATCGCTGTTTCACCGAAAATATGCGGCACAACGCATCTACGCCCACTTAAGGAAAAAACTAAATGCTATCTATCGTTGGTTTTGTTGATCAAATATTTTTATTTTCCTTCCGCCTGTGAACATTTTTTCCCCATTGCTTTCACAGACAATAATTTGTTGCCAAGCTCGCGTTTAACCTTCCATCCCTTACGTTTTTTGTTTTGTTTGTCGAGCAATCAGTTTCTTTATTTTCAACAACCAGACCATTAATCTGGTAAAAGCTTCCCAAAAATTCATGATATTTTTTATGGTTAAAATAATCGATTGCAGTCGCAGACAGGAAAGATACAGACAAATCAGTAATTATACCCAGAACAATTGGCAACAGTACAAACAGTTTACGTTTTTATATAAACACAGCTCAAAAGAAAAACGAAGGCGCTCTAAATGATGCCAAAGCAAAAAATATAGATAAAGGCTTATTACTAACATCAAGGTGGGAGGGGGGATTCAATATTGTGTTGGCCATGAAACAAAAAGGGAAAAGTTGGAATTTGGGTAAATTGGAGATTAAATGAAAGGTAGACGGGGGAAACACGTAGAAGAGATAACCGATAGTTGAAGAGAATGGCTTGGTAGAAAGTCAACAAGAGAAGTGATAAAGAACTGAAGAGATAGAAAGTTGTGGAGAGACACAATTACATAGACCTAACAAAGCCATCTACATATTTCAAAAAGCCCCCGAGCTGAAAATATAACAGGAAAACTACCAACTAGAGTGACGTTGTTAGCTATAGGAGTTATATAAGGCTCATACCACTCTAGTTACAACTATACCTGCTCGCTAAGCTGAAAACGTCATGCTCGTTTGGGTTTTTTCCGGGAATTTCCTGTCGGTCGATATACCTTTGGCTATTTATAGATGGTATTGGACCAGAAGGCATGCTAGTCAGAGATGATGTTACGGATGAAGCTGATGATGATGCTGATGATTATGCTGATGATGATGTTAATCATTATATTGATGTTGAAGCTGATGATAATGACGTACAGCAGTCATCACAGCATTCAGGAAGTGTTCATTAGAATTCCACGTTCATTCCTGGTCCCGGAGCAAGATTTCAACATAGTGCACGCACTCCGCAATACAGGCGAACGTTTCTGAGTTACTGTCAGTAAGTTTATTCACATCATTTCAGTGATGGTATGTATTTCATTTTTCCCTAACGTTAACCCTGGCAGCGTTATACGGCGTCATATTTACGGTCTTCATAAGTTAAGAGTACAAATTAAATTATAAAAAGAAAAAAGAGATTAGGCAGGGACAGACTTTACAAATTATACTTTATTTTAACAATTGCAAATAAAATATATATATATATATATATATATATATATATATATATATATATATATATATATATATATATATATATATATAGTTGGTCTTTTCTCCTGGCTGAATCTGCCAGTATTAGATCCGCTGGTACAGCCGCAGAAGGAGCAACATGTAGTTGGTACTTTTATGTGTGGAACTGTACCCACATTTCTCTTTTGTCTCAAAACCTCTGACTTTTTCACCAACTACTTATCGATTGTGACTGCACTGCTACTCTTTAGTTCCTCCCTTCGTGCGACACGATCTAGTTAAGCTCAAAATTTGTCCACGCCCAAAAATAGACTTCAGATTAATCGAGAAAAATGTCTGGATGTAAATATAAGTGGAGAAGATACATATTTGCTCTCTCATATAAATGATAATTACAGTGTTTTAATTAGCAGTAAGTAACATTTACAGGAACTGGTTAAATAAATAATGTTAACCGTTACAAGTATAGGAATGTCTGTTATAATTACATCAAAAAGGAAAAAAAAAACTGCCAATCGAAGGAAACTGTTATGTTTGGGAAAGTGATTAAGTCTTGCTCTTGGATATAGAACCATCATGGTTCTACCCGGAGAGTGTCGGCAGCTCTCAAGTAATTAGTTATATTCGTGTTATTGTGAGCGACCAAAACATATGAATCTAAATTTGCGGTAATTCTAGTTTTCAAATAACCTCAACTGAGATTAAATGTGTCAGACGAATGACAGGAAACAGTCTGAGAGATAGATCAGAAATAAGTAACTGAGAAAAAAATAAAGCTAGGAATAGCCTCCACCATAGAAAATATAAAGAAACGACAGATAAAATGGTTTGGCCACGTGACAAGGCAGAAAGATCAAAACACAACACAACGAGCCTTCAGCAAACGTTGTGAGAATACCAGACCCAAGGATCGACCACGAAAAAGATGGATGGATGGAATATTAGAAGCACTAGAAACATAACAGCAGCAGAGGCGAACAGAAGATCAAAAGACCGCAAATTATATCTCCCCTCGACGCTGAAAGTCAAATAAGGAAGGAAAGAAGAAAAAGAACTATAAACGTTGTAATAGTTTTACGATAACGCATCCCTGTTCTTTCCGCAGAAAAAAGCCAGTGTATAATATAATATAATATAATATAATATAATATAATATAATATAATATAATATAATATAATATAATATAATATAATATAATATGATATGATATGATATGATATGATATGACATGATATGAAATGATATGATATGATATGACATGATATGACATGACATGACATGACATGACATGACATGACACGACACGACACGACACGACACGACACGACACGACACGACACGACACGACACGACACGACACGACACGTCACGACACGACACGACACGACACGACACGACACGACACGACACGACACGACACGACACGACACGACATGACATGACATGACATGACATGACATGACATGACATGACATGACATGACACGACACGACACGACACGACACGACACGACATGACATGACATGACATGACACGACACGACACGACATGACATGACATGACATGACACGACACGACACGACACGACACGACATGACATGACATGACATGACACGACACGACACGACACGACACGACATGACATGACATGACATGACATGACATGACACGACACGACACGACACGACATGACATGACATGACATGACATGACACGACATGACACGACACGACACGACACGACATGACATGACATGACATGACACGACACGACATGACATGACATGACATGACACGACACGACACGACACGACATGACATGACATGACATGACATGACATGACATGACATGACATGGCATGACATGACATGACATGACATAACATGACATGGCATGACATGACATGACATGACATAACATGACATGACATGACATGACATGACATGACATGACATAACATGACATGACATAACATAACATAACATAACATAACATAACATAACATAACATAACATAACATAACATAATATAATATAGCATAATATAACATAACATAACATAATATAACATAATATAATATAATATAATATAATATATAGAGAGATCAGAGAAGATATTAGAGAGAACTATAAAGTTCCAGAAGATATTATAAAGAACTATAAAGAGCCAGAAGATATGAAAGAGACCAGAGAAGATATTAGAGAGAACTATTAAGATCCGGAAGATTTTATAGAGAACTATAAAGAATAGAAAAAGTATTAGAGAGAACTATAAAGAGTCAGAAGATATCAGAGAGAGCCATAAAGAGCCAGAGAAGATATTAGGAAGAACTAGAGAGAACCATAAAGAACCACAGAAGATATTAGAGAGAACACTAAAGAGTCAAAAAATTTTTTAGAGAGACCAGTAAAAATATTAGAGAGAACTATAACGATCCAGAAGATGTTAGAGAGAACCACAAAGAGCCAGAGAAGACATTCAAGAGAACCATAAAGAGTCAAAAGATATTAGAGAGAACCATAAAGAGCCAGAGAAGATATTAGTGAGAACTAGAGAGAACCACAAAGAGCCAGAGAAGATATTAGAAAGAACCATAAGGAGCCAGAAAATATATTAGAGAGAGCAGAGAAAATATTAGAGAGAACTATAAAGAGCCAGAAATATTAGATAGAAGCATGAAGAGCCAGAGAAGATATTAGAGAGAGCTATAAAGAGCCAGAGAAGATATTAGAGAACCCGGAAAAGGTAATAGAGAGAACTATAAAGAGCCATAGAAGATATTAGAGAGACCAGAACAGATATTAGAAAGAACTATAAAGAGCCAGAAGATATTAGAGAGAATCATAAATAACCCTAAACCAGAGAAGATATTAAAGAGAACCATGAAGAGTCAGAGAAGATATTAGAGAGAACCAAGAAGAGTCAGATAAGATATCAGAGAGACCAGAGAAGATATTATAGAGAATCATGAAGAGTCAGAGAAGATATTAGAGAGACCACAGAAGATGTTAGAGAGAACCATGAAGAGTCAGAGAAGATATTAGAGAGACCACAGAAGATGTTAGAGAGAACCATGAAGAGTCAGAGAAGATATTAGAGAGAATGATGAAGAGTCAGAGAAGATATTAGAGAGAATCATAAAGCGTCAGAGAAGATATTAGAGAGAACCATGAAGAGTCAGAGAAGATATTAGAGAGAACCATGAAGAGTCAGAGAAGATATTAGAGAGAACCATAAAGAGTCAGAGAAGATAATAGAAAGAACCATAAAGAACCAGAAAAGATATTAAAGACTAGAGAGATATTAGAGTGACCCATAAAAAATTCAAAGAAGATATTAGAGAGAACCATAAAGAGCAAGAGAAAATATTGGAGAGAATTATTAAGAGGATTAACAAAATGAAAGAGATTTTGTCGGTCACTGATGACGTCTTCAAAATACCCCTACTTTACTGTACAGAGCAGACCTTGCAAATAGCCGAAAATAGTATCCGTCAGAGACGCCGCCCTGTGGTAAATAGTTGTTATATAGATCGCTAACGTCAATTACTCATAGGCGGAAAAAGAAGAGTACCTCCAAAGACGGAGTTATCTGCCTGTGCGGCGAGGGACCCCTGTGCACAGAAAACACGCAAAATTATGTTCCAAGTCCCTAGGGTCTTCGTCAGAGGTGAAAAGCTGGCGAACGCAAAAAAAAAAAAAAATAAAAAAAAAAATAAAATAAAATGGATCGCTGTGTTTGAGAGGCTAGGACGCTGGCTGCTGGGTACATGAGTCTTGTTTCAAAAGCCAGCTCAGACATTTTTTTTTTAAACCACATTTTTTTTCGGGTTTTAGCCCAATGTCTGAAAATGTGTACAGAGTAATATTTATAGGTATATTTCTAGGAAAGGTTAAAGCAGGAAACGAGTCGTAGGTGGAAAGGCGGGGTACAACAGGTTCAATTAATGCAGAACTCTATTTCTGCACTAATCTTGAACTCATTCCTTACTGTACGAAGTAGTACCCACAAAGGTTATATGCTCATTGTTTGTAGTAATGTTATAGTCACCTTATCAATCGTGACGAATAGGTACCCCTAACACTCACCGCCCGCCCTTAGCAAAAGTAAAATAAAACTGAATTTAATTCCTAAATTCATCGAGGAGCCTCGGTGACTGAGTTGTTAGTGTGCTTGCTTCATGACCAGAATGGTCCAGGTTCAATCCTCAGCAGTGGCGGATATTTTTTTTTGGACGGACAAAGCTCCGGAGTTCATCCAGCCTTTAAAAATAGGTACCATAGATTGTTCTGGATAGTAATGGCAGCCTAGCGTGATACCGACCACATCGTCTAATAATGTGCCGTGGTCATAGAAAAATCTGGTCGCTAACACCATATTCCACATGCGCCTAGCAAGGCAGGGAAGGAACCTTTACTTTTTTTTTTAATTCATCAAAACTGTGGGATATCACAAGTCATCGTTCCGGGTGTAATGACAAGTTTACGAAAAGAGCTGCCTAAAAGTGCAACGCTTACAAACATGTCAAGAATAGAATATGTCAGGCGATATCCTATTGTAAAGAAAAATTAATTTATAGCAAACTTGCAACAACAAGAACACACAAAAAAAAACATTAAAAAGAAAATAGTAAAAACACCATATATTTACATTTCTCCCAAGAAAATTTGGGTTACGCGCAAGGGACATAATTAAATCGATTCTTTCTTTAAAAAAACAACGGAAAGGGACATTATCAGGCCACGTGATGGAGCGCTTGGTTAACATTCTTGTTTTGCAGAATGGAACTACATGTCTTCATTTCCCCACTTCTTATACAAAACAGCGTAATTTCTTTAATCGTTAAAGTTCGCACTAATAATATATAAAGCAGTTCTGTAAATAGAAACTCGTGTATTTTATTTCTTTCTTTTGCCGGATTTAATTTTGCAATCTTAATGCGTTTATCATCAAACATTACATGTCAGTAAATATCAAAGTTGAAGGAATTAATCTGGAGACAGTCCAGAGCTACAACTACCTTGGACATACTATAACCAATGATGGAAAATGTAAAATTAAAATAAACAAAAGAATATGTATGGCACAAAGTGATTTTAATGTCATGAAAAATATACTAACAACAAAACAAATAACAGCAGGGCTGAAACTAAGAATAGCAAAATGTTACATTTTCTCAATATTCCTGTATGGTGCAGAGACATGGACATTAGACAAGAAAAGAGAACAGAAAATGAAGCCTTTGAAATGTGGATTTTTAGAACAATAGGTAGAATTGGATTGAAAGGAAAGAAAACAAACGATGAAATTTTAGAAGAACTAAAAATAAAAAAAAAATAACTATTAAATACAATTAAGACAAGACAAATGAAATTGTGGGGGCATGTTAAAAGACACAACAGCCTACTAAAAGTAATATTGGTAGGGAAGATACAAGTTAAAAGAGGCAGAGGCAGTCTAAGACTAACATGGACGAGTAACATCAAAAGATGGACAAGTCAATCTATGACAACCTGCACCATCAAAGCAAGAAACAGAGTAGAATGGCGATCCATGGTAGCCAACTTTCGTTGCGGAGACGGCACTCGATGATGATGATGATGAATGCGTTTATCAACCATCTACCTAGATTAAATCGACCTCTGTTTTTATTTGTCTTTATCCAAGCTATTTTTAGAAATAATTGTTGTCATGATGTGTGCAACTGTTGTTGTTAATTAGCGGAAAGTAGCTTCTGACGATGAGGTTTATTTGGAAGAGAGACTTTAAGTATAAAAACATCAATTTTGCAGGTTCAAATCAAAAGTTGCGTCAAGGCAAACCATCAATAGAAGTAAGCCTGAAAGTTGACATGGAAACCCCGGATACCTCCCTCACCCCCAAGTAGTGTTACGAGTAAGACTTTGCGAGAAGAGGCGGTTGTGGATACAACGACGGAAGCCATCTATAGATACTATACCTGAAAGCGTCACGCTAGATGGGATATTTTGAAGTTTTTATTTCAGCTCCCAGGCTTCCTTCTATAGATGGCAATTGTTAAGGGTAAAAAAGTAAAGTAAAGTGCCCCCATCACGCCAAGTGGCGTATAGGGAAATATGGTGTTAGTGACCCTATATTTTACATACCTTCAGCACATGATTTTTGGGGTAATGTGGTCGGTATTACGCCCGTGCTGCTCTACTGTCCCAGAAAAAAATCCGGTACCCATTTAAGGCTGGGTGAACCCGGAAGCGGTCGGTTGGGATCGAACCCTACCCCTTGTCCTTTGTAGTCCAGTTCACTAACCACTGAACTATCGCGGCTCATTGTTAAGGGTACTTGCTTAAAATAAATATTCACCATCATCATCATCATCATCAAGTACCGGGCCTGCTGGCGATCATGCCTCTCCATAACTTTCGATCTCGGCAGTTATTTATCATTTCTATTGTTGACCTTCTGCCAAGCCATTCTCTTAAGTTGTCTGATTTTTTTTCTCTTTGCTTCCCTCTATTTCTTCGTCCCTCACTTTTCCCAATTGTTACAATATATTCCAGTTGTTCTCTTCTCATTACATGGCCAAAAATGATGATTGTTTCTTCCTAATATTGGAAATTAGCTCTCTTTTTGCTTTGGCCTCTTTCATAACGTTTTCAATACTTTTCTTAGCTTTCTATGGTATTCTCAACATTCTTCTGTAAAACCACATTTCTACAGACTCCAGTGATTTTCTTGTTTATTATCATATTGTCCATGATTCATATCCACACGTTAAGACTGGCTGTACATAACATTTAAGAACTCTTTTTCTTGTTTCGATTGTCAAAGATGGATTGCATAGAATCTTCCTCATTTTTTGGAAAGCTGCTTTTGCCTCAGACATTCTGCATCTCACCTCTTTTGTACATCTTCCGTCTGAGGTTAACAAAGTTCCCAGAACTTTTAATTCATTTACCTGTTTTAATATTGTTCCACCTGTCTTTATTTTGCACTGATATTCACAATTTACCCAAAATAAGAGGTTTTGTTGTCCTTTCAATCTCGTGGCAAAACGACTAGGATTGAAATGTAACTGAGTGGCTGAGAAAATAGCTGTAGAAACTAAATAGTCACTCAGTTTAGTTCAGTGTGGTGGACAGAGCGTCTTCATTGTACAACAGTCAACTCCATATTGATCTGATACACTTCTCAGCACGTTCCCTAGTATGGAGCATGCCTGCCACACAATGAATGAAAGCACTGAAGATGGCTTAAGTTTAGATGCATGAACTCCGTAGCATCGGCGAATACCTTGTCCCCAACCTCCGTGGTCGCATTAGATAGACATAGGAGGGTGGGTCGGTGGGTGGGTCAGTGGGTGGGTAAGTGGGTGGATGCACTGATGGATGGATGGATAGGTAGGTAGGTAGGCAGGCAGGCATACATAGGCAGATAGACAGACATAGGAGGGTGGGTCGGTGGGTGGATGGACTGATGGATGGATGGATAGGTAGGTAGGCAGGCAGGCATACATAGGCAGATAGACAGATATAGGAGGGTGGGTCGGTGGGTAAGTGGGTGGATGGACTGATGGATGGATGGATAGGTAGGTAGGCAGGCAAGCAGGCAGGCATACATAGGCAGATAGACAGATATAGGAGGGTGGGTCGGTGGGTAAGTGGGTGGATGGACTGATGGATGGATGGATATGTAGGTAGGCAGGCAGGCATACATAGGCAGATAGACAGACATAGGAGGGTAGGTCGGTGGGTAAGTGGGTGGATGGACTGATGGATGGATAGGTAGGTAGGCAGGCAGGCATACATAGGCAGATAGACAGACATAGGAGGGTAGGTCGGTGGGTAAGTGGGTAGATGGACTGATGGATGGATAGGTTGGTAGGTAGGTAGGTAGGTAGGTAGGTAGGTAGGCAGGCAGGCAGGCAGGCATACATAGGCAGATAGACAGATGATACGATCCCAGAGATGGATGGTGGGGGGGGAATGGGGTAGGGGAGGGGAGGCGGTGAGAAAAGCAGTCCAATGTAAACTTGGTGGAGAACTGCGCAGATTGATATAAACAGTGTGGGTCAGACCTGTGGTACTATGGAAAGGATCGCCGTGGACTGTTAAGAGTGAATGTATTTGCCTATAAGACACGGTAAGGCCGACTGCCCGTCTGTTCGCTGCTAAGGCAAGGAGATAATGAAGGTTCATTTATGTGAATGGAAAGTGTCACGATCTATTTACAAATGTCAGCTCCTAACAGACTTACACGTCTTTCACCGTTCCTAGCCTTCTCTCTCTCTCTTTCTTCTTCTCTTGCTCTTTCTCTCGTTCTCTCTTCCACTTTTCTTCCCTTCTCACTTTCTAACCATTCCTAGCTTTCACTCCCACTCTCTTCCTTCATTCTCTCTCACTTCTCCTTCGTTCTCTCCCTTCCTACTTCCCTCTATTTCTCTTCCCCCCTCCCTCTTTCCTTTCACTCGATCCTCTCCACATCCTCTCATCTCTAAACTTGAGTTCACCACTGATCCTCTAATAAAACTGTGAGGAAAAACTATACGAGAAAGACCCATACGACCTGGTTAATTCACTTGCTCAAAATATTAAAAGCTTATTTTTTGCTTATGTCGCGTGCAAATCTTCAAGTTCATTTAGATTCTTGTTTATCCAGCGCATTAATATGGTGTGCAAATATTGCAATTAACAGCATTTTCCCCTCCTTATCATTGCGCAGCATGCTGGTTTATATTACCGTTTGAAACATACACGTGTGATTCTAAATGTAGAAGATATCTGGGCACAATTTAAACTGTTTACAGTAAACAGGAAGTGGTAGAGAAGTGGCTAGTGCACTCGTCTGAGGTTCAGATGGAGCTTGATATGATCCATGAATGATGTGGGTAGATTTCGGATCGATACTATTTTCGAAATTCTCTTTGCCACTTAGAATAGGTGTTAGCGATATTCTATTGGGGAGATATTACGGACTGTTGTGGTAAAAAAAAAAAAGTAAAGTACCCCCGTCACGCCAAGTGGCGTATAGGGAATATGGTGTTAGTGACCATAAATTTTACAGACCTTCGGCACATGATTTTTGGGGTAATGTGGTCGGTATTACGCCCGCGCCGCTTTACTTTCCCAGAAAAAACCGGTACCCATTTAAGGCTGGGTGAACCCGGAAGCCGTCGGTTGGGATCGAACCCTACCCCTTGTCCTTTGTAGTTCAGTTCACTAACCACTGAGCTATCGCAGCTTGGACTGTTGTGGTGCTGCCAAAATAATATATAAATTCTTATTGTCATCAACTTACCACTACCTTATTACAAACAAATTCCCATTTTCTCTCAAAAACCATCTCTCCCACTAGGAAATCCATCTCTACCCACACATAAACTCGACTTAACCCACACACAAACACATCTGTACCCACTCACAAAATCACCTCTATCCACACACAAACTCGTTTGTACCCACACACAACCCAGTCTGTAGCCACACACAAAGCCGTTTGTATTCACTCACAAAACTCCAATGAAATGATTAAGAACTTGGGAACTGCAGCTAAAGCAAAACTACTGCAGATCTACAACATTTGCTGGATCACAGGTAGAGTGCCAAAGGCAGGGAGAGAAGCAATTATGATACCATTACTAAAGCCAGGAAAAGATGGTTCAATGACATCCAGCTATAGACCAATCAGCCTTACAAGCTGTTTGTGTAAAACAATGGAACGTATAATCAATCTCAGACTGGAGTGGTACCTGGAAAGTGAAAATCTCCTTGTCCCACAACAAGCAGGTTTTAGACAGTGTTACTCTACCGAAGATCAAGCAACCTATCTTTCATAGGAAATTGAAGATGCGTTTCAAGAAAAGAAACTGGTACTAGCAGCATGGATAGACCTAAAGAAAGCATTTGATAAGGTATGGAAGGAAGGGCTTTTGAAGAAACTGAGAAATTATGGAGTAAATGGCAGGATGTACAAATGGGTCAAAGCATACCTGCATAACAGGAGAGCCAGAGTGCAACTGGATGGTCTTAAGAGTAAGAAGGTCTTATTGCGCCAGGGCGTTCCACAAGGAGGGGTACTATCTGCAACACTTTTTCTGATCTACATCAATGACCTATAGTCCGTTCAGAAAAATAAATTAATGTCTAGGCAAACGAATGTGAACGGACTATAGTTACTGAACTACCACATGGCATCAAAGTGGCAATGTATGCAGATGACTTGGTCATGTGGTGCACAGAGGAGTATGCAACAGTGGCCTACAAACTGCTACAAAGAGCTATGAATGCACTGAATTCATGGACAAATAGATGGTGTATCAGCATCAATACAGACAAATGCAGTACTACACTTTTCACACTCTCCCCAAAACAAAAAGCAGGAGCCATCTATATAAACAATGAGCCTGTGAAAGAAGACATACAAGCTACATATCTCGGAGTTACATTTGATAACAAACTATCTTGGAAACAGCAGATAAATAAGGCAACCCAAAAAGCAAGGAGGAAATTGGCTATTCTAAGAAAGTTGTGTGGAACCACATGGGGTGCGAGTGGGAAAATACTCAGTAAAGTTTACCAACAGAGTATACGCCCACATTTAGAATATGGATCATCTGCATGGTGCTCAGCATCAAACACCACATTGCAAGAACTGGATAAAGTACAAAACCAGGCACTTAGGGTCATCACAGGAGCAATGAAATCAACACCAATATTGGAGATGGAGAAATTGTGGAGGATACCAGCACTGAGAGAACGGAGAGACACAAAGGTGCTGATACAGGCAGAAAAATTTGTATGCATGCCGAGACATCCAATGAAGGACAGATTCCAAAATCTTGCATTGGGACGACTTAAGAGAAGCAGCTTTATCCACCAAGCCAAGCGTATTAGTAGACAAACACCAGACATGCCAAGAGTTGTTAAACCCCTTCTGCCCATACCAGAACAGACTCCCTGGACAGATGAATCAGGATTATCAGTTCAAATACGGACAGAAGTGAAAGGAATAGTTGACAAAGAGGAACAAAATAGTCTACAGCGAAAAACAATAACTCTCAGTTTCCTGGATGAAGAATACCCACAAGACCTATGGATCCGTGTGTACACAGATGGATCAGCACAGAATGCAGTAAAGAATGGGGGAGCAGGTGCATATATAGAGTAACCAAATAACACTAGGTATATGAATAAAATAGCAACAGGGAAATATTGTCACAATTATGATGCAGAAATACAAGCAATAAAGTTGGCAATAGAAAAACTGCTGAACAGTAATCTTAGCCCACAGCCTGTAGTGTTTTTGACAGATGCAAGATCAGTACTCCAGGCACTACAATCCAGAAAATTACCACATCTACAGACCTTATTGACTGAACTCTGCAAGCACCACAGGGTTGCCCTGCAGTGGATCCCGTCTCACTGTGGAATACCAGGAAATGAGAAAGCAGATCAGTTGGCAAAGGAAGGTTCAACAGGCACACAACTAGATACACCAGTTACATACCATCATAAGAAACAGATAATCAAATCAATCAGAGGACCACAAGCCCCAAATCAGGATGCCTTTCATAATATGAATAGATATGAGCAAGTTATCATTATACGCCTAAGAACAGGACACAATCGACTCCATAGTCACATGTATACAAAATTCAAGATCGGCACATCAACTACTTGTACATGTGGACAGGCACCCCAGACTGCTGAACACATACTTCAAGACTGCACTGAATATAGTAGACTGAGGAAAATCCATTGGCCCATAGATACAACACTACAGACAAAACTATATGGGCCACTGCAAGAATTACAAAAGACAGTAAAATTTATACAGGAAACGACATTGCAGATATAGACAATACTTCAGGCGAACGAAAGATAGATAGATAGACTCACAAAACCACCTGTACCCACTCACAAAACCCACATGTGCCCACTCACAAATTCACCTCTACCCACATTTACCCACTCAAAAACCTACATTTACCCACCTGTGCCCACTTTTACTCAGTCACAAACCCACATGTGCCCACCTTTACTCACTTACAAACCCACCTGTGCCCACTTTTATCTACTCACAAACCCACCTCTACCAATCATTAACCCACTCACAAACCCACCTGTGCCCACTCACAAACTCACCTGTATCCACCTTTACCCACTCACAAACCCACCTGTACTCAAACATATATCCACCTCTATCTACACATAAACCCACATCTACTACAAAAACAACTCACCTGTACCACACATAAACCCACCTCTACCCACTCACAAAACTTACCGCTACCTTCTCCCACCCACTCACACCTATCTCCACCTACTAACAAACGCACTTGTACCCACACACAAACCCACTCCACTCACTCACAAACCCACCTCTATCTATCTATCTATCTATCTATCTATCTATCTATCTATCTATCTATCTATCTATCTATCTATCTATCTATCTATCTATCTATCTATCTATCTATCTATCTATCTATCTATCTATCTATCTATCTATCTATCTATCTATCTATCTATCTATCTATCTATCTATCTATCTATCTATCTATCTATCTATCTATCTATCTATCTATCTATCTATCTATCTATCTATCTATCTATCTATCTATCTATCTATCTATCTATCTATCTATCTATCTATCTATCTATCTATCTATCTATCTATCTATCTATCTATCTATCTATCTATCTATCTATCTATCTATCTATCTATCTATCTATCTATCTATCTATCTATCTATCTATCTATTGACCTTTCAGGCCGTAGCCGGCCCATAGGGCGTAGACCAAGATACACCTTCTCCTATCTGAATTTTTGTTCTAGCAGTTTTCTTTTAAAGATATTTTATCAAATCTCGCCATTTGTCTCTGTTCTGTGCAAGCTGCTCTATCTCATTGAGGGAGCCGAATCCTGCTGCTCTTGCCTCTCTCATCAATGTTCTTCTCAGTGTCTCCCTAGGTCTTCCTCTTTTTCTCTTACCTGTTGTTTCCCACATGAGGGCTTGCTTTGCTATTCGGTTATTATCTCTTCTCATCACATGTCCAACATATGACCATCGTCTTTTCTTTATTACTGAAGATATTAGTGGTTGATTGGCGATTTTTCTAATTTCCTCGTTTGTTTTGAATTCGTTCCACGCTATACCAAGTATTTTCCTTATACATTTATTTTCGAATGCGTTCAACCCACCTCTATCAACTGACAAATCCACATCCATCCACTCACAAACCCACCTCCACCCACTCAAAGACCCACCTCCGCTCACTCACAAAACCCACCTCCACCCACTAACAAACCCAACTCCACTCACTCACAAAACCCACCTTCACCCACTCACAAATTCACCTCCACCCACTCACACACCTAACCTACCACCACATTTTCACAACCCACCAACCTTCCCACAAACACACCTCTACCCTCTCTCTCACCTTCATCAACCAATCTTCACATTTTCGCAATCTCACCTTCTCGAAACCCACCTTCCCAAACCCACCTTCTCCGTGTCACTAAACCACCTTCTCACAAACCAGACAATTCTCCTACATCTCCTTTCTCCCAAACCCGTCTTTACCAACACTGTGTCTCCACCTATACCCCTATCCAACTCCAGTCCAGGAAATACAACCAATAACATTTAACTTCCCATTAGTCCACCACATAAGATCAACAACGTGCCACATAATTATATTTCTTAATTGGCAATTATTATCAGTATTATAAAACATGACAGCCGACATTAATTGCTAACAGATGCCGAACTTCACTTCACTGCAGTAAAACAACGGTTCAAGCACTCATTAACAAATATCGAAACAAAGGTGCAGTAAACAACAAATGTTGGAACTTGTATACAAGAGTAACTCCAGCAAAAACCAACATGAGTAGTAGATATCTTGTTTATGAAATAAAAATAATGAATATACCCTTTGTTGTTCGTAAGTAGTAAGTAAAGAACACCCCCCCCCCCCCGTCACGTCAAGTGGCGTATAGGGAATATGGTGTTAGTGACCATACATTTTACAGACCTTCAGCACATGATTTTTGGGGTAATGTGGTCGGTATTACACCCGTGCCGCTTTACTTTCCCAGAAAAAATCATCATAATCATCATCGAGCGCCGTCTCCGCAACGAAGGTTGGCTACCATGGAGCGCCATTCTGCTCTGTCTCTTGCTATGATGGTGCAGGTTGTCATAGGCTGATTTGTCCATCTTTTGATGTTACTCGTCCATGTTAGTTTTGGTCTGCCTTTGCCTCTTTTACCTTGTATTTTCCCCTCCAGGATTACTTTTAGTAAGCTGTTGTGTCTTTTAACATGGCCCAAAAGTCGCATTTGTCTTGTTTGAATTGTGTTAGTAGTTCTCTTTTCATTTTTAGTTGTTTTAAGACTTCGTCGTTTGTTTTCTTTTCCATCCATCCAATTCTAACTGTTCTTCTATATATCCACATTTAAAAGGCTTCAATTTTCTGTTCTGTTTTCTTGTCTAATGTCCATGTTTCTGCACCATACAGGAATATTGAGAAGATGTAACAATTTGCTATTCTTAGTTTTAGCCCTGGTGCAATTTGTTTTGATGTTAGTATGTTCTTCATGGCATTAAAATGACATTTTGCCATTCTTATTCTTTTGTTTATTTCAGTTGTACATTTTCTATCACTGGTTATAGTATGTCCAAGGTAGTTATAGTTCTGAACTGTCTCCAGGTCTATTCCTTCAATTTTGATATCTATTTGTGGGTTTTGAGTATTTCCTTTGTTTATGATCATAGTTTGTCTTTTTTATATTCATATCTAGTCAATATTTTTTGCTTATCATGTTTATTTCATTAAGTAATTGTTGTAGATCTTCAGGATTTTCTGCTAGTAGTACAGTATCATCAGCATATCTTAGGTTATTGATTATCTTTCCATTAATTTGTAGGCCTGGCATCTCTATGATGTTTTTAAAGATTTGCTCAGTGTATAGATTGAACAAGCTTGGTGATAGGATGCATCCTTGTCTTACTCCTCTTTTTATATCAATGGGTGTAGAGTTCTCTTTGTTATATTCTATTATTGCTGTTTGCTCCCAGTATAGATTACATATTAGTCGTATAGACATGTCATATAGATGTATCTCTTTTAGGCATTCTATAAGTTGTTTGTGGTGTACTCTATCAAAAGCTTTGGTGTAGTCTATGAAGCAGGCATATATTGGTTCGTTTACTTCTATGTACTTTTCGATTAATGTTCTCATGCAGAATATGGCTTCTTTTGTCCGGCTATTTTTCCTAAATCCAAATTGCTGCTCATCTATTTCAGTATTGATTTTATTCTTAATCCTTCCTTGTATAACTTTTAGCAAGATTTGTGTAACATGGCTCATTAGGCTTATTGTTCTAAAGTCACTGCATTCAACTGCACCATTATTTTTAGGCAATGCAATGAAAGTTGATGTTTTTAGTTAATTTGCTATGTATCTTGTGTGGTATATGTCGTTGCATATGTCTGTAATCACTTCAATGCCAAAATCTTCTTATAAAATATGACAAGAAAATATACGGTACCCATTAAAGGCTGGGTGAACCCTGAAGCAGTCGGTTGGGATCGAACCCAACCCCTTGTCCTTTGTAGTCCAGTTCACTAACCACTGAGCCATCGCGGCTCCCGATTTTTGGGCTAATGTAGTCGATTTTACGCCGTGCCGCTTTACTTTTCCAGAAAGAAAAAAATCCAGTACCCGTTTAAGGCTGGGTAAACCGGGAATCCGTCGATCAGGATCGAACCCTACCTCTTGTCCTTTGTAGTCCAGTTCACTAACCACTGAGCTGTCGCGGCCCCCGTTTGTTGTTCGTACTTGATAATTATTCCTAAAGTTGGCAAACGCTAAATCACATAGATAATGCCAGTTTTAAAGACGATATCTATTTTTAGCAAGTTGACTTCAATGTGAATTTTAACAGTTTCTCGCTGGTTAAACATAGACCTGTTTCTGTCTTTTTTTTCTGGCTGAGCTTCCAATTCATGTAGCCTCAGTGCTATACCTGAGCTATTTCTTTGTCCTGGATCAATTGTAGCCATTGTCTGTAACAAATACCTTATTAAGCCGTATGGGAGAGAAATAACCTCCCTTTCACACAGGCTCGATGCGTTAGCATTCATGAAGAGTCCTCCTAGTCTGAAACATACTGAAAAATCCCCTCTCGGCTATTTTCCGCCATATTTGATTATGTTTACATTGTATGTCACCGACATATATTTTCATCACATCTCAGACCACACGAACTTTGGCATATCTCCACACGACATAATCTTGTCAATGTTTCCCATGATTATTGTCTCTGGCCACATATATCTTGTCAATGTTTCCCATGTTTATTGTCTCACCACATATACCTTGTCAATGTTTGACATGTTTATTGTCTCTGGCCACATATATCTTGTCAATGTTTCCTATGTTTATTGTCTCACCACATATACCTTTTCAATGTTTCCAATGTTTATTGTCTTTGGCCACATATATCTTGCCGATGTTTCCCATGTTTATTGTCTCTGACCACATATATCTTGTCAATGTTTACCGTGTTTACTGTCTCTGACCACATATATCTTGCCGATGTTTCCATGTTTATTGTCTTCTGCCACATATATCATGTCGATGTTTCCCATGTTTATTGTCTTCGGCCACATATATCTTGCCGATGTTTCCCACGTTTATTGTCTCTGACCACATATATCTTGTCAATGTTTCCCATGTTTACTGTCTCTGACCACATATATCTTGTCAATATTTCCCATGTTTATTGTCTCTGACCACATCTATCTTGTCAATGTTTCCCATGTTTATTGTCCCACCACATACAGCTTGTCAATGTTTCCCATGTTTACTGTCTCTGGCCACATATATCTTGTCAATGTTTCCTAAATTTAATTTCTCTGGCCACTTGTATCTTGTAAAAATTCTGCAGTTTATTTTCTTTAAGCACAAGCAACTTGTCACAGCGGAACAGTATCTTGTCGGAAGTCTTACGTATCTTGTCTGTTGCAGCTTGTATCCTGTCACGGTTTTACTCGTATAATGTCTCCGCGCACATTTGTGTCATAGTTAGTTCTAAAAATTGTGAGAACTTAACAAGCCTCTTGTTTATAACTCATTTTACCTTGTCGCACATTCTCCTTTACTATCAACTCAGACTTTCGTTTGTCTTGTTACAGATTAGTTGTCGAATTATCCTCATTGCACATGGAACAACAGTCCATAAGCGTTCAAATCTCTCCAGCAAGACCAACAGTGAGAAACGATAAACTAGTTCACAGGTCTACCCTGGTCTCCTCATAGATCTCCAGCAAGACCAACAGTGAGAAACGATAAACTAGTTCACAGGTCTACTCTGGTCTCCTCATACTCCTCATAGATCTCCAGCAAGACCAACAGTGAGAAACGATAAACTAGTTCACAGGTCTACTCTGGTCTCCTCATACTCCTCATAGATCTCCAGCAAGACCAACAGTGAGAAACGATAAACTAGTTCACAGGTCTACCCTGGTCTCCTCATAGATCTCCTGGAGACAACATCCCTCCACACTAACATGAAGATACGGGATCGCACCAGGGCATGGTGACACTTTCACTGACATCTACATAAACTTAAACTGGCAACTTTCACTGACATCTACATAAACTTAAACTGGCAACTTTCACTGACATCTACATAAACTTAAACTGGCAACTTTCAGAAACTCACATTTTGTTTTCAGCGTTCACCAGATTTGACCTCAGGCGAAGTCCCTAAAGACTAGGAACTGAACTTTACATTTTCATTTTTTTCCCCTGGGAGCAGTGTGCACAGGAGTCCCTCGCCGCACAGGCAGATAACTCCATATTCGGAGGTACTCATAGTTTTTTTTTCCCGTCGATCATTAATTTTAATTAATTATAACCAAGAGACCGAGATAGATATAAGGTGTAACAAAGCATGCCAAGTTATAGGCCAAGTATCAACACTATTGAAAAACAAAGCAATAACTACGGAAGCAAAAAGGGCAATATACAAATCAATTTTTCTACCAACTCTGTGCTATCAGTACCAGAATTGGACACTGGACTCTAGAACAATAAAAAAGATAACGACCACCGAAATGAAATGTGTCAGAAGAATGACAGGAAACAGCTTAAGGGGCAGGGTAAGAAATACTGACCTGAGGAAGAAACTCGAAATTGAACCAGCCATCGAATACATAAAGAAACAACAGATAAATTGGTTCGGCCACATAACAAGACAAAAAGAACTAACAATGACGCAAAGAGTCATAAACAAACGCTACGAAAACGCCAGATTAAGAGGAAGACCGACAAAGAGATGGATAAAGGGAATACTAGAGTCACTAGGAGGGATAACACCAGAAGAGGTCAACAGAAGAGCAAAGAATAGCAGATTGTTCTCCCATCGACGCCAACGGCAGCAGAGGAAGGATAGAAGAAGAGGAAGAAGAAGAAGAAGAAGAAGAGAGAAGAAGAAGAGAAGAAGAGGAGGAAGAAGAAGAGGAGAGAAGAAGAGAGAAGAGGAGGAAGAGGAAGAGAAGTAGAGAAGAAGAAGAAGAAGAGGAGGAAGAAGAAGAAGAAGAAGAAGAAGAAGAGAAGAAGAGAAGAAGAGGAAGAGAAGAAGAGAAGAAGAGGAAGAGAAGAAGAGGAAGAAGAGGAAGAGAAGAAGAGGAAGAGAAGAAGAGGAAGAGAAGAAGAGGAAGAGAACAAGAAGAGGAGGAAAAAGAAGAAGAGAAGAAGAGAAGAGAGGAAGAGAAGAAGAAGAGAAGAAGAGGAAGAGAAGAAGAGAAGAAGAGGAAGAGAAGAAGAGGAAGAGAAGAAGAAGAGAAGAAGAGGAAGAGAAGAGAGAAGAAGAAGAAGAGAAGAAGAAGAAGAAGAGAAGAAGAGGAAGAGAAGAAGAAGAAGAAGAGAAGAAGAGGAGAGAAGAAGAAGAAGAAGAGAAGAAGAAGAAGAAGAGAAGAAGAGGAAGAGAAGAAGAGAAGAAGAGAAGAAGAGGAAGAGAAGAAGAGAAGAAGAGAAGAAGAGGAAGAAGAGGAAGAAGAGAAGAGAAGAAGAGAAGAAGAGGAAGAGAAGAAGAGAAGAAGAGAAGAAGAGGAAGAAGAAGAAGAGAAGAAGAGGAAGAGAAGAAGAGAAGAAGAGAAGAAGAGGAAGAAGAAGAAGAGAAGAAGAGGAAGAGAAGAAGAGAAGAAGAGAAGAAGAGGAAGAGAAGAAGAGAAGAAGAGAAGAAGAGGAAGAAGAGGAAGAAGAGGAAGAGAAGAAGAGAAGAAGAAGAAGAAGAGAAGAGAAGAAGAGGAAGAGAAGAAGAAGAAGAAGAAGAAGTAGAAGAGGAAGAGAAGAAGAAGAAGAGGAAGAGAAGAAGAAGAAGAGGAAGAGAAGAAGTAGAAGAAGAAGAAGAAGAGGAAGAGAAGAAGAAGAAGAGGAAGAGAAGAAGAGAAGAAGAAGAAGAAGAGGAAGAGAAGAAGAAGAAGAAGAAGTAGAAGAAGTAGAAGAGAGGAAGAAGAAGAAGAATGTCATTAATTGACGTTTCAAGCCAGACCTCACTGCTGAGATAAAGGGTGGTTGCCGCAGAGAGAAATCATAAATAAAAGTCTCGACTAGTGGAGATGGGATTTGAACTCAGTACCTCTCTGTCTCTCGAGACCGGCGTCTTGCCTCGAGACCAACCAGTCACCATGAGACGCTCAAATGGCAGGCAATAATAAGACGATTTACTGACCCCTATGAGATGTTTTAATGGTATGAGTAGGAAGTTTCCTGTTTTTTTCCAGCATAACATGTAAAGTTTTACTGAAGCATGTGAGATGTTTGACTACAACATCGTGATATGTGTGACGTTAAACCATTGTGAGGTTTACTGACGTATTGTGAGAAGAAATACTGGCACATATGAGACGTTACATTGGCACACTTCGGGGTTCACTGATATGTTGTGAGAATATTAACTTGTATATACAAGAAGTTTCATTGGCATATGTAACAATTACTGGCACATTGTGATAATTTTTATTAGAAATATGTAATGTTTACTGGCACATTGTGACAAGATTTACTAGAAATGTGGGTAATTTCCTAGTTTGATCAGATATATTATTTCAGTTTGGAAGAGTGATGTCCCCTAAAATATGTCTGCCAAAATACAGTGGTTCTACGCATTCTTGGCGTTGGGGTCATTACGCTGGCATGTGTCACTCACACTGGCGTTTGGGTCAGCGTGGCGTTCGGGTCAGCGTCTGCGTCCAAATCGAGATGTTAATTAATAATTGGCTGAACCCCTATCCTTTCTTCATTTAACACTAAAGCTAAACCTAACCCCTGGACCCAACGCCCAATCAACAGATACTCCGAAATGATTACATGCCAGCGTAATGACCCCAACGCCAAGAATGCGTAGAACCACTGTATTTTGGCAGACATATTTTAGGGGACATCACTCTTCCAACTGAAATAATATATTTGATCAAACTAGGAAATTACCGAAATGTGTAATGTTTACTGGCATAGTGTGAGAAGATTTACTAGAAATGTGTAATGTCTACTGGCATAGTGTGAGAAGATTTACTAGAAATGTGTAATGTTTACTGGCATATTGTGACAAGATTTACTAGAAATGTGTAATATTTACTGGCATATTGTGAGAAGATTTACTAGAAATGTGTAATGTCTACTGGCATAGTGTGAGAAGATTTACTAGAAATGTGTAATGTTTACTGGCATATTGTGACAAGATTTACTAGAAATGTGTAATGTTTACTGGCATATTGTGACAAGATTTACTAGAAATGTGTAATGTTTGGCATATTGTGACAAGATTTACTAGAAATGTGTAATGTTTACTGGCATATTGTGACAAGATTTACTAGAAATGTGTAATATTTACTGGCATATTGTGAGAAGATTTACTAGAAATGTGTAATGTCTACTGGCATAGTGTGAGAAGATTTACTAGAAATGTGTAATGTTTACTGGCATATTGTGACAAGATTTACTAGAAATGTGTAATGTTTACTGGCATATTGTGACAAGATTTACTAGAAATGTGTAATGTTTACTGGCATATTGTGACAAGATTTACTAGAAATGTGTAATGTTTACTGGCATATTGTGACAAGATTTACTAGAAATGTGTAATATTTACTGGCATATTGTGACAAGATTTACTAGAAATGTGTAATGTTTACTGGCATATTGTGAGAAGATTTACTAGAAATGTGTAATGTTTACTGGCATATTGTGACAAGATTTACTAGAAATGTGTAATATTTACTGGCATATTGTGAGAAGATTTACTAGAAATGTGTAATGTTTACTGGCATATTGTGACAAGATTTACTAGAAATTTGTAATATTTAATAGTATATTGTGAGCAGATTTACTAGAAATGTGCAATGTTTGCTGGTATATTGTGACAAGATTTACTGACACAAATGAGAATAACTCTTATCATCTAGGAGCACGATAAGAGCACCAACTAAAAGCTCTTCTGGCATTTATGAAAGGATAAAAATGAACAATTTTTTATCTATCCTGTTTTCTCACGATTCATCATCATCGAGTGCCTCTCCGCATAGAAGGTTGGTTACCATAGAGCGTCATTCCGATCTGTCTCTTGATTTAATGGTGAAGATTGTCATAGGCTGACTAGTCTATCTTTTAATGTTACTCGTCCATGTTGGTCTTGTTCAGCCTCTGCCTCTTTTACCTTGTATTATGATTACTTGACATGATTAATTCTCGGCATTATAAGAAGGTAGTTTCCCATTCCTTTCCTTCTTAGCAGTAACTGAACTAGTCGGAGATCGCAGCCATTTTCTCTACTTTTGAGATCTTCTGCCTGTCATCAGGGAGTAGGGACCATAACTGGCACTACTTGTCGGCTACTACCACAACACCATCCACTACCTGCTGCACCTGGTACGGGAATAGAAATGAGAAAGACAGTTCAGCAGTGCTACATAGAGCCAATTCTGACCTATGGAAGTGAATCATGGACAGTTGAAAAACAAATGAAAAGACGATTAGAGGCCATAGAGATGGAATTTCTCAGAAGAATGTTGAAAAGTTCATGGACAACTAAAATGAACAACGAGGTCATTCTCAAACAGGACAACACAAAAAAGAAGTTCATAAGAAACATCAGAAATAAACTATCAACATTTTTCTGACACATCATGAGATAAGGAAAGTTGGAATACTTGGCTCTTCTTCTTCCTCCTTTTTAGCTCCCAGTGGAGCATAGGTCTTCAACAAACACTTTCCAAGTCGTTCTGTTTTTTGCCATTTTTAAAGATCATTCCATGTATTCCCCATCATCTTCATCTCTGCTTCTATATGTCTTCTCCAAGAATTCATTGGTCTTCCTCTTTGTCTTTTCCCCTGGGGATTCCAAAAAAGGGCCTGTTGTGTAAAACTCTCAGTTGGCTTCCGTAGTGTGTATCCTATCCAGTGCCATCGTCTTCGCTGTATCTCTTTATCCACTGGTATTTGACTGGTACATTTCCATAATTCTATGTTAGTGATTTTGTCCTGCCATTTGCATCCTTTTAATGGAATACTTGGTTACAACTGACAAAATAGAGGTAAAGAGTGATCGCGGAGGACAACAAAAAGAGGAGATTCTGGATAGCTTGGTGTCATGGCACAGAAAACACTCAACAACAGAATTGATACGATGCACTGTGGTTAGAGAATTGTAGAAGGACACGATCGCCTACGCCAACTAGTATAGCACGTGATGATGATGATATTCTCAGTCTAAAGCTCTCTAAAATTTCCACACAAAAAACGACGATTTAATGGCGCGTGGTAAACGAATGGTCTCAAGACGTGTCGGATAAGTAACACCACAAATCGAACCCACAATGATAGTCTAAATCACGACATTGTCCCAGTTGATTTGGAATTTGACGCATTTATTGAATAATTAATTAGCCCTTAGCTTCAGGTCAGTCAGTGCACGAACTGCAATGCGCGTGATAGGATATTTATATGATCAAATTGACCTTTTTTACTCTCTTTTGTTATTTTTGTTTCTTTGCAGATTAATAGCCGAAAAGATGTCAGCAGAGACAACTGTGCTCTACAAAGAGAATGTTGTGAGTTACCTGGTTCAGGTAATTGCTTCTTACTTTTGTTTTAAAACTTACTGTTGAGTTACTGTGTTTATTAAGTAAACATCTCTCTTTCTCTCTCTTTCTGCCACTCACTCACTCACTCACACACTCACACACACTCACACACCCACTCAATCACTCACTCACACACTCATACACTCACACACTCACACACTCACTCACTCAAACACAAAACACATTACACACACACACACACACACCACACACCACACACACCACACATAGTGCACATCACCCACACAACGCACATACCAGACATCACATACACATAAAACATCACACATATAACAGACATAACACGCACACACACACACACACATACACAAACAAAACATCATACACAACACATCACACACACGTATATCACATACCACACATCACACACACACACTGCACACACAGACACCACACTTACCACACATCACACATACCACCCACACTATACATCACACACACATACACACACCACAGAAACACCACAAATACCATACATCACACACACCACACACAACACATCACACACACACACACAACACATCACACACACCACACACAACAATGATAGTTCTGATCAAATAATTTGTGCATCTAAACAAGCCATGGCCGCTTACGTTCTAATATTTTAATCCTGGTGTATTGCATCATCAAAGAAGATTCAAAAGATTGTCTAGCAATTATTGGATCATATTCCATAGCATGTTCATTTTATTGATCAAACTAGTCAAACTAATATACATGTAGGTAAAGATAAGGCAAAGGTATCCCCACAACAATAGCCGTTGTGCAATGATGTGTTAAAGATTCACAGAAAAAGAGAATTTGCAGAGAAATAAAGGATAAAATAACATTTCCACGGGCACTGCAAAATCCATCTACAAAGGACAAGATATAGGGTTCGATCCCAATCGACGGCACCGGTTCACCCAGGCTTTAATGGGTACCGGATTTTTTTCTGCGAAGGTAAAGCGGCACGGGTGTAATACCGACCACATTACCCCAAAAATCATGTGCCGAGGGTCTGTAATATTGATGGTTACTAACACCATATTCCCTATACGCCATTTGGCGGGACCGGGGTACTTTACTTTTTTTTTTTTACTACAAAATGCATAGTCATCTATGACTGACGGTGGCTACTACTACAAAATTCATAGTCATCTATCATTGACGAAGGCTACTACTACAAAATCCATAGTCAACTATCATTGACGGAGGCTACTACTACAAAATCCATAGTCAACTATCATTGACGGAGGCTACTACTACAAAATCCATAGTCAACTATCATTGAAGGAGGCTACTACTACAAAATTCATAGTCAACTATCATTGACGGAGGCTACTACAACAAAATCCAAGTCATCTATGACTGACAGAGACTAATACTACAAAATCCAAAGTCATCTATGACTGACGGAGGCTACTACTACAAAATCCAAAGTCAACTATCATTGACGGAGGCTACTACTACAAAATTCATAGTCAACTATCATTGACGGAGGCTACTACTACAAAATCCATAGTCAACTATCATTGAAGGAGGCTACTACTACAAAATCCATAGTCAACTATCATTGACGGAGGCTACTACTACAAAATTCATAGTCAACTATCATTGACGAAGGTTACTACTGCAAAATCCATAGTCAACTATCATTGACGAAGGCTACTACTACAAAATCCATAATCAACTATCATTGACGGAGGCTACTACTACAAAATTCATAGTCAACTATCATTGACGGAGGCTACTACTACAAAACCCATAGTCAACTATCATTGACGGAGGCTACTACTACAAAATTCATAATCAACTATCATTGACGAAGGCTACTACTACAAAATCCATAGTCAACTATGACTGACAGAGGCTACTACAACAAAATCCAAAGTCATCTATGACTGACAGAGACTAATACTACAAAATCCATAGTCAACTATCATTGACGGAGACTACTACTACAAAATCCATAGTCAACTATGACTGACAGAGGCTACTACATCAAAATCCAAAGTCATCTATGACTGACAGAGACTAATACTACAAAATCCATAGTCAACTATCATTGACGGAGGCTACTACTAGGTAGCCTCTGAACTGGAAGGTCTCAGGTTTAATTCCACCAGTGACAATATTTACACAATAAAGAAACAATGAATCCGAGTCTCTTCGTGGCTTGACCTTTCCTTGATCTCTTGCTTGTGAGATTACATATTTAGTTCTCTCGGTTAACGGAAAAAAGAGGTCCCGTGTACACTAGCGCACGTTAAAAAACTCTTGAACGTTAAAAATCGAAAAGAGGAGGTCAAAATGGCATCTGCCCGGGCAAAATTGTCAGCAAAAATATACCCATGAAGAAGACGGATGTGTCGGGCCGAAAAGTGCAGAGTCGCGACTTTGCCGCAAAATAGCGACTCAGTGCATCCATACCAACTTAACTGATGAACGCTAAGAGAAGAAATTCATCATTATCATCATCACGTGATATGACTGTTGACGAAGGTTATCATATCACCCTACCAATAGTTTTTTTATTTTTATTTTCGTAGATTTCACTGCTGATTTCCTACTGTCATATTGAGTATTTTTTTCGCTCATTTTCCCTCTATCTCCTCTTTGATGCCAAATTAGAGATATTACCACGAGACAAACAAAATAGAACAAAGAGTTGGATCAAGAATTGAGCATATACACATAGCTACAACGATTTGGAATTAGACATGAATGACTAACATCAGCAACTCAACCGCAACAATTAACGTTTTCGTTTTCTTTGACTCTGATTTTAACTAACTCTTTTAGACATCAATCATTTACATTTGGATTGACTGAAAAGTTCCAACACACAACAGCACAATGTGTACATTGGTTTCTTGGTTGCTTTTCTCCAGTAAAATACAAAAAGATTAAAGGAATCTCCCCCCAACTATAAAGCAGCCTCTGGGGTTGATTAATCGTGGCAGAACGTAGCGCTCATCACAGCTTGTCTGAAAGAATCTATGTCGCTAGCCTGACCTCCAACAGAACGTAGCGCTCATCACAGTCCGTCTGAAAGAATCTATGTCGCTAGCCTGACCTCCAACAGAACGTAGTACTCATCACAACCCGTCTGAAAGAATATATGTCGCTAGCACGACCTTCAACAGAACGTAGCGCTCATCACAGCCCGTTTAAAAGAATCTACGTCGCTAGCCTGACCTCCAACAGAACGTTGTACTCATCACAACCCGTCTGAAAGAATATATGTCGCTAGCCAGACCTCCAACAGAACGTTGTACTCATTACAGCCCGTCTGAAAGAATCTATGTCGCTAGCCAGACCTCCAACAGAACGTTGTACTCATCACAGCCCGTTTGAAAGAATCTACGTCGTTAGCCTGACCTCCAACAGAACGTTGTACTCATCACAGCCTGTCTGAAAGAATCTATGTCTCTAGCCTGACCTCCAAAAGAACGTTGTACTCATCACAGCCTGTCTGAAGAATCTATGTCTCTAGCCTGACCTCCAAAAGAACGTTGTACTCATCACAGCCTGTCTGAAGAATCTATGTCGCTAGCCTGACCTTCAACAGAACGTAGCGCTCATCACAGCCCGTCTGAAAGATTCTATGTCGCTAACCAGACCTCCAAAAGAACTTTGCACTCATCACAGCCCGTCTGAAAGCATCTATGTCGCTAGCCTGACCTCCAACAGAACGTTGTACTCATCACAGCTCGTCTGAAAGAATCTATGTCGTTAGCCTGAACCCCAACAGATGACCTCCAACAGAACGTTGTACTCATCACAGCTCGTCTGAAAGAATCTATGTCGTTAGCCTGAACCCCAACAGATGACCTCCAACAGAACGTTGTACTCATCACAGCTCGTCTGAAAGAATCTATGTCGTTAGCCTGAACCCCAACAGATGACCTCCAACAGAACGTTGTACTCATCACAGCTCGTCTGAAGAATCTATGTCGTTAGCCTGAACCCCAACAGATGACCTCCAACAGAACATAGCGCTCATCACAGCTCCTCTCTAAGAATCCGTCTCTAGCCAGACCAGATCTCCCATAGAACGTTTACTCGTCACAACCCGTCAGAACAAATGTCAGACACTAGTCAATTCCAGCCCTTCTTCTCAAGTCATGTTCCAGGTCTCTTTGATGCTTTGAAACCACCTTCTCTATAATATTAAGCCACGTGGGGTAAAATATGATGTTTGTGCCCAGATTTTTCAATGACCGACGAAACAGTTTATGGGCACTCTGATCACGCAATCTTTCCAGGGGGCCTCGGTAGCCTAGTTGGGAAAACCACCCGACAGGACCACCGATGTTCAGACAACCCGTGTTTGATTCCCGCTGGGAGCAGTGTGAATTGTACTCGTGGTTGGAAAAAAAAAAAAAAAAATCCACGGTTGACCCAGTCGTTGGCAGAAATGGGTACCAGGTTATTACCCTGGAAAGGTGAGGTATGTCGTCTCGCATCTGAGTTTCGATGCTTGAGGCGACACTATACAGAAATCTCCTAACATTTCTGGATAGGCGGCCGAGCACATATGGGTGTAAACTCGCGTGCTAAGACGCTGGTTCAAGTCTCGTACTTTACATTGACCTTTACTCCGTATCCATTTTGTTCTCTTGGCGAACTAGAAATGTTGATCGGGCTTTAAACGGACCTTTTGCTCGTAGTAGTTAGTTTCCTAACCACTGAGCCACAGCGGCCCACAACTGATAACTGGACAAAAAATATACAAAACCATTTTTATCAAACAAATCAATAGCTGGACCGCAAAGTAACAATGCCCATCAAACAGCATGAAAAATATCTTTTGTATCAAAGAATCGGATTATTAAAGGGAACATTAAAGCTCCTCTCATAGAAGGGTAAAGAAAGGCCGATTGTTATTCAAACAGAAAAAGGACATAACCTAATGAGTTATTACAAACGTAGAAAGGCCGAGGGTTATTCAAACAGAAAAAGGACTTAACCTAATGAGTTATTACAAACGTTGAATAAAAGCAAGCGTTTCTGGTATGAGAATTAAGACTGAGGTTTTACCTGCAGGCTTCAAGCCGTTCCCTGGTATAACATGCAGTAAGGTAGTCAGAAACAACCACTATCAACTTGCAACATAAAAATACACGGGTCATATCTGAAGCAAGAGCAGAGCGTCATATACGTGGGAGAAGTAACAACATCAGACGGAAGCTGAAGCACAGAAATAAAAAGCAGAACAGCTAAAGCCAAAAAAGCATTTCAGAAAAATTAAAAACATCTTGTGCATCATGTTTATGTCAATACAAGTGAGAAAGAGACTAGGAGCACTATATAAAGTCAATTCTGACACATGAAAGCAAATCATGGACAGTAGACAAGCAAAAGACGATTAGAGGCCACAAAGTTGTGCTTTTTCTCTTCAGAAAAATGTCTAGAATTCTCTCGACAGCCAAAGAGACAAACACGTAAATTCCCAAAGAGACCAACACAAAAATAGATTTAAAAAATATAAAAAAAAACATCAGAAATAAACAATCGATATTTTATTTCGGGTACACCATAAGAAGGGAAAGTTCTGAATACTTGTTTACAACTAGCAAAATACACGGAAAGAGAGATCGCAGACGACAGGGAGAGAAGATACTTGATAGCTTGGTGACAAGACATGGAAAACAGTCAACAACAGAACTGACACGATGTGTTATGGACAGAGAATTGTGGAAGGACATTATCACCAACGCCAACTAGTTTTACACAAGATGATGATGAAGTCAGTTATCGCAAGGAACCTTTGTCTGGGCCTCAGAAGGTGCAAATAAAGAATATCTAAAACACATGAGGATGTAATATTTACATGCTCCCGATCTGAAACATTTTTGGGTCATGTTAAAAGACACAACAGCCTAATAAAAGTAATACTGGACGGGAAAATACAAGATAAAAGAGGCAGAGGCAGACCAAGACTAACATGAGAAGATGGACAAGTCAGCCTATGACAATCTGCACCATCAAAGCAAGAGACAGAGTGGAATGGCGCTCCATGGTAGACAATATTCGATGAGGAGAGGGCACTCAATGATGATGATGATCTTCAAAAAATTTAGCATTAATATGTTGTCCAAGACATACTTGAAATTGTGGATGGTTGGTTTCATAGGGACATATAGAGTGACGAAGTTAATATGGATGGACAATACTTGCAAAAATTGTTAAAGTTCCCTGGACAACTAAAAAGACCAACAAGGAAATTCTCATAGAGGCCAACACGTAAAGGGAGCTCCTCAGAAACATCAGAAAGAAACAATCAACATTTTTCGGGCACTTCATGGGAAGAGGAAAGTTGGAATACTTGGTTACAACTGGCAAAATATAGGGAAAGAGAGATCGCGGACAATAAAAGAGAGAAAATACTAGATAGCTTGGTGTCATGGCATGAAAAACAGCCAACAACAGAATTGATACGACGCACGGTAGACAGAAGATTGTGGAGGGACATGATCGCCTATGCCAACCGGTATGGCACATGATGATGATATTTGCAATCTCAAGTCTGGAAATGGCCGAACTTGCAGTTTCTGGAATTAATGAACTTCGTTGCCTCGAGCCATGAAACAACGTTGCTAGTTTTTGAGGAGCAGTTGAAGCGTTAAGATTAGGACGCTCGGATCTTGTCTAAAGACTCCTGGCTCAAACCCCTACGTGGGGTGGTTAGATGAGATTTAAAAAAAAATATGTTTATCCTCTGCTCCATTTCAGTTTGAAATCGAACACTTCGGCATGAGACGAACGAACGGCAGCTGAAACGTAAATCCTGTATTTTGAATGGGCACTTAAAAAAAACAGCCTGTGGTTGAAAATCGTAAAAGACCGAGCTATACTGAACGGTAGAAAAAAAAAAGCAAAATTTCTGACATTAAAGCTGTGGAAGTTTAGTGACAAGCGATAATTTTCAAAGAGCAGAGATAGAATTAAGATGCAACAAGGCTTGTCAAATCATCGGACAGTTATCACCACTATTGTCCAACAAGGAAATAACTCTGGAGGCAAAACGAGCACTATACAATACAATCTTCATTCCAACGTTGTGCTACCAATGCCAGACCTGGACCCTAGATGCAAGAACAATAAGAAAAATAATCTCTACAGAGATGAAATGTGTTAGACGAATGACAGGAAACAGCCTGAGAGATAAGATCAGAAATGAAGAACTGAGAAAAAAGCTAGGAATATCCCACGCCATAGAATATATAAGGAAACAACAGATAAAATGGTTTGGCCACGTGACAAGGCAGAAAGATCAAAACACAACACAATGGCCTTCAACAAACGTTGTGAGAACACCAGACCCAAGGGTCGACCACGAAAACGATGGATCACTGGAATATTAGAAGCACTAGGAAACATAACAGCAGCAGAGGCGAACAGAAGAGAAAAAGACCGCAAATTATATCTCCCCTCGACGCTGAAAGGCAGATGAGGAAGGAAAGAAGAGGAAGAAGAAGATAAAGCTGTTGAACATACTTTCTTATTAGACTGCTGCAAGAATCTTGAGAAGTAATAACAAGTTCAAACATGCACAAGAAAATATTCCTGGAAGGTTAAGACAAGAGATCATCGAAGGGCTATGACATACTACAATAACGATGGTTCTATGACCAAGAATAACATGTTATTTATTTAAATTGCCTGGTCCATGATGCCACTTTCCAAAATGAAACGCTTTCTTCACCTTGTCAGCTTCACGTTCACCGTACATTCTACTAGTGTACATAAAATATACATTTTTAACAAATTTGATATCATTAATCGTTCATCAGTCATTCTGTATATGTGCGTTATAGACCACACAAAAGCATTTGACAAAGTAAAACATGTGTAAATAATTAAAATACTGAAGAAATTAAAAAGTGATGGCAAAGATCTGAGAATCATTAAAATAATACATGTAGTGGCAATAAACACCAGCCATAAGGAAATGCAATCTGAGAATCATTAAATTAATACATGTAGTGGCAATAAACACCAGCCATAAGGAAATTCAATCTGAGAATCATTAAATTAATACATGTAGTGGCAATAAACACCAGCCATAAGGAAATTCAATCAAACAGGAGAATTCCAGCACATAAAACAAGGAGAAAGACTGGGCTGTGTTTTGTCGCCGGATTTGTTTTCACTTTACAGCGAATATATGATGAGATCAGTGGTAGACAAAGCAGGAATTGAAGTCAATAGTCACAACATGAACAATTTGCGATATGTGGATGGCACAGTCTTAATAGCAAAGATGGAGAAGGACTACAAGAAATGATAGACATAAAAGTGAAAGAAATCAATAAGAACGGTTTCATTCTGAATAGTAAGAAAACAGAAGTAATGGTTAAATCGAAGAAACAATCATCATCATCATGCTGCATAAAAATAAACATGACAAATCTGAAACAAGTGCAACGCGTCAAATACTTGGGCACAATAATAACATCAGATGGAAGATGCACCACAGAAATAAAAAGCAAAATAGCATTTCAGAAAATGAAAAACGTCTAATGCAACAAATATATGTTCATAGAAGTGAGAAAGAAAGTTTACCGATGCTATAGAGAGCCATTTGTGACATATGAAAGCGAATCATGGACAGTAGACAAACAAATGAAAAGACAATTAGTACCCACATAGATGGTATTTCTCAGAAGAATGTTGAAAGTTCCCTGGACAGCTAAAAAGATCAATGAGGAAATTCTCAAAGAGGCCACCGCAAAAAGAGAGCTCAAAATAAAAACATCAGAAAGAAACAATCAACATTTTTCGGGCACATCAAGAGAAGAGGAAAGTTGGAATATTTGTTTTTAACTAGAAAAATACAGGAAAAGAGAGATCGCGGTCGACAAAGAGAGAAGCTACTAAATAGCTTGGTGTCATGACATGAAAACAATCAACAACAGAATTGATACAATGCACTGCGCTTCTAGAAAATTTCTGGAAGGACATGATCGCCTACGTCAGTCGGTATCATCATCTTCAGCCGTCTCCACACTACGTCAACCTTGCTCTTAAATTAATGGTACACGTTGTCATAGTTGTTTTTGTGTGCCCCATTAATCGTTATTTATTATTAAATTAATGGTACACGTTGTCATAGTTGTTTTTGTGTGCCCCATTAATCGTTATATATTGTTAAATTCAGAAAATGAATCAATTTCGTTCTGTAAAAGTCGTTGCTTTTTCAGTTTCTCTCGACTTTTTCACTGGAGATAAAAGAGGGGAAAAAACCTTTAGAAATGTTGGGTTTCTTGAAGACTTTCTGTTGTTGTGGGGCCTCGGTAGCCTAGTTGGGAAAATCACCCGACTGGACTACCGTCGTTCGGACAACCCGTGTTCGATTCCCGCTGGGAGCAGTGTGAGTTGTACTCGTGGTTGGAAAAAAAAATAAATATAATAAAATACCCCCATGGTCGACCCAGCCGTTGGCAGAAATGGGTACCAGGGTATTACCCTGGGAAAGTGAGCAATGTTGCCTCGCATCTGAGTTTCGATGCTTGAGGCGACACTATACAGAAATCTCCGAACATTTCCGGATAGGCGGCCGAGCACATATGGGTGTAAAACTCGCGTGCTAAGACGCCGGTTCAAGTCTCGTACTTTACCTTTACCTTTCTGTTGTTGCTTTTTGACGAGTAACACGATCATTATAATAGTGCAAGTAGTGAATTCTAATAACAGTAGACGCCTAATTTTTAATTCATGTCGCCTACAGTTTTGTCAAGGGTAAAAATAACGGAATCATACTAAAAAAAATCAAAAGCATTTGTCGGTTGTGACAACAGACGTTATTTGTTTTGATGTTAGTATAAATTTCATGACATTAAAATTACTTTTTGCCATACTTATTCTTTTTGTTTATTTCAGTTTTACATTTTCCATCACTCGTTATAGTATGTCCAAGGTAGTTGTAGCTCTGAACTGTCTCCAGGTCTATTCCTTCAAATTTTATATCCACCTGTAGGTTTTGCGTATTGTCGTCTTTGCACATGATCATAGTTTTATACTTTTTGATATTCGTATCTAATCCATAATTTAGGCTTGTCGTATTTAGTAAATCTGTAACTATATGGTTACGGTTAGTCGAAGGGCTCGGTATCACTGCAAACGAATTAAAATCCATAACTGCTAAGGGAGATCACAATATGCAAGTCTAAACATATGTAGGACCATATAAAAATAATATATGGAATCTAGCGTGTGAGAAGTGAAAGAGAAGTTAAATCAATGAGTGAAAATAATTAATGGCAAGTGGAGAAACAACACTCAAGACGACCGGCAGACTCTAGGTGATCAGTTTGAGGTCGATCGATCGATATGAAATAACACCGGTGATTGATGTCATTACAGCTTTGGTGGTCAGACAGTAAAGTGGTCAGACAGTAAAGTGGTCAGACAGTAAAGTGGTCAGACAGTAAAGTGGTCAGAAGTGTCTTGTGTTCAAACAGTAGAATCGCTATCGCTCCTTAGTTCGAAATGAAGAATGTGAATGGAATCCACCGTAACATAAATTGCGAAAACAAAATATTACCACTTTAAGAGATCGCTTTTTCCATGTGGCTTACCAAACATTTGGGAACAATCTTCCACCCAGAGCAGTCACTACTCCAGCTAAGTCATTTTAAAATATTTTATATTTTTCAGTTCTATATTATTTCTTCTATACTTACAATTGTATATCTCTACACTTCACCTATCCTCTAACATGTGATACATCTCTTTCGTAACTCATCATCCCATCTCTCATCGCTCTGTCTATCTCTCCTTAACTTTATCATCCACCATGCTTCCTTCAATAGAGGGAGCCGCGATAGCTCAGTGGTTAGTGAACTGGACTACAAAGAACAAGAGGTAGGGTTCGATCCCAACCCACGGCTTCCGAGTTCACCCAGCCTTAAATGGGTACCGAATTTTTTCTGGGAAAGTAAAGCAGCAAGGGCGTAATACCGACCACATTACCCCAAAAATCATGTGTTGAAGGTCTGTAAAATGTATGGTCACTAACACCATATTCCCTATACGCCACTTGGCGGGACGGGACACTTTACTTTTTATGTTGCAATCATTATTTGTGCCTCACCGTTTGTTGTCGTCCCCGTCTTCTGAAGAAGGCCGTAGGCCGAAACGTCAGTATTTTGCAGTGTTCCTTTTTCTTGTAAAGCTGTCACCACACCTTGGAGTGTACATCATACCCCACTACTGGCTCCTAAGAGACCGCATGTTTGAGCATTTATTTCCCTGGAGACCCTTCTCTGTGTGAACCAGATGAGTTAACACAACTTTATCCCACATTTGCCCAGGCTGTTCTGTATTTGAACTTGTAAATATATTTTCGTTAAATCGTTTACATCTTCATTTCATTTTGTTTCATCATCATCATCATCGAGTGCCGTCTCCGCATAGAACGTTGACTACCGTGGAGCGCCATTCCGCTCTGCCTTCTGCTTTGATGGTGCAGGTTGTCATAGGCTGACTGGTCTATCTTTTCATGTTACTCGTCCATGTTAGTCATGTGACTTGTTCTAATTGTGTTTAGTAGTTCTCTTTTAATGTTTAGTTGCTTCAAAGCTTAATCATTTGTTCTCTTTTCTTTCCATCCAATTCTACCTATTCTTCTATACATCCACATTTCAAAGGCTTCAAATTTCTCTTCCGTTTTCTTGTCTAATCTCTATGTTTCTGCAACCATACAGAAATATTGAGATCTCTCTCTCTCTCTCTCTCTCTCTCTCTGAGATCAGGACTCAATCAGATTAGGATTCCAGACTCCCACATGAAGTCAGCTGTCAGGTTAAGTGTGTTGATCGCCCCCACAGACGGAACATCGCATTTAAAGTCTGCCAGATCCGCTCTGATTGAACACCCGTCAAAAACGTTGCACTGTGTTCTGCGCCAGTGGCCCAGTGCGTTCGATTTCAGCCAGCATTTTATTCAGGTTTGCTTTCCTTAGCTTTTGACTGTCCCCAATCTTCCTGCAACGTAGCAGATTGTCTTTTCTGTAGAGGGATTCTGAGAGGGAGTCTGCCCTCCCAGGTTTACGAGCACCATCTGCCCGAGTCACTAAAGGTGACTAACACATACATGCACACACATATATTGAGAGATATAACACTTTGCTATTCTTAGTTTTAGCCCTGGTGTAATTTGTTTTGATGTTAGTATAATTTTCATGCCATTAAAATTATTTTTTGCCATTTCAATTCTTTTGTTTATTTCAGTTGTACATTTTCCATCACTCGTTATAGTATGTCCCAGGTAGTTGTAGCTCTGAAATGTCTACAGGTCTATTCCTTCAACTTTAATTTCCACTTGTAAGTTTTGCATATTATATCTGTTTATGATCATAGTTTTAGAATTTTTGATATTCATATCTAATTTATATTTTTTGCTGATCATGTTTGTTTCATTAAGTAATTTTGGTAGATCTTTAGGATTTTCAGCTAGTAATACAGTACATTTTGTCTACATATTCATCTTTCACTGCTTCTTGTAAAAATGTTGGTCAGACCGTTAGATCTAATGATATGCTCGCACCAGCATATTTTTCGGGGTTTTTCTTTTCACTAACGTAAGGGTTTCTTCAAGTGAATGGTTCATGGATTTTAGTATTTTTTGTTTCATTTGCAATGTGATCTGTGAATGTCGACGTTATTATGTTCATCTTCAGTTATGTTCATCTTCAGTTATTGTGTTCATCCACATTTATTATGCTCATCTTCAATTATTATGTTCATCTTAAGTTATTATGTTCACCTTCAGTTATTATGTTCATCGCAGTTATTATGTTCGTCCTCATTCAGTTATATTCATCTTCAGTTATGTTGGTCTCCAATTATTATGTTCGTCCTCATTCAGTTATATTCATCTTCATTTATCTTGGTCTCCAATTATTATGTTCCTCCTCATTCAGTAGCGCCTCCCAGCACCAGAGCTGGAAGTTGTCAGCAATCCACAGCTGATGGCTTGCGCCAGGATCGGTGAACCAGAACCATCCAAACCCTGCTCCACCTCTCTGTGGTGCCTCTAGTAAAAGACTAACCTGTCAAGTCTGGCCAAGCGAATAGGGATCGAAGAGGGAAGACAACCCGGTACTCAAAAATGTCATGTTGAAGTCGGATGTGTTGGCCGAAAGGCGCAAAATTCAGTTATATTCATATTAAGTTATGTTCGTCTCCAATTATTATGTTTGTCCTCAGCTGTTGTGTTCGTCTTCCTAGTTCGTCTCGATAGTTTGTCTTTCTCGCTTGAAAATTGTGTATTTATAGCTCATGTTTTGTTTGTGTATAAAAATGCTATTAACAGCGTGTAACGTTCCCATCTTGTAACTCAGATGCATTGATTTTGTTTTCTAATTTATTCTCACTCGGTTTAATGCAATTATCGTTTGTGCTATTCTAGTATTGATTTTGTGGATTTAGAACTGTCGCCTTTGATGTTGGACAACGTCGTGGCAGGGGATAATATCGTCATTGACTGAAGTCGTTAAGGCATATTTTTGTCACATGTTGGAGACAATCGATCATTCTTCAACGTTTTCTTGTCTAAGTGAATGCTGAACTACCATGAGAAACACAGTCAATATCGTTCAGACACTGCTAAGGAAATGATATCATTCCGTGAAAGGATAAAATAGGTATGTTGTATCTTTGTGAGCATGTTCACACACACGCGCGTGCGCACACATACACACATGCCTACACACCCAAACAAACAAAAATCTGGTTGGTTACATTGCAGACCATCACATGCAAATTCTTTCGAACATTAACAATGCGCATGTGCCTTGTAAATTACGCAACCAAAGGAGATATAATTCAACACGTGACTTATGAAAGCTGCAACCATTGGTCGGAGCAGATATCAAACACGATGAGGTCAAATTGATGAAGTTAACCTAAACCAGGGGGTCACGATAGCACACTGGTTAGTGAACTGAACTACTAAGGACAAGAGGTAGGGTTCGATTCTACTCGACGGATTCCAGGTTCGCTCAACCTAAACTGGGTGTCGGATTATTTTCTGAGAAATTAAAACGGCACGGGCGTAATACTGACCACACTGCCCAAAAAATAATATTAAAAAAAAAAGTAAAGTACCCCGTCACGCCAAGTGGCGTATAGGGAACATGTTGTTAGGGACCATACATTTTACAGACCTTCAACACATGATTTTTGGGGTAATGTGGTCGGTATTTCGCCCGTGCCGCTTTACTTTCCCAGAAAAAAATCTGGTACCCATTAAAGGCTGGGTAAACCCGGAAGCCGTGGGTTGGGTTCGAACCCTACCTCTTGTCCTTTGTAGTCCAGTTCACTAACCACTGAGCTATCGCGGCTCTCTTCAAAAAATAATGTGCTGAAGGTCAATACAAAAAATATGGACACTAACACCCCATTGTCACGTGGCCTCTTTACCTCTTTTTTAACAGCAGATTTAACACAAGCAAGCATTATCATGAAACTAGCATGGACAAATAGTTTCACGCGACCACAGACATTCTTCTTCTCTTCTGCCTTTCAGCTCCCTGTGAAGCACAGGTCTTCAACAAACACTTTCCAAGTCGCTCTGTTTCTTGCCATTCTTTTAAGATCATTCTATGTCTTCCCCATCATCTTCATCTCTGCTTCTATCTGTCTTCTCCAAGAATTCTTTAGTCTTCCTCTGTGTCTTTTTCCCTGGGGATTCCAAAAAAGGGCCTGTTGTGTAATACTCTCAGTTGGCTTTCGCAGTGCGTGTCCTATCCAGCGCCACTGACGTTAACTAATATATTTTCCAGTGAAAATGCTTTCATCGTCAAAAATAGAAACCCAAATAAAATTATGGAGAACATATTGTTATTTTTTTAATTGTTTTGTATTTTATTATTGTTGACTGAACCAACATTTCTTTCCTTGCCGCTATAAAAAGCGTCCACATTATCTCAGCAGAAATCAAATGATATTGCGAGTTGTCGGCCAATCATTATTATTCTTGCCCGTTGGTTAAACAAACACATGCCAAATCCGTTATTCCAGTTGGCTTCTAGTCGTGCCACACTCTATCAGTTGTTGAGTTAGAATTTAGATAATTGGCTTATTCTCATCCAGACTGGCCACAATGATTAACCTTATTTACTCCATGAGTGGAGGGAGCAGCGATAGCTCAGTGGTTAGTGAACTGGACTACAAAGGATAATAGGTTGAGTTCGATCCTGATCAACGGCTTCCAGGTTCACCCAGCCTTAAATTTGTACATCATTTTTTCTGGGAAAGTAAAGCGGCATGGGCCTAATACCGACCACATTACTACATAAAATCATGTGCCGAAGGTCTATAAAAATTATGGTCAGTAACACGATATTCCCTATATGATACTTGGCGTGACGGGGCTCTTTACTCATTCCATGAGTGGCTTCTGAAGACCAGCTCAACTTATGTTAATGTTACAATGTGTGTTATCATCTTCGCCCACTTTGAAACGAACGAGCAAAACGTATATAACGTGCATAACGCATATAACGTGCATAACGCATATAACGTGCATAACGCATATAACGTGCATAACGAACATACCGTGCATAACGAACATAACGTGCATAACGAACATACCGTGCATAACGAACATAACGTGCATAACGCATATAACGTGCATAACGAACATACCGTGCATAACGAACATAACGTGCATAACGAACATACCGTGCATAACGAACATAACGTACAAGTAGTAAAGTTGCCGGTATACGTCCACCTAAGGTTTAGACAATGTGCATCATTGTATTATATATAATGTTTCTGCACATTTTACTGAATGGTGCTGTACATTTTCCTGCACATATTTTTCGGTGAAGTCCATCGTATGTTCGGCTGACCCCGGATGTTTTTGTTCCGGCCGTGACCTCTCGCCCCGTGACCTCTCGACTCGTCGTGATCGGCGACTTTATCTCGAGGGCATAATCTCAGGTAGCGATGGACAGGTGCTCGCTCGGCTGAACACGGATTGTCAGGTGTTCAGGGGACTTTTAAAGTTGTTAATATATTTTAAATGTTGTAGTGATGATATACCAACTCTCGCGAGACTACGGCAAAACGTTAATAAAAGTGAAATAGTAAAGTGAAAGTAAAAAAAACGAAATTTATTCCATTAAAAATATAGGTGATACAAAATGATTAAATTAAAAACCGGTACGGAGAAAGGTCTATCAAAACTAGCGATCGACCATCCAACATCCTTCGCGTATATGAGTGGACAAGAGCTTATATAGACAATTTGGTAGAGAAACGGTCGCCTCGATAGCGCAGTAGGTAGCGCGTCAGTCTCATAATAACAAACATGGAGAGCGATCTGAAGGTCGTGAGTTTGATCCGCACCTGGGACAATTTTCTGGGGGCTTCGGCAGCCTAGTTGAAAAAACCACCCGACTGGACTACCCACGTTCGGACAACCCGTGTTAGATTCCAGCTGGGAGCAGTGTGAATTGTACACATGGTTAGGAAAAAAAACCACGGTCGACCCAGCGTTTGGCAGAAATGGGCACCATGGTATTACCCTGGGAAGGTGAAGAATGTCGCTTCGCATCAGAGTTTCGATGCTTCAGGCTACACTATACAGAAATCTTCGAACATTTCTGTATAGGCGGCCGAGCACTTATGGGTGTAAAATCGCGAGCTAAGACGCCGGTTTAAGTCTCATACTTTAACTTTGTTTATTTATTAGCGTGTCGCGGTTCCAAAACTTGGGGAAAGCGGTATTGCAGGGCTGATGTGAAAATGCTGTGTGTGTTATGTGTTTTTATTTTGAGGAAAGGAGCACCTGATTCAGTGGTTATCTCTCTCCTCACTTTATTCTTCATAGGTTTTTAGTGTTACTCCATAGCGTCACCGTAACACTTTAGTATTTAAATATCAATTACAATAAATAATAGATAAAATACCTCCTTTAACCTGGCTCACAGAAACTGAAGACATTATACACCATTCGCCCCGTCAACATTCAGTGTTGATATTATACATTATCATCATCATCGTCGTCGTCGTCGTCGTCGTCGTCATGTACCATCATCAATATGTGCTACCATACCCTACCCTCCCCTCAACAGCATCATCAAGTACCAAGCCGGTTGGTGTAGAGTAACCATGTCTCGCCACAACTTTCCTTCTCGTACTCTAAATAGTGAGGAGGGGAGGGGGATGTAAGTGGACGTGGTTGAGTATTATCCCTTAAGGTATCTGTGTGCTGATATCGGTGACCATAAGGCCAGGTGTCCAAATCTAAATAACGTATTGGTTGTGATGATTCTAAAAAAAATGGAGAAAAGGGGGTGTTTTCCCTTTTGATTGGTCGTCACGGGTTGTAAATATTTTTTGTCTGTGTTATTAGTGTCGAAGTTTTTAGTATCGCTGACATGGTAACTTAACGTCATCAGCATCATCATCATGTGGCATAGCGGTTGGCGTGTTTTGTAGTTATGTGGTAATGTGATCGATTTGTCAATCAGCTAATTTTGGAAATCTAACAGTAGCTTTAAATATAGTGATGGTCTCTCTCTCTCTCTCTCTCTCTCTCTCCCTATGTCTCTCTCTCTCTCTCTCTCTCTCTGACAAGTGAATTAACCAAGTCAAATAAAACAAGATACAGTGTTTCCCCCATTGTTACCAAATGCTTCAAAACAACTAATGAGTAGCTACTCTACAACCGGCTGGGATTAACTTACTTCCTTCCTTCCTTTCGGATTTGTCTAGATCCACCTTTCCCTCCATCCTATCCTGTCACTGTTGGAATCGGTCGATTTTTAGTTTGATTGATGGAAGGTCAACCAGAATGGGCTACTCGAATAGGGGAGGCTGATAGTGTATCATAGACCGGATGTCGTCTGCCTTCACACTCGGTTTGTAAGTGGAATGTAGTAGGATTTCACGGAAGTGATCACTAGCCATGTATCCTCGTAATTGAGAAAGGTAGAAACCAGAAAACCAACTTCAATACATTCCAGTATGAGAACACAGACCAGGACATCACTAGCAAAAATCAGATAGGAACCATGGCCCACCTCCCACAGAGAACCAGAACCCATCTCCCACGGAACAAGAGGCAAAAGTTCAAAACATTCACACTTCATTGGGCATACCATCAAGACCTGGCTGGTCCCATCAATGACCCCCGACAGCTCCACACCACCACCAAAGACACATAAACCTCGGAGGGAAGCAACCTCTAATTTCATTACCAGAAGCCACCTTTCTATTTGCAGAAGACGGATTTCAAACTGTTAAAAGACGTTATAGAGGCCTTCTGTTCCAGGAACTAGACCTCACCCGCACAATCGACTATGCCCCTGACAAGTCTTTCTGTCAGTACAACACAAATTGATAGATTGAAGAAAATACAGAACGAAGAGCACAATATCTTGGGTGTGTCTGAGTGGACACTCCCTGTTTAACAATGAGGTATCTTCTTGACTTTCCAAACATGGATGAGAGAAAATCATGATCTGGAGAAATAATAATTACAGATAAAGAGTAACTATTTCAACACGATCTCATCATCACAGGCAAAAGGTGGGAATGAGATAGGAAGGAAGCAGCCTCTAAGGTTAACCGCTGTGTCTCTTATTCATGATAAAATGTATTCACTCAGTATACATCCACTCATTTATCCTTACCACAGTATCCAAAAATGTTAAATGATCGACCTCTCACAGACAAATCCGGGTTATGAAAAGACAGAGCGTGTGTTTCACAGGTGAAGATATATCCCCTCACATGTATGTGAAGGACTAATCACATCCATGTATTCATTCGCGTGCATGCGCAGACATATAAAATTTATCTATATTCGATTCTGCCCTCTTTGATCATTATATTCTCATCTTTTCCAAGCAGCACGTTATTATTTTGCTTAAAGTAATTGAATTGCTTGGGTTCTCAACGAGGTTTGTAACCGTTTTCTGTTCCTAGAATGTGTCCAAATACCGGCCAGAGCATGGTTCTCTCTCTCTCTCTCTCTCTCCCCCACTCCCGAGTTTGCGGCTCGCGAAAGAGGCTCTCCAAAAGTTTCCCCTACTTCTTCGTCTTCTACTTCTTCTTCTCTCATCTCTAGTTTTTGTATCTGACAATGTCCTTGGACTGAATCTTTAGCTAAACATCCCAATAGCGGAAGAGGGTATTGACGTGGCCGGTGGTTTCGGGTATCCTTATAGGCCCACCTTTGATTACGAATGCTATTTTGATAACACCGAGTTGCCCACCACAACAGGTGCCTTTGATAGGACAAACTTTTTAGCAAAACACGTCCCTCTGTCCGTGTCTGTGGCGTCCAACGTCCCGGGGTTTAGAGAGCCTGTCTGTGTCTGTGGCGTCCAACGTCCCGGGGTTTAGAGAACCTGTCTGTGTCTGTGGCGTCCAACGTCACGGGGTTTAGAGAGCCTGTCTGTGTCTGTGGCGTCCAACGTCACGGGGTTTAGAGAGCCTGTCTGTGTCTGTGGCGTCCAACGTCCCGGGGTTTAGAGAACCTGTCTGTGTCTGTGGCGTCCAACGTCACGGGGTTTAGAGAGCCTGTCTGTGTCTGTGGCGTCCAACGTCCGGGGTTTAGAGAACCTGTCTGTGTCTGTGGCGTCAACGTCACGGGGTTTAGAGAGCCTGTCTGTGTCTGTGGCGTCCAACGTCACGGGGTTTAGAGAGCCTATCTGTGTCTGTGGCGTCCAACGTCCCGGGTTTAGAGAGCCTTCCGTGTCTGTGACGTCCAACGTTTCGGGATTTAGAAAGCCTGTCAGCTTTGTCACCGAGGGTGATCCCCAGAAGTTGGTAAATAAAATTGTTGATTATCTAAACTCTATTTCAAAGGCGGCTTACACAATTTTAAAAGAAGATTTTAAAGATCTTTATGAAGAGCTGGCTGCGTGTGCGGCAAGGCGTGATCCGGAAAAGTCCGACCTGAGAGGACGTCTAACCACTTACTTGAAACAGCTCCCGGTCATAGGTTTCAACTCGGGCAAGTACGATATAAATTTTGGGAAGGGCGATGAGTATATTGAGGACAGCGAGCAAGAAGGCGAGAGACAGGATGATGATGAGGAGGAGGAGCGGATAGATGAAGAAAACAGGCTCTGTGAAATAAATGTTATAGTTAAGAGAAACAATAATATCATGTGCCTCGCGACAGAGAAGTTAAAATTCCTAAATATCGTAAATTATCTAGCGCCAGGTTTCAGTTACAGCAACTACTTGACAGCTTACAAAGTTGAGGAGACCAAGGGTGTTTTCTGTTACGAGTACGTAACCGATTTAAACAAGTTGAACGAGACGCGGTTACCTCCTCACTCGGCCTTCTTTTCCAAACTAAAAAACTGTAATATTTCTGAAGGGGAGTACGCTCTGTGTAATAAGGTCTGGAAGGACAACAAGATGACGACCCTTAGGGACTTTTTGGTTTGCTACAACAAAGACGTGGTTCCTTTTCTTCAAACCCTGAGTCGTCAGTTTGAGTTTTATGGGGATTTGGACATCGATATGTTTAAGAACTCGATTTCTGTTCCCGGTATAACTCTGAGGTAATTTTTTACAACTCTCCCCCTCGATGTGGGTTTTTCTCTGTTTGCAAAAAAGGGAGCCGTTTTACATCATACCATAAGACAGAATATCGTCGGAGGCCCGTCAATCATCTTTCATCGGCACCACGAGAAGGATAAAACCTTTATCAGAATCACTAAAAATGCGGGTTGTAGAATGTGTATGGATAAATTATGAATGAGTAAGGTGTGTAAGAAACATTAGAAAGACTTATAAGTGATGACTAACCTAGTGCAGAGAGAAATGATCTGTTACAAGGAGATCCGAGGTCCCCGTCTTCCCGATCAAGAAATGAAATAATGAGAGGCGCCGCGGCAAAACGAACCAAAGGACAAGAAGAAGAAGACAATTCTACCCAACGTAATCCAAAAGTCATCCTAGCATAATCCACTTTAGTAAGCTGATTTTTATTTGACTGACTTAACAAGCCAGTTGGACATTTTTTTATATTTCTATTCCTAGCTCTTCTTATTCTTCTCTATTTTCAAGGTTTTGATTTTCAAACTCTGGTTACAGTTGTTTCATTTTGCTGTTATGTCGAGGAATCGAGACACAATTTGTCCTGTGATGTGATGAAGTGAATTGTGTTGTTTCTTCACAGCTTTTCTTAAATGGAATATGTGGTCCCTTCGATACAACTCTTCATCGTCATCATCAATGCGGGGTGCCGTGAGTTGAATGAGAATATATTGTGGCATTCGTGTCATCTTGAGCTACAAGATCGACTCAGACACCAACTACGGGGCCTCCTATATTACGACCTATCAAGGGTAGCTTATCCGGTCTATTTGAAACATTTGTCAACGTTCGTATACGACTCGTAGTTCTTTAACCAGACATATGAGACTAAAACATACAGCAACGGAATCAACTTCACCAGTGACTCCTTCTACATCACCAAGACTGAGAGAGAGAGAGAGAGAGAGAGAAAGAGAGAGAGAGAGAGAATGAGAGAGAGAGAGATAACCATGCTCTGGTTGGTGTTTGGACGCTTTCTACGAACAGAAAACGGTCACGAACCTCGTTGAGAACCCCAGCAATTCAATTACTTTAAGCAAAATAATAACGTGCTGCTTGGAAAAGAAGAATAATATAATGATCAAAGAGGGTAGAATTGAATATAGATGAATTGTTATATGTCTGCGCATGCGCGCGAATTAATACATGGATGTGATTGGTCCTTCACATACATGTAAGGGGATATATCTTAACCCGTGAAACACACGCTCTGTCTTTTCATAACCCGGATTTGTCTGCGCGAGGTCGATCATTTAACATTTTTGGATACTGTGGTAAGGATAAATGAGTGGATGTAAACTAAGTGAATACATTTTATCATAAATATGGGACACAGCGGTTAACCTTAGAGGCTGCTTCCTTCCTATCTCCTTCCCAACTTTTGCCTGTGATGATGAGATCATGTTGGAATAGTTACTCTTTATCTGTGCTTATCATTTCTCCAGATCATGATTTTCTCTCATCCATGTTTGGAAAGTCAAAAAGATACCTCATTGTTACACAGGGAGTGTCCCCTCAGACACACCCAAGATATTGTGTTCTTCGTTCTGTATTTTCTCCAATCTGTCAATTTGTGTTGTACTGACAGAAAGACTTGGCAGGGGCATAGTCGATTGTGGGGGTGAGGACTAGTTCCTGGAACAGAAGGCCTCTGTCACGTCTTCTAACAGTTTGAAATCCGACTTCTGCAAATAGAAAGATGGCTTCCAGTAATAAAATTAGAGGTTGCATCCCTCCGAGACGTATGTGTCCTTGGTGGTAGTGGGGATCTGTCGGGGGTCATCGATGGGACCAGTCAGGTCGTGATGGAATGTCCAATGAAGTGTGCATGTTTTGACCTTTTGTCTCTTGTTCCGTGGGAGGTGGGCCCTGGTTCTCTGTGGGAGGTTGGCCCTGGTTCTCCGTGGGAGGTGGGCCCTGGTTCTCTGTGGGAGGTGGGCCCTGGTTCTCTGTGGGAGGTGTGCCCTGGTTCTTTGTGGGAGGTGGGCCCTGGTTCTCTGTGGGAGGTGGGCCCTGGTTCTCTGTGGGAGGTTGGCCTTGGTTCTCTGTGGGAGGTGGGCCCTGGTTCTCTGTGGGAGGTGGGCCCTGGTTCTCTGTGGGAGGTGGGCCCTGGTTCTCTGTGGGAGGTGGGCCCTGGTTCTCTGTGGGAGGTTGGCCCTGGTTCTCTGTGGGAGGTGGGCCCTGGTTCTCTGTGGGAGGTGGGCCCTGGTTCTCTGTGGGAGGTTGGCCCTGGTTCTCTGTGGGAGGTGGGCCCTGGTTCTCTGTGGGAGGTTGACCCTGGTTCTCTGTGGGAGGTGGGCCCTGGTTCTCTGTGGGAGGTGGGCCCTGGTTCTCTGTGGGAGGTGGGCCCTGGTTCTCTGTGGGAGGTTGGCCCAGGTTCTCTGTGGGAGGTGGGCCCTGGTTGTGTGTGGGAGGTGGGCCCTGGTTCTCTGTGGGAGGTTGGCCCTGGTTCTCTGTGGGAGGTGGGCCCTGGTTCTCCGTGGGAGGTGGGCCCTGGTTCTCCGTGGGAGGTTGGCCCTGGTTCTCTGTGGGAGGTGGGCCCTGGTTCTCCGTGGGAGGTGGGCCCTGGTTCTCCGTGGGAGGTGGGCACTGGTTCTCCGTGGGAGGTGGGCCCTGGTTCTCTGTGGGAGGTGGGCCCTGGTTCTCTGTGGGAGGTGGGCCCTGGTTCTCTGTGGGAGGTGGGCCCTGGTTCTCCGTGGGAGGTGGGTCCTGGTTCTCTGTGGGAGGTTGGCCCTGGTTCTCTGTGGGAGATGGGCCCTGGTTCTCTGTGGGAGGTGGGCCCTGGTTCTCTGTGGGAGGTGGACCCTGGTTCCTATCTGATTTTTGCTAGTGATGTCCTGGTCTGTGTTCTAATACTTGAATGTATTGAAGTTGGTTTTCTGGTCTCTACCTTTCTCAATTACGAGGATACATGGAGTATACAAATCGTAGCTAAATCCAACAAAATTTCTCACTAGGTCCCCAAATAAGATGTTGCTAATCACCCCAAAAAAATATGTTTCAAAGATTAACACAAATCGTAGCTAAATCCAACAAAATTTCCCGCTAAAAGAATCTCTGCAAGTTCTCTTTCCATCACAGACCTCATCACTTGCGACCAGTAATCAACAAAAGATGGTACTCACCTCTCTCACCCTTGAACTTGATGCAGTGAGTGCCCCTAAAAAGGCCATAGTTGCAGTCTCTCTCAATCAAGTGGACAGTGCTGATCTCCCGGTCAAAGGTGTCCTCGCACTCTTCTGTCATGCCGTTAATGGAGGTGCACTTGTAGCAGTCGATGCTTTGAACTGTTGAACGATTGAAGGAAATTGGTGTGTCAGGTAATGGTTGTTGATGTTGTCAGGGGCGTGTGCTGAAGTTTATAAGGGTGGGTCTGATGTTGAGCTAGAATAGTAAACAAAAAGTAAAGTACACCATTCACGCCAGTTGAGCTACAATGGATAAGATTAAAGATAGAAAGAAAAAGGATTTTGGGTTGTCAAAGTTTTGGACACTTAATTAGTGAATGAAGGAGAGAAAGAACGAGAGAGTTTAAGAAGAAGTAAGTGTTGAAGCAATGGAAAGTAATGATAAATTATTGTAAATATTGAGTGTAAGACCTAATGAGAGTAATTAGTGTAGGGACAGAAAAGTGTTGAAGCAATGGAAAGTAAGGATAAATTACTGTAAATATTGAGTGTAAGACCTAATGAGAGTAATTAGTGTAGGGACAGAAAAGTGTTACAGTGATGAAAAGTAATGATAAATAATTGTAAATATTGAGTGTAAGACCTAATGAGAGTAATTAATGTAGGGACAGAAAAGTGTTACAGTGATGGAAAGTAATAATAAATTATCAGTGATGGAAAGTAATAATAAATTATTGTAAATATTGAGTGTAAGACCTAATGGGAGTAATTAATGTATAGAAGAAAAGTGTTAGAGCGAGTAAGAGGAATAAAATTGAGCGTAATGACACGTGATTGCAATAGTGAGAGAGAGTAGTGATAAATGAGTGTAAGAAAAAGTAAATGTAACGATAACTGAGTTTGACTGCTAAATCGAGTGAAAGTAATGAAAAAAATAATTGAGTGTAATGGCAATTGAATTTGAGGGTAAGTGAGAATTGGGAAAAACAGTTACAGGTGTAGAACGAGTATACGGACGAATAGACCGGAAGCAAGTTAAGTGTAAAGAGGCGGGGGAGGGGGGAAGGAAAGAGAGTTAAGAACAAGCAAGTTTTAAAATAAATGAATTTGAGTGTAAATGAGAGAGCAGAGGGGGAGATGAATGGATGCGAGAAAGAGTAGATGTAAGGGCAAGAGAATGTAGCAACAAACAAAGGCAAGGGCAAGAGAATGTAGTAAAGAACAAAGGCAAGGGCTAGAGAATGTAGTAAAAAACAAAGGCAAGGGCAAGAGAATGTAGTAACAAACAAAGGCAAGGGCAAGAGAATGTAGCAACAAACGAACGCAAGGGCAAGAGATGGTAGCAAAAAACGAGGGCAAGGTAAAGCGAATGTAGCAAAAAACGAGGGCAAGGTCAATAGAATGTAGCAAAAAACGAGGGCAAGGTCAAGAGAATGTAGCAAGAAACGAAGATAAGGGCAAGAGAATGTAGCAAGAAACGAAGGCAAGGGCAAGAGAATGTAGTAAAAAACGAAGTCAAGGATAAGAGAATGTAGAAAGAAACGAAGGCAAGGACAAGAGAATGTAGCAAAAAAATAAGATATGGGCAAGAGAATGTAGCAAAAAACGAGGGCAAGGTCAAGAGAATGTAGCAAAAAATAGGGCAAGGTCAAGAGAATGTAGCAAAAACGAAGATAAGGGCAAGAGAATGTAGCAAGAAATTAAGGCAAGGACAAGAGAATGTAGCAACAAACAAGGGCAAGGGCAAAAGAATGTAGCAAGAAACTAAGGCAAGGACAAGAGAATGTAGCAAGAAACGAAGGCGAGGACAAGAGAATGTAGCAACAAACAAGGGCAAGGGCAAGATAATGTAGCAAGAAACAAGGGCAAGGGCAAGAGAATGTAGCAATAAACTAAGGCAAGGGCAACAGAATGTAGCAAGAAACTAAGGCAAGGGCAAGAGAATGTGCTAAGAAACTAAGGCAAGGGCAAGAGAATGTAACAAGAAAGAAAAGCAAGGGCAAGAGAATGTAGCAACAAACAAGGGCAAGGACAAGAGAATGTAGCAAAAAACGAGGGCAAGGGCAAAGAGAATGTAGTAAAAAACAAAGGCAAGAGCAAGATAATGTACTAAAAAACAAAGGCAAGGCCAAGAGAATGTAGCAACAAACGAAGACAAGGGCAAGAGAATGTAGCAAAAAACGAGGGCAAGATCAAGCGAATATAGCAAAAAACGAGGGCATGGTCAAGAGAATGTAGCAAAAAACGAAGGCAAGATCAAGCGAATGTAGCAAAAAACGAGGGCAAGGTCAAGAGAATGTAGCAAGAAACTAAGGCAAAGGCAAAAGAATGTTGTAAAAAAACGAAGGCAAGGACAAGAGAATGTAGCAAGAAACGAAGGCAAGGACAAGAGAATGTAGCAAAAAAATAAGATATGGGCAAGAGAATGTAGCAAAAAATGAGGGCAAGGGCAGGAGAATGTAGCAAAAAACGAAGGCAAGGACAAGAGAATGTAGCAAGAAACGAGGGCAAGGACAAGAGAATGTAGCAAAAAAAGAAGATATGGGCAAGAGAATGTAGCAAAAAACGAGGGCAAGGTCAAGAGAATGTAGCAAAAAACGAGGGCACGGTCAAGACAATGTAGCAAAAAACGAAGGTAAGGGCAAGAGAATGTAGCAAGAAACTAAGGCAAGGGCAAGAGAATGTAGCGAGAAACAAGGGCAATGGCAGGAGAATGTAGCAACAAACAAAGGCAAGGGCAAAAGAATGTAGCAAGAAACTAACGCAAGGGCAATAGAATGTAGCATGAAACAAGGGCACGGGCAAGAGAATGTAGCAACAAACAAGGGCAATGGCAAGGGAAGAGAATGTAGCAACAAACAAGGGCAAGGGCAAAAGAATGTAGCAAGAAACTAAGGCAAGGACAAGAGAATGTAACAAGAAAGAAAAGCAAGGGCAAGAGAATGTAGCAACAAACAAGGGCAAGGCCAAGAGAATGTAGCAAAAAACGAGGGCAAGGGTAAGGGCAAAGAGAATGTAGTAAAAAACAAAGGCAAGGGCAAGATAATGTACTAAAAAACAAAGGCAAGGCCAAAAGAATGTAGCAACAAACGAAGACAAGGGCAAGAGAATGTAGCAAAAAAAGAGGACAAGATCAAGCGAATATAGCAAAAAACGAGGGCAAGGTCAAGAGAATGTAGCAAAAAACGAAGGCAAGATCAAGCGAATGTAGCAAAAAACGAGGGCAAGGTCAAGAGAATGTAGCAAGAAACGAAGGCAAGGACAAGAGAATGTAGCAAAAAAATAAGATATGGGCAAGAGAATGTAGCAAAAAATGAGGGCAAGGGCAGGAGAATGTAGCAAAAAACGAAGGCAAGGACAAGAGAATGTAGCAAGAAACGAGGGCAAGGACAAGAGAATGTAGCAAAAAAAGAAGATATGGGCAAGAGAATGTAGCAAAAAACGAGGGCAAGGTCAAGAGAATGTAGCAAAAAACGAAGGTAAGGGCAAGAGAATGTAGCAAGAAACTAAGGCAAGGGCAAGAGAATGTAGCGAGAAACAAGGGCAATGGCAGGAGAATGTAGCAACAAACAAAGCCAAGGGCAAAAGAATGTAGCAAGAAACTAACGCAAGGGCAATAGAATGTAGCATGAAACAAGGGCACGGGCAAGAGAATGTAGCAACAAACAAGGGCAATGGCAAGGGCAAGAGAATGTAGCAAGAAACAAGGGCAAGGGCAAGAGAATGTAGCACCAAACAAGGGCAAAGGCAAGAGAATGCAGCAAGAAACTAAGGCAATGGCAAGAGAATGTAGCAAGAAACAAGGGCAAGAGAATGTAGCAACAAACAAAAGCAAGGACAAGAGAATGTAGCAAGAAACAAGGGCAAGAGAATGTAGCAAGAAACGAAGGGAAGGGCAAGAGAATGTAGCAAGAAACAAGGGCAAGGGCAAGAGAATGTAGCAAGAAACGAAGGAAAGGGCAAGAGAATGTAGCAACAAACAAAAGCAAGGACAAAAGAATGTAGCAAGAAACAAGGGCAAGGGCAAGAGAATGTAGCAAGAAACGAAGGAAAGGGTAAGAGAATGTAGCACGAAACAAGAGCAAGAGAATGTAACAAGAAACGAAGGGAAGGGCAAGAGAATGTAGCAAGAAACAAGGGCAAGGGCAAGAGAATGTAGCAAGAAACGAAGGAAAGGGCAAGAGAATGTAGCAACAAACAAAAGCAAGGACAAGAGAATGTAGCAAGAAACAAGGGCAATGGCAAGAGAATGTAGCAACAAACAAGGGCAAGGGCAAAAGAATGTAGCAGCAAACGAAGACAATGTAAAAGATAATGTAGCAAAAAAACGAGGGCAAGGGCTAGAGAATGTAGCAAAAAACGAGGGCAAGGACTAGAGAATGTAGCAAAAAACGAGGGCAAGGTCAAGAGAATGAAACAAAAAACGAGGGCAAGGGCTAGACAATGTAGCAAAAAACGAGGGCAAGGGCTAGAGAATGTAGCAAAAAACGAGGGCAAGGTCAAGAGAATGTAACAAAAAACGAGGTCAAGGGCAAGACAACGTAGCAAAAGAAAAAACGAAGGCAAGGGCAAGAGAATGTAGGAACAAACGAGCATTTGGGCAAGAGAATGTAGGAACAAACGAGCATTTGGGCAAGAGAATGTAGAAACAAACGAGCATTTGGGCAAGAGAATGTAGGAACAAACGAGTATTTGGGCAAGAGAATGTAGGAACAAACGAGCGTTTGGGCAAGCTAATGCAAGGATAAGGAAGAGTGAGTGTATGTAAGGAAGAGTGAGTGTATGTAAGGAAGAGTGAGTGTATGTAAGGAATAGTGAGTGTATGTAAGGAAGAGTGAGTGTATGTAAGGAAGAGTGAGTGTATGTAAGGAAGAGTGAGTGTATGTAAGGAAGAGTGAGTGTATGTAAGGAAGAGTGAGTGTATGTAAGGAAGAGTGAGTGTATGTAAGGAAGAGACATTGTAAACAACGATGAGTGTAACTTGCAAGCCCGGATTCAGGCCTAGGCTGAATAAGCAACAGCTTAGGGTCCCACAGTCAGAAGAGGCTTCATATTTGTTTATATTGTAATCTATGATAACGCTTTGAAGACAAAAACAGACAAGAAACAGACCCACTAACAGACAAGAAACAGACCCACTAGCAGACAAGAAACAGACCCACTAACAGAAAAGAAACAGACCCACTAACAGATAAGAAACAGACCCACTAACAGACAAGAAACAGACCCACTAACAGATAAGAAACAGACCCACTAACAGGCAAGAAACAGACCCACTAACAGGCAAGAAACAGACCCACTAACAGATAAGAAACAGACCCACTAACAGATAAGAAACAGACCCACTAACAGATAAGAAACAGACCCACTAACAGACAAGAAACAGACCCACTAACAGACAAGAAACAGACCCACTAACAGATAAGAAACAGACCCACTAACAGACAAGAAACAGACCCACTAACAGACAAGAAAATCACTGGAGGCTGTAGAGATGTGGTTTTACAGAAGAATGTTGAGAACACCATGGATAGCTAACAAGAGTATTATTGAAAACGTTCTGAAAGAAGCCAAAGCAAAACGAGAGCTAATATCCAATATTAGGAAGAAACAATCATCATTTTTTGGCCATGTAATGAGTTGGGAACAGCAGGAGTATATTGTGACAACAGAAAATTTAAGGAATTCGAGAGAAAAGATACCAGACAGCTTAAGAGAATGACTTGGCAGAAGGTCAACAACAGAAATGATAAATAACTGTCGAGATCGAAAGTTGTGGATAACCATGATCACCCGCTCCAGCAAGCATGGTACTTGATGATGATGATAACGCTTGTCAAATCATTGGTCAACTGTCCCCACTGCTGTTTAACAAGACAACAACACTAGAGGCAAAACGGCATTTCTACAGTGCAAACTTCCCAACGTTGTGCTACCAATGACAGACCTGGACGCTAGACACAAGAACAATAAGTAAAATAAACACATCCGAGATGAAATGTGTGAGACGAATGGCAGGAAACAGCCTGAGAGATAAAATCAAAAATTAAAAACTGATTTTTAAAAAAAGCTGAGAGTAATCCCTGCTATAAAATACAAAAAAGAAATAACATATAGAATAGTTTGACCACGTGTTGAGGCAAAACAAGATCAAAACATAACACAGAGAGTCTTTAATAAACGTTGCAAGAACAAGAGACCACCGATCACGAAAACAATGGATTGATGTAATATTAGAAATGTTAGAAAACATAGTAGCAGGCGCCAACATAAGAGCAAATGTCGGTACCTGTATCTCCCCTTTACGCTGCAAGTCATATGAGGAAGAAACCAATTTTAAAATTAAAAAAAAAAACAGAAGAAAACGAAGTAATCTATGACACGAGACAAATAATAAATGAATATTATTATGGAGTGAAACTTCCGAAGCGATAGATCAACAAATCATGACAGGAAATAGGTATGTTTACAACACTCGGAAATAAATTACAAATAATCAACAACAGAAAAAAAAAACAAAGAACAAAAGACAGCCCGGAGCAGGATCTAACCAGTACTCCTGGACACAGCGCCTTGCCACGAGAAACAAACGCTAGAGCACACGACCAAGTAAGCACCCTCAAATCTATTTACCCCTTATTTAATTTATAACAGAGAGCTTCGGGTGATAATGTGTTAACATGTGGGCTTCAAAGTTCAGATGAGCTCAGCCTAGCTTAGGACCTCGCCAAATCTCAATCGGGATGTGAGAGTAAGGACATCGTGTGAAAATGATATAGTGCAGTGGTGGTAAAATGGCGGCCCGCGGGCCAGTTCCGGCCTGCCAGTTTACTTTTTCTTGACCCTTGAAGCGTCCATAGAAACTATTATAAATACCATCATCATGTGCCATAACAGTTGGCGTAGGTGATCATGTCCCTCCACAATCTTCTATCCACAGTGCATCGTATCAGTTCTGTTGTTGACTGTTTTCCATGCCATGACACCAAACTATCCAGTATTTTCTCTCTTTGTCGTCCGGGATTCTCTTTCCTTTTATTTTGCCAGTTGTAACCAAGTATTCCAACTTTCCTCTTCTCAGGATCTGCCCGAAAAATGTTGATTGCTTCATTCTGATATTTTTTAAGAGCTCCCTTTTTGTGTTGTGCCTTTTGAGAACTTCCTCATTGGTCTTTTTAGCAGTCCAGGGAACTTTCAACATTCTTCTGAGAAATCCCATCTCTGTTGCCTCTAATCGTCTTTTCATTTGTTTGTCTACTGTCCATGATTCGTTTCCATAGATCAGAATTGGTTCTATATAGCACCGATGAACTCTCTTTCTCATTTCTATTGACATAGATTTGTTGCATAAGATATTTTTCATTTCCTGAAATGCGATTTTGGCCTGAGCTATTCTGCTTTTTATTTCTGTGGTGCATAAATATAAATATATATAAATAAAAACCAAATTTCCAGTCTGTTGAAAAAAAAAATATTATTGCTGACAATAACGAAATGCTTTGTTTATAGATGGCGCTGTTGTGTTTCTGTCAGTGTCACGTGATAGTGAGCAAGCATTATTATTTTTGATTAAATCCCATAATGTAATTTCGGACGACACTCTCCGTGTGGCACTCTAGTCCTGGCCATCACCCGAACCTCGGTCAACCTTAATTTGCCATCTCTCGTGCAGTGTAACAAGACGCGATTATCCTTCGGCGATTTTTTTATTTTATCTTCTTCTTGGCGAGACACGACCCCTTCAACCTCACATTATGCATTCTATGATATATTAGACAACAACAACAACCGTTAATAAGTTGTAGTGAATACTACATTTTTGTTAATGCGAAAGTAGTATACAAGGGTCCATCTGTTTAGCATTTAGGCGCGAATTAACAAAGATATACAAGAGGCGCCTTTAGCGCCTAATGTACACAAGAGACAAGGGGAGTTAACCATGACTGCTCGTGTCGGGATGTTGACCTCTAGTCCCGGTGACCCCGGAAGTGACCTGTTTATGTCTGCTTTGTGCTGACTTTGGCGTTCTTCATGTACTTGCTCGATAGTGATAGGTTAGTAGATTATACAACATCAATAAAAAAACGATCAATATAAAACAGAAGACGAAGATATATTTTATTCTTTTATTATCTCAATAGGTGTATAACATACAGTGGATATTATATAACATTACAAACATATTTAGTACACTGAGTAAATATATAGTACAGGGATAACATTTATTTATAGCTATGTAGTTGGGTGTCTGCTTAGTGTTGTACCATAAATGAAGCATAAGGGTGAAACAGTTAGAGATTACTGGGTAGTCTAAGCTGGTAGTGTAAATATGTTCCTCTGTGTTAGTGGTTCGCTATCTCTCTCGCTCTCTCTCTCTCTCTCGCCCTCTCTCTCTCTCTCTCTCTCTCTCTCTACTATTCCAGCCTAGATTTCCCTCCATTGAAACACTTACTCATTCTCTCCATTTATCCCTATCATCGCGCCTTCCTTTTCTCTCTCGCTTTCTCCCCTATCCTCTCTTAGACTTCTAACCTATCAGTCCACCCTCCGCCTCTCACTTTAGCTCCCCCGCCCTCCCTCATATTTTTAGCGTCCCTCCTATTGTAACACTTGATTATTCTCACCATTAATACATAGCATCTCGCCTTCTTTCTCATAGGCTTCTCTCTCTCGCTCTCTCTCTTCTAACCCCTACTAGACTTCTCTCCTACCATTCCACCTTTCTTCCTCTCTCTCTCAGTTAGAGATTACTGGTTAGTCTAAGCTGGTAGTGTAAATATGTTCCTCGGTGTTAGTGGTTCGCTATCTCTCTCTCTCTCTCTCTCGCCCTCTTTCTCTCTCTCTCTTTCTCTCTCTCTCTCTCTCTCTCTCTCTACTATTCCAGCCTAGATTTCCCTCCATTGAAACACTTACTCATTCTCTCCATTTATCCCTAGCATCTCGCCTTCCTTCTCTCTCTCTCTCTCTCTCGCTTTCTCCCCTATCCTCTCTTAGACTTCTAACCTATCAGTCCACCCTCCGCCTCTCCCTTTAGCTCCCCGCCCTCCCTCATATTTTTAGCGTCCCTCCTATTGTAACACTTGATTATTCTCACCATTAATACATAGCATCTCGCCTTCTTTCTCATACGCTTCTCTCTCTCGCTCTCTCTCTCTCTCTCTCTCTCTCTCGCTCTTCTAACCCCTACTAGACTTCTCTCCTACCATTCCACCTTTCTTCCTCTCTCTCTCTCTCTCTCTCTCTCTCTCTCTTTACCTCGCCTAGCGTTCCGCCTTCATTCGTATTTTTACCTTACCACCAGTGTAACACATTAATAACATTGAATATCAATTACAAAAAGACTTGAAATATCTACTTTTTAAAGAACCAATAAGATAAACATATGAAAAACGAAGGAATAATACACTCGACAAGGCTTAACAGACGTACTTTATACACATCACCATTAATACAACTGAAATTCCTTTAATGATAACCTATCACATCGTTATGAGCTAAGAGAAAAACAGAAAAAAAATTCAACTTACACCGTAAAATATTCCACTACAACACAGACCGCTAGACTGAACAGTACTACGAAAATAAACGTCCGTGAATCAAGCGCGCTTATAACACGAAGTCTCACATCCGACTAGTTTAAATATAATCTGGTAAATAAAATTTGGACGATACTATTCCACCCTCGACTATATCTAGGTTAACCAATCAGAGAAGAAGATTTCTATCGGACACCCATCAACGAAATGACTGACCTCTGGATTAACTAATCGGAGAAGAGGATTACTGTTATCGTGATAACTGACCTCATTTTCAACTTGAAGTGCTGTCGAGTCTGATGCATGGGTTACTTTAAATCGATTCGGCCCCTGATACAATCCACCTAGCGGGTCAATGGTGGGGGAAATAATACAAGTGGCGGGTTACTTGAACGCGTTTTGACCCCTGCTGCAATACCAGGAGTTCCATGACAGTTATAAATAGTTGGATACAACAAGCAGGAAGTTATATTAAGGACAGAAATCTAGCAGGCAATGGCAGAAACCTAAGAGGCAAGGACAGAAAACTAGGGGGGTCGTGGTTCGTGGTTCGGTAAGTCCGTGGTTCGTTAAGTCCGTGGTTCGTGGGGTTGTGGTTCGTGGTTCGTTAGTTGATGGTTCGTTAAGTCCGTGGTTCGTGGGGTTGTGGTTCGTGGTTCGTTAGTTGATGGTTCGTTAAGTTCGTGGTTTGTTAAGTTCGTTGTTCGTGAGTTTGTGGTTCGTTAGTTGATGGTTCGTTAAGTCCGTGGTTCGTGGGGTTGTGGTTCGTGGTTCGTTAGTTGATGGTTCGTTAAGTCCGTGGTTCGTGGGGTTGTGGTTCGTGGTTCGTTAGTTGATGGTTTGTTAAGTCCATGGTTCGTAGGGGTTGTGGTTCGCGGTTCGTGAGTTGAGGGTTCGTTAAGTCCGTGGTTCGTGGGGTTGTGGTTCGTGGTTCGTTAGTTGATGGTTCGTTAAGTCCATGGTTCGTGGGGTTGTGGTTCGCGGTTCGTGAGTTGAGGGTTCGGTATGTCCGTGGTTCGTGGTTTGTTAAGTTCGTTGTTCGTGAGTTTGTGGTTTATTAAGTTTGTAGTTTGTTAAGTGCGTGGTTCGAGAGGTCGTGGGCAAGGGCAGAAACCTAAGAGGCAAGGGCAGAAACCTAGGAGGCAAGGTCAGAAACCTAGGAGGCAAGGGCAGAAACCTAGGAGGCAAGGGCAGAAACCTAAGAGGCAAAGACAGAAACCTAGGAGGCAAGGTCAGAAACCTAGGAGGCAAGGGCAGAAACCTAGGAAGCAAAGGCTGAAAAACACTCGTACTGACTAAGGCTTCCAAGGTGTATTTGATTGTTGCCCTATTTTTGTCTGTATAACCTAATATATCACTTTCATTTAATCTATCGATAAACGTTTCAAAGTCATTTCTGTTGTTAACTAACAAGGGTTTGTCTAATCCTGTCGCGTTATTTGAGCTTGTGTGTGAAAGTAACGCAGCCAAATAGAACTGACCTCTGAGGCAATACCGGATGTGTTACTAAAAAAGATTTTGACGTATGATGGCAATTTTATGAGTTTACCCCTGATCATTTTTTAGGGATACGCCCATGAAATCGGTAAAAATAGTAAATTTTTACTCTAGGCATACCCCAAACTCTATTTTAGACATCCCCATTGCAAAAATTTACATTAAAAACCACTTTTAGGATTTTACCCCCTTATCATTTTTTGAGGGTTACTCCCATGGAATCGATAAAAAGCGTTAATTTAGCACGCAGGCTTACCTAAAACTTTATTTTAGACATCCCCACACCAAAAATTTACTTAAAAATCACTTTTGAAATTGTAACCCCCCTTACCATTTTTGAGGGTTACGCCCCCGAAATCGATAAAAAATTGAAATATAACCTCAAGGCATACCCTAAACATAATATTTGACACCCCTACATATCAAACTCCATCAAAAAATCAACAAAAACTAGTAGTGGTATAGTGGTTTTTGAGCCGTTCATACTACGCAGATGTACGGTGCAGCACGTGCAATCGATAAAAAAATTGAAATATAACATCAAGGCATACCCCAAACATAATATTTGACACCCCTACATATCAAATTCCAACAAAAAACAACACCAAAATAAAAAAAACTAGTAGTGGTAAAGGGTTTTTGAGCCGTGCATACTACGCAGATGTACGGTGCAGCACGTGCAATCGATAAAAAAAAATGAAATATAACATCAAGGCATACCCCAAACATAATATTTGACACCCCTACATATCAAATTCCAACAAAAAAAACAACAAAAAAAACAACAACAAAAAACTAGTAGTGGTAAAGTGTTTTTGAGCCGTGCATACTACGCAGATGTACGGTGCAGCACGTGCAATCGATAAAAAAAAATGAAATATAACTTCAAGGCATACCCCAAACATAATTTTTGACACCCCTACATATCAAATTCCAACAAAAAAACAACAACAAAAATAGTAGTAAGGAAGTGTGTTTTTGAACCGTGCATACTACGCATATGTATTGTGCTGCACGATAAGAGATTGTGTTGCACGATACCTGCACGAAATGTTAAAATCCTTGCTCTAAACACCCTTCCTTACTACTATTTTTGTTGTTGTTTTTTTGTTGGAATTTGATATGTAGGGGTGTCAAATATTATGTTTGGGGTATGCCTTGATGTTATATTTCATTTTTTTTTTATCGATTGCACGTGCTGCACCGTACATCTGCGTAGTATGCACGGCTCAAAAACCCTTTACCACTACTAGTTTTGTTGTTTTTTTTGCGTTGTTTTTTGTTGGAATTTGATATGTAGGGGTGTCAAATATTATGTTTGGGGTATGCCTTGATGTTATATTATAATTTTTTTATCGATTGCACGTTCTGCACCGTACATCTGCGTAGTATGAACGGCTCAAAAACCAATATACCACTACTAGTTTTTGTTGATTTTTGATGGAGTTTGATATGTAGGGGTGTCAAATATTATGTTTGGGGTATGCCTTGAGGTTATATTTCAATTTTTTATCGATTTCAGGGGCGTAACCCTCAAAAATGGTAAGGGGGGTTACAATTTCAAAAGTGATTTTTAAGTAAATTTTTGGTGTGGGGATGTCTAAAATAAAGTTTTAAGTAAGCCTACGTGCTAAAATTACGTTTTTTATCGATTCCATGGCGTAACCCTCAAAAATGGTAAGGGGGTTACAATTTCAAAAGTGATTTTTAAGTAAATTTTTGGTGTGGGGATGTCTAAAATAAAGTTTTAGGTAAGCCTGCGTGCTAAATTAACGCTTTTTATCGATTCCATGGGCGTAACCCTCAAAAAATGATAAGGGGGTAAAATCCTAAAAGTGGTTTTTAATGTAAATTTTTGCAATGGGGATGTCTAAAATAGAGTTTGGGGTATGCCTAGAGTAAAAATTTACGATTTTTACCGATTTCATGGGCGTATCCCTAAAAAATGATCAGGGGGTAAACTCATAAAATTGCCATCATACGTCAAAATCTTTTTTAGTAACACATCCGGTATTGCCTCAGAGGTCAGTTCTATTTGGCTGCGTTACTTTCACACACAAGCTCAAATAACGCGACAGGATTAGACAAACCCTTGTTAGTTAACAACAGAAATGACTTTGAAACGTTTATCGATAGATTAAATGAAAGTGATATATTAGGTTATACAGACAAAAATAGGGCGACAATCAAATACACCTTGGAAGCCTTAGTCAGTACGAGTGTTTTTCAGCCTTTGCTTCCTAGGTTTCTGCCCTTGCCTCCTAGGTTTCTGACCTTGCCTCCTAGGTTTCTGTCTTTGCCTCTTAGGTTTCTGCCCTTGCCTCCTAGGTTTCTGCCCTTGCCTCCTAGGTTTCTGACCTTGCCTCCTAGGTTTCTGCCCTTGCCTCTTAGGTTTCTGCCCTTGCCGACGACCTCTCGAACCACGCACTTAACAAACTACAAACTTAATAAACCACAAACTCACGAACAACGAACTTAACAAACCACGAACCACGGACTTACCGAACCCTCAACTCACAAACCGCGAACCACAACCCCACGAACCATGGACTTAACGAACCATCAACTAACGAACCACGAACCACAACCCCACGAACCACGGACTTAACGAACCCTCAACTCACGAACCGCGAACCACAACCCCTACGAACCATGGACTTAACAAACCATCAGCTAACGAACCACGAACCACAACCCCACGAACCACGGACTTAACGAACCATCAACTAACGAACCACGAACCACAACCCCACGAACCACGGACTTAACGAACCATCAACTAACGAACCACGAACCACAACCCCATGAACCACGGACTTAACGAACCACGGACTTACCGAACCACGAACCACGACCCCCCTAGTTTTCTGTCCTTGCCTCTTAGGTTTCTGCCATTGCCTGCTAGATTTCTGTCCTTAATATAACTTCCTGCTTGTTGTATCCAACTATTTATAACTGTCATGGAACTCCTGGTATTGCAGCAGGGGTCAAAACGCGTTCAAGTAACCCGCCACTTGTATTATTTCCCCCACCATTGACCCGCTAGGTGGATTGTATCAGGGCCGAATCGATTTGTGTCCGATAGAAATCTTCTTCTCTGATTGGTTAACCTAGATATAGTCGAGGGTGGAATAGTATCGTCCAAATTTTATTTACCAGATTATATTTAAACTAGTCGGATGTGAGACTTCGTGTTATAAGCGCGCTTGATTCACGGACGTTTATTTTCGTAGTACTGTTCAGTCTAGCGGTCTGTGTTGTAGTGGAATATTTTACGGTGTAAGTTGAATTTTTTTCTGTTTTTCTCTTAGCTCATAACGATGTGATAGGTTATCATTAAAGGAATTTCAGTTGTATTAATGGTGATGTGTATAAAGTACGTCTGTTAAGCCTTGTCGAGTGTATTATTCCTTCGTTTTTCATATGTTTATCTTATTGGTTCTTTAAAAAGTAGATATTTCAAGTCTTTTTGTAATTGATATTCAATGTTATTAATGTGTTACACTGGTGGTAAGGTAAAAATACGAATGAAGGCGGAACGCTAGGCGAGGTAAAGAGAGAGAGAGAGAGAGAGAAAGAAAGGTGGAATGGTAGGAGAGAAGTCTAGTAGGGGTTAGAAGAGCGAGAGAGAGAGAGAGAGAGAGAGAGCGAGAGAGAGAAGTGTATGAGAAAGAAGGCGAGATGCTATGTATTAATGGTGAGAATAATCAAGTGTTACAATAGGAGGGACGCTAAAAATATGAGGGAGGGCGGGGGAGCTAAAGGGAGAGGCGGAGGGTGGACTGATAGGTTAGAAGTCTAAGAGAGGATAGGGGAGAAAGCGAGAGAGAGAGAGAGAGAAGGAAGGCGCGATGCTAGGGATAAATGGAGAGAATGAGTAAGTGTTTCAATGGAGGGAAATCTAGGCTGGAATAGTAGAGAGAGAGAGAGAGAGAGAGAAAGAGGGCGAGAGAGAGAGAGAGAGAGATAGCGAACCACTAACACCGAGGAACATATTTACACTACCAGCTTAGACTAACCAGTAATCTCTAACTGAGAGAGAGAGGAAGAAAGGTGGAATGGTAGGAGAGAAGTCTAGTAGGGGTTAGAAGAGAGAGAGCGAGAGAGAGAAGCCTATGAGAAAGAAGGCGAGATGTTATGTATTAATGGTGAGAATAATCAAGTGTTACAATAGGAGGGACGCTAAAAATATGAGGGAGGGCGGGGGAGCTAAAGGGAGAGGCGGAGGGTGGACTGATAGGTTAGAAGTCTAAGAGAGGATAGGGGAGAAAGCGAGAGAGAAAAGGAAGGCGCGATGATAGGGATAAATGGAGAGAATGAGTAAGTGTTTCAATGGAGGGAAATCTAGGCTGGAATAGTAGAGAGAGAGAGAGAGAGAGGGCGAGAGAGAGAGAGAGCGAGAGAAGAGATAGCGAACCACTAACACAGAGGAACATATTTACACTACCAGCTTAGACTACCCAGTAATCTCTAACTGTTTCACCCTTATGCTTCATTTATGGTACAACGCTAAGCAGACACTCAACTACATAGCTATAAATAAATGTTATCCCTGTACTATATATTTACTCAGTGTACTAAATATGTTTGTAATGTTATATAATATCCACTGTATGTTATACACCTATTGAGATAATAAAAGAATAAAATATATCTTCGTCTTCTTTTTTATAATGATCGTTTTTTTATTGATGTTGTATAATCTACTAACCTATCACTATCGAGCAAGTACATGAAGAACGCCAAAGTCAGCACAAAGCAGACATAAACAGGTCACTTCCGGGGTCACCGGGACTAGAGGTCAACATCCCGACACGAGCAGTCATGGTTAACTCCCCTTGTCTCTCGTGTACATTAGGCGCTAAAGGCGCCTCTTATATATCTTTGTTAATTCGCGCCTAAATGCTAAACAGGTGGACCCTTGTATACTACTTGCGAATATGACAATATGTAATCGTTTATAGTAACTCGCGTACTTACGAATGTGGGAGCCTCGATAGCCTAGGTGGGAAAACCACCCGACCTGTGCTACCGACGTTCGGACAACCCGTGTTCGATTCCCTCTGGAAGCCAGTGTGAGTTGTACTCGTGGGTGGAAAAAAAAGACACCCAGCGGTCGACCCAGCCGTTGGTAGAAATGGGTACCAGGGTAGTACTCTGGGAAGGTGAAGAATACCGCCTTGCATCGTGAGTTTCGAAGCTTGAGGCGACACTACCTAGAAGTCTCCAAACACTTCTGGATAGGCTGCTGAGCACATATGGGTAAAAACTAGCGTCCTACAACGCCGATTTAATTCTCGTTTTTTACCTTTACCTACGAATATGTGTAAACACGGCTGTGTACACAGATAACATGTGAGGGTGTTTTGTATTTTTTGA